>CM040918.1:36820053-37420053 GCA_023029165.1 Gobiocypris rarus | reverse complement strand
ATCTCAAGATGCACAGCCGTAATTACTTTTTTCTAAGGCACATTTATAAAAAACTATGTGTAAATGCCCTAATTGAACTACAGCCAAATCCTTTCTTAATCTAAGCGCTGTCTGTGAAACTGGGCCTATATAGTTAATATCGATATATTAAACTTAAACAGCCCTGATATATGTACTATATGGCCCCAAAATTCCAGCTCTAAACAACTAGTCTTCAATGTGATGTTATTAAGCTGGAAATGGGCCTTGAGAGGGTGCTAATGGCCTCAAGCATAGATCAAAATCCTTCTCTTTCAAAACTTGGACTCACGAATACGAGCAGCAATGCTTTGTGTTCTCTTCAGGTAATGTCGCGATTACATAGGGTCTGTTGATGTAGAACATTGAGCCTTTCTGAAGAACAGAAGCACTTTGATAGATTCTTTGAGGCAGACACACACAGTGAGCATTCAAATTGAGCTGTTTTAAGTTGAACTTGTGCGACTTTGATGGTGAATATTTCCTCAGGCTTTTGACGTTAACACGATACATTTAGATCAGAACAGACACGTCTTTTGTCTTTATACCGGATTCTTTGTGGGAAACAAGAGGCAGTAATGGATGAATATTTAATAAAAGAGCTGCACACACAAACAAACAGAAAATATATAACTCATTCATTGGTTGTTCTCCTCTGTAGGGACACATTTAGTTTTTGTCTCTTTATTGGACAAAAGATATGGGATGGAAAAGCTTCCCACAGGAAAGAAACATCTCAAATCAGTTCTATTTAATGTCTGAATTATTTCTCCCTGAGAGATATGAGATAGTAAACAGAGTTTCCTGCTTCTCAGATTTATCTCATGAGAGAAACAAATAAATATCACGTTTGACTCCTCAAAAGTTTCAGAGAAAGTCTCGTGTCTCAAACTGTGCTCAAGTCTTTTTTAGATACCAAAGAGAGACACAATCATTGTGTGCCTCTTTTCTTTTCTTTTCCTTTTTTTTTTTTTAACAAAACAGCAATTTCAATGGCAAAGAAAGAGCTCAGCTTTTATTTTTATTTCTTTAAATGTCTCAATTGTTTCTCCTGAACAGCAATGAGATTAAATGGAATCCAAAAGGAGGTTTTTCATTAGAGAAAAGACCCTAAAAAAACAGTATGTTTTAATGTCTCAGGTGTTTCTCCTAATCAGCAATGAGGTTAAATGGAGACCAAAAGGAGTTGGCCAGATGTTCTGCTTCTCAGATTGGGGAAAATTTCCCAATAATTTCACGCCTCTCATATGTTGCAAATGAGCCCTTTAATCAAAAGTGATTCATATTTGGGCTTGTTTGCACAAAAATAACTGAAAGTGGTCCAATATTCTGAGCTATGAAAGAGCAGCATTTGATATATATATGAGTTCAGCGTCCTGGTGTACTTAGACATGATAAGTAATGATGACCCATTGGACAAATCTACAGGCAGGAAGAATGAGTGGGAGGTAAAAAATCAATATGGATTTTATATCTCATTTGGCATGCACACATACTCTGAGGAAACACCTACGAGCCCAGGAATGACTCTTAAACTCTTTCCGAAGCTCTTCTGTGCAGGTATGGTCTTCAGGGCGACAGATATCACCACTTTCTGTCTTATTCTTCCTAAAGCCTTCTCTGCCTTCTCTGACAAGTTCCTCATAACCCTTAGAACAAAATTCTTCCGATGGCTTGTAACTAGCAGTGAGCATCAAGCCTAATGCCAAAGCCAGGGTCAGGGAAAATACCTCGAGGCTGGATATCTGTGTCACAGTGACCAGAGATGACGCTGGGAAGTTGAAACAAGGTCAGTGACATCTAAATGTGTTTGTTTGTGTTGTTGGTGTTCAAGAGGGAGCCAGCAGTCAACGAGAGGGTCACCGGAGGACATGACACACCAGGAGATGGTCACTTCTGTGATATTTTAGCTTATTACAGGTTGTCTAGTGAATAAACACTGAAGTCCAGTGCTGTACACTAACAAACATGGCACCAATTATAAGGATAAGAGTGTTTTAAAAAGACTATTCCTGGAATTCCTGGAGTCAGAATTATCATACTGTGCTAATTAATATTGAAATCTAGGAACATTTAGTTTAGGGTTTAATTCTCACTATTAACCAGTTGCTTATTAGCATGCATATTACTAGGAGATTTATTAGTACTTAGGGAAAAATCATAGGTAATAGTTAGTTAAAAGTGAGAACTGGACCCTTATTGAAAATTAAACTTTTTTTTTTTTTTTTATTGTTGAGAATGCTGAAGCAAATGTAAAAATCATGCAAATATGTTCACTGACAATGAGTCATTTTACATGCCATATTTTTGATGACTCATCATTGTTTAATACTGCCCTTGGATAGTTAACAGGCAGATTACTCAGATGCCTGACTGGAAACTTCAGATTTTAGATGAAAGAACACCGTTTTTTAGGAATTCAGAGTGTTTTTAAAGCATTCGCTTGATAAAAACGGCCCATTTGTCTCCCCTGGTATGAGGAGCATGTTGGCCTTTGTTAACGAACAGTAAAAAGAAAAAAAAAGTGCTGTAAAGGTAGGTGGCCTTGTCATGCCAAAGCGGGAAAGACAGCCAGAGAGTTAGTAAAGGGAAAAACCTTAATAATCCAATTAAATCAAGCATAACCCTTGTGGAAAAGAAGAACACTTTAAAAGTATGCTTATTGCGAATATAATATGCCAGATATATTTTTAAAGCATGAACTGAATGTAATATTTTCAGGCACATGCTATTTACAATAACATGGAAATGTTTTATAGTTTAAATTTATATTAAATACAGTTAACGTTTTTGACCCATTTCAGTAGGTAGACCTTTATGTGTATTTTCATAATTCCTTCTATTGTCTTTGAAGTACAGTTAAAGTGTGCTGTTGAATGTTTTGCCGAAAGCATTTATGGTAAACTAAAATAGACATTTATAATGTGTCACATTTTAATTATTTTCCAAATATTTGTGGTGATGAAGTTGTAATTTAGTACATTTAAAATGTATCAACTTTTGAATAACACACTACAGTACAGTTGAAACTATAATCAAGTACCTAATGTACTTCTTTAAAACATGACAAAAGATTACTAAAATATATGACTTATGTACTTTAAGTAAAACTATTAATTTGGCATCATTTCAAAGTGCACTTTTAAAAAAGAGTCATGCAATTTACGTGCAATTAAGTGGCCTTTTATTGCATTAATATATCGTCAAAAATGGCATCTGATGTGTGCCTGACGAACCAAAAATGATCAGTAACACTTTAGTTTAGTATTCAATTATCACTATTAGTTGCTTATTTTCATGCATATTACTCGGATATTGGCTGTTTATTAGTACTTTCCTTAATACTACCCTAAACCTAAACTTAACAACTACTTTACTAACTATTAATAAGCAGTATTTAGGAGTGGATAGTTAATAGTGAGATTTGGACCCTAAAAGTGTGACCAAATTATCTCTTTACAACTATTTTACCAAGTTGTTGCACCAAATCAGTAAAGCAACATGCCAGCAAACCTCTTTTACTCTGTCCTCCAATCACAATGCAACATCCTCCCTCCTGCCCTGCCATTACTGACATGTCGAAACTTTCAACGTTATAGATTTATCACAAGAGCCCACGTCCATCCACCCTGCCAGAGACAGGTTATAATCCCATTTTATCACAAGAACACAGACAAACTTGTACAAGCACACACTACTGTGAATGTTGCAGCCCCTGTAAGGAGATGCCTGTCAAGGCGATGGTCCACACATCAATCAAACAAGTGTCACTGCAACTCTGTCCCGCGCTCGAATCTCTAGATCAGAGGAGCGAGGCAGAGCCGGGGCAGAGTATGGAGCTAAGTTAGAGCTTGTTTGTGGCTTGTCATTCTGTGTCAGACAGTGGAAAAATCTATTTACTTTCCACCTGTCATGGTTTTCAAACTGAGGGACTGTATAGCGTGTCGGTAAACAATGTGTCCAACATGTCAGAATGTGTGTATGTGGTATTCATCACACACTACACAAAATCAATGTTTCCTGTCAGTAGGGATGAAATATCGACTCGCTCATATTTTTTTTGTTAATTAACCAGTTTAAATAAGCATGAGCATCCTCTTATAAGATGTGTTAATAAGATGCGATTAACATTTTCAGTCCACACACAACCTCGGCCACTGCTTTGTAGCGATCATTAGGGATCATTTCTGGTGATCATTAAGTAAACAGCATTCACTGATGAGTTTGGAGATTATGTTGATGGCATCGGCTGACCTGTACTTGTCCATTAGCCATCTGCTGCATGTCTTGAAGTGAGATACAAGCAGAACCGAATGATGTCCATTTCTATCACTTTTAACACATTATTTTCGAAGGTGTCTACCCTGTAGCTTTCGAGTTAACCTCACACAGATTTTAAAAAGAGATTAGCAGAACCCATATATAGCAAGGACAGAGAGCAGATTAGCCTTGTTTTAACAGCCTCCTGTGGGAGGACTCAGTGCACATTAACATCGCCAGCATTTCAGTAGAGTACACTACCGGTCAAAAGTTTGTTTTTTATTTATTTAATGTTTTAGAAAGAATTCTCTATGCTCACAAAGGCTGCATATATTGTGTAATATTGTGAAATATTAGTACAATTTAAAATAACTGTTTTCTATTGTAATATATTTTAAAATGCAGTTTATTGCAAAGTTGATTTTTCAGTTATCCTAAAAAATCATTCTAATATGCCAGCCTGATCTCATGAAAATGCGTATCTATAGCACAAATTTTATTTATTGTGCGATTTATACAGCAAAATGAGTTTTTACGTGCATATGTTACACAGTTTATAACGTGTTATATGCACGTAACCCACACCACTAAACCGAGCCAATGGGGTGACAATGCGTATCATACACTCTAAATTCTAGGTAAAAAACAACCCAATGTTGGGTCAAATATGGACTAACCCAGCAATTGGGTGGTTTTAAACCAGCGATTGGGTTGTCTTAAGCAAATATTTAACCCAACCGCAGGGTATATATTAATATATATATTAATATTAGGATTATTTGATGAATAGAACAATCAATGAACAGCATTTATTTGAAATAACAATCTTTTGTAAAATTATAACACTTTTTATTGTCACATTTGATCGGATGAATGTGTCCTTGACGATCTTACATCAGAATTTTGAAGGGTAATATTTACCTTAAAATATGAAGCAGCAAGAGCTTCAGCATTGATAATAATAATAATAATAATAATAATAATAATACTACTACTACTAATAATAATAATAATAATAATAATAATAATAATAATAATAATAATAATAATGATAATAATAATAAATAGATAATATTTCAAAATATTACTGTTTTTACTGTATTTTTACTGTATCAAATTAATGCAGCCTTGGTGAGCACAAGAGACTTCTTCCCAAAACTTTGACTGGTAGTGTATATTGAAAAAAAATATGACACCAACGAAATTAAACTACACACCAAATAAAAAATATATCTGAAAAAAATTAAATGCAATATGACGAATTGTGGGGAGATGTAGAATTCTAGCTGGACATTTCAAAGAGTTTGATGTAGACTGGGAATATGCACAAGCTTTCGAAATGGAATGCAAAAAACACATTTTAATACAGCCTGCAGTTAAACAGTCTTGGTTGGTGAGTCAGATTTTGACAAAGTGTAATGAAACTGTTTTGTTCAACTCATCTTACTTCTGTAACTGTGCACATGTGTAGTGTGGGGGGAAAAAACAAAGTTTGGATAGATAAATGTAAACAACTGTGACCCACACTTATGGTTAGAATTGTTTTGGACATCCCTAACCCTACCCATAAGAAATCCCTAAAATCAGAGGGAAATGACACCACTTCACCCTGACTGTAATATTGTTCAATGATTAACAAAGATGTGAACCAGGAACTTATTGTACCTGAGAGAAAATGTGTGCATACAGTTAAATACAAATGCAAGCGATAGTGAATTTACGGTGGATGTGTTTCATTCAGTCCAGGGGATAAAGCAGCCCATAACTGCTGGTCTAGGACCAGTGTGGTGGCATTGTTTGACCTTGTTTTGGAGTCCAATATTGTGTGACAGACCCATTCATTAGTTCTTTACCAGACCCGATAAAAAACGTCTAGGTGTCCTGTATTCATCGTAATTTGTACTGTTATATGGGTAAAGTGAGTGTGGCAAGTGTAAGGACATGACCTTTGGCTAATGTGACAAGGGCTTAATGTAAGCCTAGATAAAGAATAACATACAGGACATAACTATTATAGGTGTGAAATTTGCAAAGGCTAAAAAGGAAGGGAAGGAAATGTGTGACAGACAAAGAGAGACAAACAGAGATGGATAAATGCAATGGTTCCCATTAGCTGGCTGGGTTGCAGGGGGATTGGGGTTTGATTCAGTGTCCGAGATGAACAAGGGGAAATGAAACGGGATGACGAAGATCAGTGACAATGCAGCAGGATAATCACGCTCAAATCACAGCCATCTGCTCTCAATCTCCCGTGCCATCCACGCGCAAAACAACCGTCAATCCCATAATCCCCACAATCTGTGGCAGGCCGTCATAATCCATACACCAACCATTACTGAAGAGCACCCCCCAACACTTCCACCACCCATTCAAGCACTTAACCCAAATCCCCCCCATCCAGCCCACCAGAATCGCAAAGACTGTTATCCCATTTCTTTTGGCACCTCTCGCAGGGTGGCATCCAACAACACACAGGTCTTCCCATGTTGATTAGATTGGATCTGGGGTCAGAAACCCCTTCAGGCCTGTTAATTGATGATTTGTAATCTGTTGTAAATAGGATATTGAATTTACAGCATAGGGTGAATTATGATATACACTACCAACAGTTAGTAAGATGACTCGCTGAATACTAACGGGTATCTAATTCGATGGTTTACTGGTTTAACTGTTGCATTTTTGGAGCACAACGAGTTAGGATAACTCATGTCAATTGAGGAAACTGATAGCCATTTAAATGTAAAAACAAATGGTTAAAAGTACTGTGAACTATTTTCACTAACAGAAGCCCTTTTCATCGACTGATTGTACAATTTTTTTAACTGTAAATTCATAAATTGCAGCAATATATATTTTTAGGAGAGAGCTTCTTTTTGTCTCATTAGTCAACAAATTCTCTAGAAATTCCACCAGTGTCCATTGAATAGGCTTAGTGTTTTCAACTTTAAAATATGACCAAATGTTTAATTTAGTGAGTCCCACACTAAGTAATCAATCCATCCTGATCAATTCAACAGATCCAAGTTGACTCGGAACTCAAGAGTCCAATTCAGTTCACCTTCAAACGCCACCTGAAGAATTCAATTTAGTTTGACTCCCTGTCACACTTCCTAAATGAATGTGGAAGACATTCCTTTCAAATTGCAACATGCTAGATCTAATTTAGTCACAGAGGGTTTCTCTCAGGAATTCGTTCTGCCAGTGCTGTTGTTTCGGATTGGAGGGGAGATCTGAATAAGAGAAATGCTCCAGGACACCAGGCTGATGAATCCAATCAGCGAGCAAGACCTCCATCTTATTATTAACCAGAGCCATGTGGGATGTTGTGACCGAGGGTAAGGTCAATGACCGACCTCCTCTAGTACACACAGCTTACAAAATAAACCTCTAAAACCTGAGAAAATGGAAGAGAAAAAAAGCAATTTTCTTTGGCTCTGCACTAGCAGAGAGGTTTGAGGCAGAAGCCTGGAGAATGATTTCAAGGACAACAAAACAATTTTGCCTTCACCTTTGCCTGGTCCTTTGGTATCTTAGCATCTGAATTCACTGTTGTTTCTTTCATGGTTGTTTGTCTTATTGATGTCACAGCCATACAATACAAGACTTTTCATACTTGGCACCGGATGAAGAGCGTCAGACCCTCCCCTTCCAAAATGGCATTTTTTAAGTGAGACTTTCTTCTCGCTAAAAACACTCTCACGCCAAATCTCTTCACAGTTGGATCTCTTTGTTGTTTCTCCAGGGACCTGGAGGCAGTTTGATGGCCTGGCGGGCAGCTCTAGGCCAGGGCTCTGGAGTTTTGCACGTGTGAGAGGCTCTCTGGGAATGCTTTGTGTGCCCAGTCCTTCATTTTCCCAACCAGAAGCCCTTTTCACCGACTGCTCTTGTTTACATAGTTCATTTGTTCACTGAAGCAGTCAGATTCATTTTGACAGCTTATTGCAAAATATAGCTATTCTTTTCAGCAGCCCATTCAATCTAGAACAGCTCACTATAATGGTAATTATATAAGCTACTAGACCCTGATTTATTAAAGATTTGTGCTTTTAAAAATGTGTAACTTAGCATGCACAAAAGGAGACACATACATGCTACAATTAGCTTATACAACTCCTTTAAATATGTGTATGTCCAACCTATTTGCATATGTGGCTATTTGTGCAATTATTCTTAGTAAATCATGCGTGATAAACCCACAAGCACACACACAATTTGTTCGCTTACTAAAGCAAATTAGTACCCTTTATTTGGGAAGTAAGTAAATCAGGGTGTTAGTTTAATGCTTGCTTCTTTTGACCAGTCACTACGCTGAGTCTAAGGAAGCTTGTTTGTTCAAGCTTTTAACACCTGACTGATGTAAAAGTATAGATTTTTTTATTCTTCTTTACAAAGGTTTCGGTATAAAAAGGGCTTGTTACATCATGAGTGTCCTGGTTTACTTTGAACGTGTTTATCTAGTCATCTTGGATCCATATGACATTTATTATTCATGGTGTCGGTTTGACAGTTGACACATAACAGTTTAATGTATACCCAGCTGAATGCTCATCAAGAACTATAAAGCTATTTCATTGTGTAAGTAAAAAGAAGTTGATTGAGGGACAAATGCAAAACTTTTTCAGAAGAAATGACTTTCTCACTAGAGTAATCTCAATCCTGTCCTTGACTCACTATTTACTGGAGGAATACTCTTCATCATTTCTTCTTGTCTTTTTTCAGTATGGACTGTTGGACAGAATAAATCTATGCATTCTGTCTAATTGTTCTCAGGGGGGTTTTAAGCTGTGAAAAAAACCAAACAAACAATGGAATTGCAATGCCTCCTCCTCATTCGAAGATGACGCCTTATAAACTCTTATAAAGAACTCGTCCTTGCTTAACAAAGCATCGGGAGAGAAACCATTCTTTCCATTGACCTCATGTATGACAGAGAAGTGAAAGAGACTGGAGCCTATGTTTTTAAGAAGGTTTTAAACAGAAGTAGCCCAGGAGGTTTGAACTTAAGTGGGATTAACCGAATGAGCAAGAACATATTTGTTTACGGATGTCCCGATTCTCCTTTTGTATGCTTATGGCGTTTGTCTTGGAGAGGAAGCATTAATGCTCCTAGACGAAGCTCGACTAAAGACATTTACTTATGTTTAGACACAGTGCTTAATTCCTCACTTTGCATACCTTCATGCTGAAGTTTCAAGAGTTGAATCCACGTCCACACGGTTTAGGAAAACAACCATTTTGGCATGTTTTGCTTTAAAACTCATTTATATATGTATTTGCTTGATCTAATGAACATAGACTGGATCAATTTAACATTCAGCAGGCCAAGATAAATATATAATTACAACTGAACAAAGATACATATGGAATTAACTGCTTTTTATGTAGGTTTAAGAGTTTTCCAGGTACAGAAATAAAGTAAACACATGTTAAATAACACTGCATATTCTTCAGTGTATAAATGAAATACATATATTATTAGTACATTGAGACATAGCTAAATTCTACTGTACAACATTTATATATTTATTTTATTTTATTATACATTTAATTTTGACGGGTTGTCGTGAAAACCCTCTAGTTTGTGTGTGTGTGTGTGTGTGTGTGTGTGTGTGTGTGTGTGTGTGTGTGTGTGTGTGTGTGTGTGTGTTTATGATATGACAATACATTTTGTCGAATAAAACGGTAAAATGCTCATGAAGTGACTGGACATGAGTTTCATGCATTGATGTCCTCATATATTGAGGCGGCAGAGGCAGAAAAACACAGTGAGTTTCAGTGTGTTGGGTAAATGACACCGCACGTCTCAACCATTCATTCACACACAGACACACAGAAACATGCTGGTGTCGTATTTAAACAGCTTAATATTCATAGACACTAGTATATATTGTGATTCGATTTACGTTTACTGACCTACGTTTCATTTATTCAAAACTTGACAAAATCTGTGACATTCCGCGTTATGCAGTAAATTCCATTTTTTTATGATAGCCGACATGCCAGTGGTCGTGAATTTATCAAAAACGGCTGATAAACATTGGCGGCCAATATACCGGTGCATCTTGACTATCAACTACAACTTTAATAACTAAATAAACTAATTACTGCTTGTTAATAGTTAGTAAGGTAGTTATTAAGTTTAGATATTGGGTGATTAAGGGATATAGAATATGATCATGCAGAATAAGGCATTAATATGTGCTTTATAAGTACTAATAAACATGCAATATCCCAGTAATGTGCATGCTAATAAGCAACTTGTTAACAGTGAGAATTGGACCCTAAACTAAAGTTTTACCAATTATTTTTGTACCACTGTACAGAGCCCTGTAAATGACATGCAATAAGAAAGACATTTATATACTTCAAAAAGCCTCTAAGTCCGTCTGCATTTTTTCTTTATAATAAGAATGTTTGTCATTGTGCCTATGAATAGGTTTCTACGTCAGTACTGGTACTTCGGAATAGGCTGAGGCTGGGATTTAGTGGGTTTGAAGTGAAAGTATTTTATGAACTTATACTGTATGTGGAGAGCATTCACTCAGTATTGTTATCTCATTTTTGACCGAAGTGGCTTTTAGCGGCTTTTGCATCTGAACTCTTATGTATATATATATATATATATATATATATATATATATATATATATATATATATATATATATATATATATGTATGGTTTAGTTAAATATTTTTTAATATATATTTGTTTTATTTCACAAATTAAATTTTTTGTTAGATTTTATTTTTTATTTTTATTTTTTTTATGTTAATGCTAATAACACGGACCTCAGCCTTGCGTTCCCAGATGGGAGCTGTGAAATTGAAAGCTGAGGGGAGAAATGACACCCAAACGACCTTAATATAACAATGAGATTAAACACTAAACAGACACTGCGCTAATCAACTAAAGGTCCGATTGACTATGAACAGCGTGGCTCTTTGACACCGATCTGAAAAGCAGATCAACAACAGCAAGTTGTTATTTGTCATCTCCCATCCAGGGTTTGATGTGGCCAGATGCTGCGCCCCTCTTAGACCAATCCACCTCTCTGAGCTGGATGAAAGGATCAGACCCACTTAACTGCTATATGTAAAAGATGGCAGAGCCCCAGCCTGCATTTTTGGCTTGGATTTACTGGTGTAGTTATAGCCAGCCACATGATTATGTGTGGGTTTTTTTTATGATAAGCAGCTTGTGCTCCACAAATGGGAAGAGAGGCTGAACGTAAGTGCTAACGTCCCTCTGATAAATGTATTATTTTATTTTCAACTGCCTCTGGCTAATGCAGAGGCTATAATGCTTTTTAGTAAGCCCTGCTGGAGAGAATGAGAGGCTTTGAGTGTGAATGGAGCGCAGGGTTGGAACCGACTGCTTTCAGCTGACTTTCAATCGTTCACTAATCAGATAGCAGACATGCATCTTCAGAGGAGACAACATTGCAAGAGAAGAGTCTTGAAGGCAGCGTAAAGATGGCTAAATCTGCATGAATCCTTGAGTAGCGAGATTTTATACCAAATTTATGTGGCAGACCTTATGCGTATCAAAGGAAATATGACTGAAGCAGCACTTTAGAAGCAAGCTGACGGTGGCAAACTCTAATTCTGCCAATAAATGTACACAAGAGAGAGAGAGAGAGAGGTTTACGGCTCTTTCTTCAGGGCTGCTTAATGGACACTAAAAGAGATGGCATGCATCAGTCGGACCCAGAAAGCTCTTGTGCAAATCATCTCCTAAACTGCAATTAGCTAAAGCATACTTTCCATCTTTAATCTACTTTTGTTGGACAGTTTCCCTACTTTGATCCAAACATCTTAAAATATTCAATTTAGATGCTGACTGAGAAGCGTGTTTTGCTTTTGAAAAAGATGGCATTTCAAACAATCTTTGAAAAATATATATTTTCTGTCAATTTCTGGGGGCTTGTCTGTAGATCAGAGATTATGCGAAAATTAATACTCCGATATTGTGCTATATATCTCCGAAAAGACCATCAAAGGAACATTGCGGCTGAGATTACACCGCAAATACCCCAAGGTACCGTCCTGAAATGACAGGGCAGGCCGCATCGCTCAACAGACATGTCCATGTGATGTAGGAGGGAAGAAGTGGCATCTGTTTAAGTGACTGTCGTCGCTGAGTGAAGAGAACGAATGAATCCACAGTAGGAAATGGGATTGCAGTGATAGTAATAACACTTGACAGACACTGGAGCGAGACAGCATACTTATCTCAGTATTATGTGAAAAGGAGTCATTTTCAAAGATTTGAGTGCAGATTTGGAGTGTGTGTGTGTGTGTGTGTGTGTGTGTGTGTGTGTGTGTGTGTGTGTGTGTGTGTGTGTGTGTGTGTGTGTGTGTGTGTGTGTGTGTGTGTGTGTGTGTTGTGTGTTGCTGGTATGTGATTGGAATAGCTCTGTAGTTTTACGCAATAAATCATCGCTGACCCAACACTACTCTCAATGCTAATGGCCGTTTGAGACCTAAGAGCTATCAGCTAACTCTGGTTTCTCAGGCCGACTGATAAACTCTCCAAATGTCCACCGCTGATCTACAATTTCCCTTCATCTTATCATCTCAGTCAGAATAAAGACAGATTCTATCGGTTTTAAGAGCTTTCAGAGCAGAGTAAAAAGTAATCCATCATTCTTCACAAATGCATTCTTTGTTTCAGATGGTTTTGAAAATCTTTGGTGGTTAAATAATATGATTATACTTTAAAATGGTTGAATATCTGGCTATTAAATGGTTTTACATTTTTTACATATGCATCTGCTTACATATGCTATAACATGTTTCTGCATCTTCTTCGCATGTGTTTTGATCAGCAGATTCAGTTCTCTCTCAGATGTGACATAGCGCCCCCTGCCATATAACAGTGAAAGCATGGAAAGCTGGAAAATGCCACAATGACGGGAAAGAGTTCAGAAATAACACCAAAATATATATATCTTAATATATATCATTGTATACCAGTGTGACTATCAAAATATGTTTTGAAGAATGTTCACGCTGCTCTTTGTCGTACAGTGAAAGTCCAGAAGCTGTTACCGTTAAGTGTGCCATCAAAACGAGTCAATTTGTGCACTATTTTCCAAATCTTCTGAATCTGCATTATAGCTCTTTGTGACGAACAGAATGAAAATTAAGCTACAAATCATTCCCTTCTGTCTGATATCTTATGTAGTCTACAGAATGAACACATGCTTTTTTGTGAACTATCCCTTTAAGAAATGCATTGCTGTTTCATCTTCTCTATACACTTTGCTACTGTTCATTAGCCTGTCATTTCAAATATAATTTGCTTTGGCTTATTCTGATCTCTCCTTTGTCTCTTTTTGGGGGTCTGGGACCACCATTAGAGGCAGCGTCAGCCTCATCAGAGAGGTGTGCGTTGGCGAGATGTATAATCTAGCCTCCTTGCACATTGCATGTGCCTCATTAGTGAGTGGGTGGACCCTTTGATTATTCGTTACAGTTAATTATCATTCAATTAAACAAGGTCAACAGGCTTGATAACCTGTTCATCAGCCTCTCAGGGAATTGCATTTTAAGGTGCTCATCAGAACCAAAACAGGATGTGTGCTCTGCAGATCTCTGTGCTTCAGGCTGTTGTAACAAACACAATGCAGACCAAAGCTGGTACAGTTGGTAAAGACATCTCATACAGCGTCTATCTGTGTCTTCATCAGAGAGGACGAGTTGTCTGACAAGCAGTGTTCAGGAAGCTACTTTGAAACAGTCATTTGTCAAGCTACTCACAAATACAAGTAGTTCAAAAAGTGTCAAACTGCTCCTATAAAAATGTAGCTACTACAAATTACAACACTTAAGCTGCATAAAGAAGTGCGACATTTCTCTTCTCTTCTTTTTCCAATGTAAAATGAATTTACCCAAACTGAATGAACAGTCCTCACTAATTTTCTCGCTAGTGAAGACTGGACTGCACAGGAGACTACGCTGGCTGTGATATCTGTTTACAAATTCCTAATGATGAGAGAAATGACTTGGTAAATAACAAAGACATCCAGTAGATTGGCTTTCTGGGGATACTCTCCCCTGTTCTCCTGCGTAACTGCTGCTCTCAATTAAGACACCGATTGTTTTCACTGGATTGAGGCGCATGATTAGTCAGCCTATCAAAGAATGAAAAGAAGGGTGTGTGTGTGTGTGTAGGAGTGGAAGCTGGTTTGAAACAGGAAGCTAATGGAGGTCACATTATAGGAGACTCTAAAGTGTTTTTTTATAATCTTATACCTTCACAAAGTGTACATGTGCACACACACACACCACTATCACAGAGTATCTTTGCAGGCATTATTTATCTGGGTCAGTGCTTCAGCTCTTACAAGTAGCTTTCAAGACACCCTAAAATGCGTACATGTGCAGACAAATCATGACTCAAATTCACACTAGCCCCTTTTCCCACAACAGACTGCCGGCTCTGAGAGCTGGAGCCCAATCTGGAAGCATTTAGAGGCAGTTCTGGTCAGGAAATAATTGACTTCACAATAGTTTGTAAAATCTGCTGGTCTTGAAAGAGGAAGGATTATGTTAGAGGTAAACTAAAAAACAACTTGAACAAAACTAGATTACAGAAAATTGTATGTGTGAATTAATTACTATGCAATTTTACTGCAAATGTTGCATCAAGAGTAGCTCAAGATTGTATTAAGAGCCAATTCAAAATTTTTAATATTTGTAAGATTGTGATTCACCATATTTATTTAATGCTATTTCATGCATTTGGACTTATTTGCACTCTTAAAGAATTAAATTTTAATGCTAAACATGGCAAAAAAACAAAACAAAAACCAAATTGGATTGTATGACAGTGTTTCTGTGCCAAATACACTCTTTCAGGAAAGTTTTGGAAAGTTGTGGCACTGTATGACATCATAAAGGGTGGAATTCCTTTTTTTGGGCACTTCTCGCAGATCAGCGTGTGCACACATCAACCAGAGCAAGAGCAAGAGCTTCGTTCAGGTTACAGAAGCCGTCGGCAGTGCTGTTATTTAGTTTTTAGACCACAAAATCAACAATGTCACTAAAGAAGTGTGTTTTTGGTTGTGAGTGAAAAATAACCTTCCCAAAGAACCCAGCGTTTGTTTTTCCGGAGCAGCAAGTGCAAGTGTGTTTGTTTGTTTCCGGTTATGAGTGGAAACCTCAGGCGGTGAGTGAAACTGCCTCAAATGTGAGTGTTTTGTTGGCAATCGGCGCGAGAGTGCATATAATGTGAACAACACCAACGTATAGTGAATCAAAAGTTATCCAGGGATAATGCCATGATGTATTGTGTGTGTGCACACTCGTCAATCTGTAGCTCCGCCCACTGCACGTCTGCATGAGTTCAGCTGTTTTCGGAAAGAATCGTTACAGCGTATATGTCTTTTATATGAAGGATGCTGTACTACGCAATAGATACTCAAGATTAACATGAGACTGGCAGAAACTGTGTGTGTGTTATGTACCCTTTAAGAGCAGGTTTTGTAGCCACAAGGTCAGTTGCATGTTCATCATTGCTCTGCGTTTATGAAAGCAATTTTCAGATCTGAGCTGTTGAGTTTTCCGCTTCGGCAGGAAAAGGACAACTGGCAGCTGACTGAAATGCACATATTTAAACACATGTACATGCACATGAATTGTTTCATGAAGGAACCATGCCGTGTTTCTGTGCTTTGTGCAGGTAATAAAGTCAGTCTGTGGTTCAGCAGGCTGTGATCTCTTTGATTCCTTCTAACACACACAACTTCAGAGAGAGAGAGAGAGAGAGAGAGAGAGAGAGAGAGAGAGAGAGAGAGAGAGAGAGAGAGAGAGAGAGAGAGAGAGAGAGAATAATTTCCTGAAAAGCAGAGTGTGTATATCAAAGATAGTACCAGAGGATGGACAAATGGATACGTTGCCAAAAAAAATTTTCCCATGAGATCTGCTCCATCTAACCTCTCTCTGCCAGACAGGAAACAGTGTTGAACTTGAAGTCTACAAAATGCATGAACAGCCTCACCATCTCAGCCCTGAGTTTGGGATTCTGATGGTTTGGCAGGTGAACAATAATTGGACTGTAATGAACAGTCTTGTGCTGCCTAATGGGATATTGTTCTGCTTCACCTGCTAAACATTTAAACAGAATATCATACAAGCGGCATACCTATACGTTACTCTGTATTCAATACTATAGGGGGTATGGATTCACATTTTTCCTCTGTTCCTTTCATACAGAGCTCTCCACCTTACCAATCTGCCAGACAACTGATGAAAGAGGTCTCTCTCTCTCCTTTCTGCACAGATTAAACAGAGGCACTCAGCATGAAATTAGGAATCGATTATTGCAAGTCCTATATGCTTGGTTAACCTCCTTCAACAGTGTGTGTGTGTAAGTGTTTAAGGGCGCAAACACTGCGCCCCAGGTTACCCATTAATTCCTTCAAATCCGTGCAGGTGACACCTCTGTTTAAAGATTTACGGTGATTGTACCGGAGACCCCAAAGACTTTGTGAGCTCAAGAACTGACAGAGGTGAAACTGTTCTTCTTTTTAAATCAACATTAAGGGTATCTGTTCTCTCTCTGCCCCTAAGTGACTATGAGCTCGGAAAGATAAATGAAAGATGACGACAGGAGAATCTCCAATGACCCTGACTGGATCATCATAGGTAAGATATCTCTTTAAAGCCAGTTGTTTCTCCTAGAGTAGAGTTTAGCTTTGAGATGGTCTAAGATGAAGGGTTCAAGTATGCTTATTTAGGGCTCGAGCTAAACTCTACAGGAAGTTTGTCCTTCAGAACCAGGATTGGACACCTTTGCTCTAGGACAGGGGCATCAAACTCAGTTCCTTGAGGGCTACTGTCTTCCAGGGTTTAGCAACTTTAATTTAACCCAACTGAACCAGCTACACAAGCGCCTGAAGGATTACTAGAAACTTCTAGGCTGGTGTTTTGGAGCTGGTTCGAGAGCTGGTGTTTTGGAGCTTCATAGCGTGTTTATGGGTTTCCATCTGGACATTTTTTTTTTTTTTTACTTTATAAAAATACCCATGTTCGTGTGGACTAGGCCAGAATTTAAGTGCAAACAATCTGAGACGGCCACAACAGTTGTATAGCTAAATTTTTATTTTATTTTTTAACTCTAATCAGTAAAAAATTATATATATATATATATATATATATATATATATATATATATATATATATATATATATTAGTGGTGGGCCGTTATCGGCGTTAACGTGCTGCGTTAACGTGAGACTCTTATCGGGGATTAAAAAAAAATATTGCCGTTAATCTATTCTCAAAGTTGGGTTTGGAGCTGGGTCTATACTGCGCAAGCCATGATGACTTTCACCAAGATATTTTAAGGCGGATGTATAGCTACCTAGCCGAATTGCAATGTAGGGAGCGAGAACGAGTCTTTGAACCTGCGTGTATGTTGTGAAATTACCACATCATGCGTGAATGCTGTCTTCCGAACTTGGGTGCGCACCCGCGAACCGTTCTCGAGTCCTGATGAGCGTGACTGACATACTGTAAGCAGAGAGCTGTACATATCATTTCTGCTTGTCATCAGCGTTCTTTAGAGCATTTGCATACATCCGCGGCAGATAGACACAAGTGCCATTACGTACTGAGCTTTGGTAACAAAACTAATGGTTCAAAAACAAAAATATAAAAGTTAGGTGACCAACTCTATTCATTCTGCCACCTTCTCGCTCGACGTCGTTACCAAGTAACAGGGGAAACAGCTGCTGCTTTGATGACGCAAACGCACCCCGGTTTCGGACCCAAAAATATAATATGAACATGGTCCAGGTAGTAATCGAACTCGGGTTCGGTCCAGGCAATCGAACCAAGTGTGAAAGCACCAGTCATTATTTGGGTAGCACACATATTCTGAATGCTTTCGGCAGAATTCAAATGAGCCATTTTAATCTAGATTAATTTCAAAATCACAGAGAGATTAATCTAGATTAAAAAAAATGTATCTATGCCCACCCCTAATATATATATATATATATATATATATATATATATATATATATATATATATATATTTCAAGACTGTTCTATTTCACTGTACTGCTTTGAGCTGTTTTTGAACACCTCCTTACAGAGCATGCGAGGAAGACATTTTTGACCAGTATGTGTGTTCTCTGCCTTTTATGTTTCTATTTTTATTTCTCTGAGGAGATTCGAGAGCAACATGTTACTTAGGTAAAACACAACTGAGCAGTCTTCCATTTAGTCTCCTGTGCTATGAAAGAGCAACCTCTTTGCAATAAATCCCTGCGGTTAGAGTTCAGACAAATACCAGTATACACTGCTACAGTCTCACAGCAAGCAGGTTACTTAATCCGGATGCTGTTCCCATAATCATTGTTAACAAAGTGTGGAAAAGCTGTGTGAAAAGCCCATCTTAGGCATTGCTGTAATCTACTGAAGGTGGTAACAGCATGCAAGCTCTAAGTCTGTCACAATCAAATACGTGTTAAAGACTCATCTTGGTTCAGGATGTAAGTGGCGTATGTGATACCTCAACCTGCGTCTGCCAGTTTTCCCATTTCTAATGTAGTAGGGAAGCGCATGCTCTTAACACGTCAAGCTATTTCCAACTTCAAAGCAGTTGCTCAGGCTTCAGACACAACATTGTGTGGCACAAAGCCAATATACTTTGCAATAAGTGGAGTCTTTGAAATGACCCTGAGGGAAGAGGGGAAAAGCTGTAACGAATAAAGAAAGAAGAGAGAATGGAATGGATTTCAGGGAGGTTCAGTGTGGACAAGCTGCTTGAAAAGGAATTTCATCCCTCTTTGGAAAAGAAGTGCTCTAATGAACAGCATGTAAATGGAGTGCAGCCTGTGCGTGTGTGTTTCTCAAGTACCGCGAACCGAATTTTGGGGAATAAAGGGTGAAGTACAGATCCAGGCCAAAAATGTTCAGCAAAGCAAAGCCAACATTTGGGGTACTGATAATCAGATTAAGGCCTTTATTAAAGAAAAGCAGATAACAACCAACATCTAAATACAGACAATAGGTGGCAGACAGTGTTTGGGGTGGGGTGTGAGGTTTAGTGAGGAGCGCATACTGTGAGGTGCTGGCAAGCAGAATTAGACCTCTGCATTTATTTAACTCTTTCATGTCTTTCTACTCTTGACGATGCCAACCCATGGTGATAACCTTGCAGGAAAATATCTCACAATCTGTAAATAAAAGATTGCATTTTTCTAAAAAGAGCAAACCTCAAATCACCATTGTGCCATTGGCCAAGGGGTACTGGTGTGGTAACATAACATGGCAATGCTGCAGAAAAACTGCAGGAAAAAAAAGTTTAGTTTGTTTTTTAATTTTAGTGTAGATGAAAAATCTGCTTCAATTCAGGTACAAGAGGTGATTGTTTGAAGGCGGTTGCATTGTTTCTTTTCTAGTATATGTGTGACACTGAGTAGGTTACGACGGGGCTAAAGGCCCCATGGGGTAAAAGGCTCCTTTGATTTAATTTTCCTCTGAACCATTAGATGGCACAAAAACTTGCCTCAGCCCTTTCCAAAACATCTGCTTTTCAAGATGCACATGGAGATTTGTCCAATCTTTGACGCGATCACGAGCAGCAGCGCAAAGTAGATTCTGCGCTCATTTGATCTAATATTTGATGTTTTTTAAATGTTGTAGATTTAAGTAGCAAATAAGAATCACTAAAATAGTTTAATACATTTTGAAACAAAGGTCTTGTTAATGTTTGTCAGTTTTGTTCAAGGTAATTAAAGCAACAGTTTTGAAATAACAGAAGAATATGTATGATATTTGGGGTAAAACGCACGCCTGCTGTTGGGGCAAAAGGCACCATATTTAACATGATGATAAACAGCCGCTGACTTTAACATCTGTTGACATGACATGGTTAGATTCAGATTGTAATTATTATACATTAAGTTGGATGTCCACCTTAGAGATAATCACCATATTTAATGAAACCATCATATTTAAAAATGAGATATTAATCATATCATATAATGAACATCATTTATACTGTAAATCTTAGTTACTACTATATTCAATTATTATGGGATCTCCTTCATTGCTTTCAGAATCTTTACTTTTTTAGATGATTTTGTTTCTATATTTTTCGGATATATTTCTATATTAACATATTTTAACGACAGCATATTTATTGATCAAAAATGAATTATTTTATTCATCAAAATAAACAAAAATAGTTCAAACTTTGCTAAAGTGATTGTTTTGAAAAAATATAACTTTAGACATTATTAAAAACATATTATTTTAGCGAAAGTATTTGTATCAATACTGTGTGCCTTTTGCCCCATGCTGGTGAGCCTTTTACTGCAAGGCCCCCCTAGACACCCCATACATTTTTTTGATTTTTAAATAAAATAAACCACTTTTATAATTTATGTTCACACAATTTCTGTTGCTCCATAAATGTTCAATACAAACATATATATTTTTTCTGTATATCATACATTATAGAAGTAATGAAAAGCAAGGAGTAATGAAAATTTTCTTAAGGTGTGCCTTTAGCCCCGTTGTACCCTATTAATCAAGGAAAATGCAAGCAGTTCCATCGACGAGCAAATTCACGGAATGGAAAACAATTGCACACAACTTAAGACAATAAGAAGATATTTAATGTACAGTATGTTGTAGTTTTAGACCAATACATTCAAAATGGACAGGTCTACCGCAGAAGTTATTAATACAATGATTGGTTGCTCATCACAGTGTTGACTGGCAAGAAATAAAAAAGAAAGACAAGAAAACATTGAAGAGAGGTTTAGTTGCTCTATCCCATTGAATCCGTTCAGGAAATAAACCCATGCTCCACATTTGTGTTTGGTGGACCTGTAGAGTTTCGTTTATTGAATGGTCATGCTGAGAGACGAGTTGGCTGACTATCTTAAAGAGCTATGACTAGCAAACTACAGTAGGCTTGTTTAAGCCCCATTATTTAGGAAATAATCTCCATCAAGTTTTCAAATCAAATCTTATACACTCTCTCTTCCCACACCAGGACTAGCAATCTGCCTGACCGCTCTCCCATCCCCACGCCAGCTTCAGTGAGACACTCAGGGAATATTCAGATGATACGCTAGAAATGAAGCGGTCTGTTTCCTCCCAGGCAACTTTCGCTTGTTATTTATGGCAAGGAGAAGACCAATCAGAAGTGTGTTATGTAAAACTTCATTGTGAGCTATCTTACAGTCTCAGTTGCTTTTTTATCACGCTGTCACACTCTCTTTCCTCTCTCTCACAGCCTTTCACCATCTAGTCTAACTCGTGAGTTGTATCGGAAGGCCCTGCAGTCTCTTTCTTTCTCTCACTAGGAACAGAATGACCACCCTCTTTCTGTTTTTTCCTTGATAGAATAATTCCTCCCGTGCACGGCCCTGATATTTGTCAGCTTAAAGGCTGCTGCGGATTCTGTCTGTCAGTTGCCGTGACAGCAGCGCATGCTTATTTGCCCTGCTATTTTGAGCAGTGATTGACAGCCGGACAGGCTTGACATTCTCAGCCGTGCGGCGGAGCCTGTTATTATGCGAACATTAACATTCCGATAAACACATGGTCCACCATTGAAAAAATAATTACACACCATCATTCTGATGTCTCACAGTGGTAAGAATATGCCCGTGCGTCTGTGTTTGGGATGTGGTGCATGTACTTTTTTTGTTGCCGTTTCATTGCAGCCCCACATTTCTCGGGTAGCCAAGAGCATTTGCACTTTTTCCTTCCATATGGATTTATGCAGTTAAGCATATCTGCCCCCCTGCAAGTGTGATGCCATTTGTACAAAAGCAGCTGATAATAACTCTATGGGATCAATTTGTACATTATTTAAAGGACTGTAATGCTGCCTTAGTATGACTGATAACTTTAATAAAGTGAGCACCCTTTCCCTGGCTTGCTGAATGCGGTTCTATCTCAGTGAAGATCGTAAACTCGGCCCACTGTTTTGGTTTTCAAAGAGAAAGAGAGGTTTTGAAAGCGCACAGAGCCAGAGATATAAAACGTAGCGATGCGCAGAGGAGAAGGAAATAAAAGCGTATTCAAAACCAGGAAATACCACCGAGATAGTGAGAATGAACCAATGCGCTGGGACCTTGGGTAAATGGATTCTCAGAGGCTTCATAAAGGTAATCTCAATGCGCACAGAATGGAGTTTAAAGGAGTCACTGAAGCCTGTACAGCTAAAATTCAATTGCTATTTCTGGCACTGATATAATTTACCATTGGTGATAATGGGCTGAATAAGTTAATGACGTTTGGAGACTGTGAGAATCACCTGCGTTGCATCTTTTCCGAGCAGAAGCTTTCTTAACGTCAGCTGTTGATCTTGATAAATGAATACACTAAATGAAGTGCTAACAAAATAAGAATGCTTTGGATAAAATACCTCTTAAAGGGATAGTTTACCTAATTATGAAAATTCTGTCATCATTTGCTCACCTTAATGTTGTTCCAAACGTTCGGTAACATTGTCGCACAGATTTGGAAGGACATGAAGATGAGTACACAACGACAATTTTCATTTTACCTTTAACAACTGGAACGGTATCCTCGGTGTCCTTTTTATGAGTTTGTTCTTCCAGACGAGTTTAGCAGAGAATGAATGACCTAGCATCCATCAGAAAGGTGACTGACTCAAATGGTCACGTAAAAAAACTCTGCTCAGCATCTTGCGTTAGCGGCTCATGCGTCTGTATGCAAGAGCAGACGCAAGACAACAGCTCCATATCGCTCTCTATTAGCATCAATGATGTGGCAAATATCCTGCCGTCAGCAAGACTACCTGTATCTTACGGCCCTGCTGAGAGAATGAAGCTAACAAAAAGAAAGAAGAAAAAGTTGCAAGCAAAGCAAGAGGAGTCAGCTTACAGTTAAAAAAAATTGGAAAGAGTACAATGCAGTGAGATGGAACTATATTAAACCTCAGAGGAGAGGTGACTGACCGGCACTGTTTGTGTTTCAGTGTGTTTGTCATTTCTGCTGAGAGTCAGCTCTCCTCCTTCTCGTTTGTATCCCCACGGTCCTCTGAAATCTCTTTCTTCATCAGTCCACCTTTCCATGGGTATTCCATTCTTTACCTCCAGCTCCTTCATCAGCCTGACAGGCTGTACGCTTTCCTGAGGGATCGCTCACGGTGAACTGTCTCCACAAAGGTAACCATTCAGTCGTTCAAGGTGTCCATCAAAGACGGTCAACACTATCTGCTCTCTGAGTTCGTCAGAACGCATCCTGTGTTTTCTTGGCACAGAAAGGGCCGTCACATTTAATGGATGATGACCCGGCTGCTTACTGAGGGCGACAGTCTGCAATACCTAGCATCTTCAATTATTTAATCTTACTGTAGCATTACACACGGTAGTTTTGTTCTTTTTGCCGGCCTTAAGAAATGGCCTTGTCTCTTTAAATACTCAACACACAAGGCCGAGCTGTCACCCCTGCTTTTGCTTTTCAGAATAGGACAGGATTCAGACCACGAAATCTCGGTGTGTATCAGCTAAAAGCAGTCGTTGATGTTTCCTGTGCGTGTGTTTTCTTCACAGCCTCACTCTTAGGGCAGTAAAAACAGAGGGAGGGAAGGAAAGAAGAGAGATGGTCCGCTGTTTGTTGATGAGTGCTGTGGGAGATGATGATGGTGTTTGGAGGGACTGGTAATTGACAAAATGAAGCTCAAGCTGATTTAATTAGAGAGAGATAGAGAGAGAGAGAGAGAGAGAGAGAGAGAGAGAGAGAGAGAGAGAGAGAGAGAGAGAGAGAGAGAGATAGAGAGAGAGAGAGAGAGAGAGAGAGAGAGAGAGAGAGAGACTGAGAAAGAAAGAGATGGAGCTTAAAAAGTGCGGGATAGCGAGGCAGATAGGATACATGCTGGCACAAGCTAAAACCGAGCCAGAGGTAATTAATCAGTAGGAACTGTCTCCAAAAGAGGCTGAATCCCTTAGAAATGCATTTTCTGTGTTTAATAGCAAGTAATTGATTCGTAGCCTTTGAATCGTGCAGGTCCCGTGAGTCCAAGCACCTCTAGGAGGAGCAGCGGTGTCAAAAGATAATCGCCATTTTGAATCAGATTCAAAGAGTGCCTGTGCCTGTTTATATGTGAAGATAAAGCCCCCGAGGGCAATTAAAAGCTTGGAACGCTTCTATCTACAATCTTTTATTAGTTCATCACGCTTTATCCAGCAGAATGTTGTTTATAAGACAAGCATTTCTGATCTAAAGAGCACAAGATTTCTGAAATTTCTATCTAAAACCTTTGGCAAGGTTTTGAGGTTTCCTTGAGCCAAACCTGGGTGTGTTCTTGAGCACCTCTCCTGCTGGACTCTGACCTGGATTACTGAGCTGGCAGAGCGATAGACCGACTCCGTCTGCCAATAGGCTGTGTCTGTGTGCTTATATATAGCCTGCTCCTTTGTCCGTCTGCCCCAAAATTACCCACGACAGGCCTCCCCTGGGCTCGAGCTCTGCCCACTCTTCATCTCCCATTTTCTCACAGGTAGGCCTGTGACCTTTCCGAGGCGTCCACCCCGCGTGTCCTTTCGGAGGTGCCGAATTCTGACCTTTCTGAGCCTTTTAGACACAGCAGGTAATCAATTAGTGCCCAGCTAGATTATCAGAGCGAAAGGTGAACGCTTGCGAGCCAGAGGTCCTGCAAATGTTTCCGCTTTAATGATTAGCTCCCACTTGGGTATCCTCGCCAAGGCAAAAGAGGACGGTTACGATACTCGGGAAATACAAGGAGAGTGTGTCCTTGAATTTCAAAGGATTAATTCATTCAAAAATGGAAATTTTCTTAACTTACCTCAGAACCCCATATGACTGACTTGCATTTGTGGTGCACAAAAGAACATTTCTGGCAGAAAATCCAAGCTGATCTTTAATATCAAACAAAAGTGAATGCAGTCTTTCTCCAAAAATGACAAAATTGAAACAAAAATAAAAGTGGTCAACATAGTAGATGATTTGCAAATTGAAAATGTTAATATATAATTTTTGTGTATACGTGGAGTGGAGACAAATATAATGATGGATCTTCGCAGTGATTGAAATGAGATTGTGTTATAATAGGTTCTTTTTTGGTATGTGTGCAATTAATGACAGTGTGCAAGACCGTTTTATTTCTTACCTGTTTTTGGTCGTTTTTCCTACTGTATCGCTCACCTGTAGGTGTGCAATTGTAATTGTTGATTGGTTGTCTATATGTGTGAAATTTTCCCTGAATGCTACCTTTGACGTCACAGCCAGTAAGTGCTGATAGCAGATTTCAAATCACATAGCTTTTCAGGTGGGCATGTACCAGCAGAGAAAGTGCCATAGAGATAAATAAGAATGCAAACAGACAGCTTTCTCCAGGTATTATAGATTTACTTGGCTTGAAGATAACTGCTAGTGTCTACGCTGCTGTTTTGCATTGGCCTTTTCAGTCTGTAAGCTCTCATCTCATCATTTCTTAAATGTAAGCAAGTTCACAATAAAAGCCTAATTCATTCTGCCAATTTAGGAAAAGGCTATTTCATTTTTAATAAAAGGCAAAGGGGGAGAAAAAATATATTGAACATGCGAGACAAAATTATTTTTACTTAATGTCAAGTCCCTCTTGATGAGCTTAAGTGGTAGAAGGCAGCTAACAAGGGATGGGGAAAAGGCATAGGATCCCTCTTTCCATGCTGTTGTCTATGGAATGATGAAAAAGTGACCTCAGATGAAAGACATTGTGCTCCCCTCTGAGACCAAACCTTTTAAGCAAGACACTGTCTTTCAACCCTGAGCCATTGTAATGCACTGAGGGACAGATTTCACCCTAATTGCTGCAAATCACTTTCATGAGGGAGGTGTGTGCGTGTGTGTGTGTGTGTGTGTGTTGTCGTCGTCAGAGAATGACTCATTCAGATGCATGTTTTGGCAGAGGGCTCTGTAAAAGCCAAGCCATCTTCAGTTTCTATTCTTATTTTTCTGGATCACAGGGCAGGAATCGAAAGAGCAGCCGTCTACATTAAGAATCCTCTGCCTCACACAGTCAGACACACACACACACACACACACACACACACACACACACTGGGTAAAACTCAACATCTCTACAGCCACTTTAGCAGGTACAGGCAATGCCTAGAACATCTAGATCTTAACACCCTCGCATTTCCGAGTTTTACAAAATGGATACTTCCAGCCCTGGATGTTGATTGGTCGATACAATGCTTTTTGTCTCTTACAATTTTTTTTAGTTGTGTGTATATTCACAAACATAGCAAGGCCTTAAGTGGTTACTTCTCACCCCTGCTTAATTAACACATGTATAAATGGCAAAGTGTAATCAATGTGTATACGTCATTAAAATATTCTCTGAAGGTTGATTACCCAGTTGTTCCTGCATTATTGGTCTCCACGCAACTCTGCTAGGCAAGATTTTCAATATTTTTGCTGGTTAACTGATGTATACATGAGAGAGCATTTGTCCATTATTGATTTTGCTGATGGCACACTCTGCTTTGGGATGATGGAGCCAAAGAACTCATCGATACATTGATAACAGCCGTGCTGAGCAGAGCACAGAGATTCAGTTTCTATCGCCTATACACGCATTTCTTCACCACACTATCGATTGGTCTCTCCTTAAACACGGGCCTCAGCGAGTCAAGGTTTTACACACAAACACCTGTGTTCTGAAAATGTTCTTAGTTTTGCAAGGTGAACACACTACAGCAGTGCACAAAATGCAGTTTTTTTTTTTCTCCAACAATTACCAATGTAAAAAAAAAAAAAGATAAAGTGTAACATCACTGTCTCATTAGGGCTTTTCACACTTGAAATAATTAACCCTGGGTAATTCTAAACCTGGGTAAGCAAAATTCTGGTTATTCACATTTCATATTTTGCTCATAATTTACCCACGGTTAACAATTAATCCTGGGTATTTGTACGCTGCTCAATCATGCTGTACATTCCTAAACCCTGGGTTAAAGGGATAGTTCACCCAAAAATGAAAAATTTATGTTTATCTACTTACCCCCAGGGCATCCAAGACAGAACACAAATTAAGATTTTTAACTCCAACCGTTGCTCGTATTATGCATGTCAACGGGGTCTATTTTTATGAGAGCAACTATGAGAGTAAAAAACACACAGACATATGAATCCATATTAAACCCTGTGGCTCGTGGCGACACATTGATGTCTTAAGACACGAAACGATCAGTTTCTGCGAGAAACCGATCAGTATTTGAGTTATATTTTTACCTTATATCAGACGAACCTCATCTAGGATTCCCAATGCATACTTCCGCCTGTTTAGAATGTGCAGTGTGAAAAGCCCTACAGTTTTGCTAGCACAACTTTATAGTCAGACAAACTCAGAATGCCATCTCTCTTACTTTGAGAGTAATATTCACGAGTTACAAATACTCAGAGTAAAGAGTATGAGTATTTGGCATGCTGTAAGAGTATGCGTACATGGGGAGAGGGCTCCTAATTTGGTATTTTGGTCTGAACCCAGAGTTGTCACCGTTGTATTGGCTCACCCCGTGTATGTAAGTGGTTGGAACTAAATATATAGCTGGGTTGAAAATGGACTAACAGCAATTGGGTTAAGCTAACATTTAGAAAGTAAAAAATAGTCAATTTCCAACCCAGCTTGGGTCTTTTTTTTACCCAGCATTTTTTAGCGTGTATATATAGCCTTTTCACATGCTGATTTAAATGACATGTTGATTGGATAAATAATGTTCCTCCCGAACTTTGTTAATGTAACATCATTTCATTTCACAAAGAAACAGTTCACAGATTGTAATCTGTGCTGCATTTTCTGTTCGTGCTGTTCATCACTTTATTTTTGACCCAGCTATCCCTTTTTACAGTTGTAAATATTGCAAAAATATTGCAGAAATAATTTAATTGTTGATTATGTAATTTCTGGATTTCTACATTGTAAGAATGCGGCTTTTATAGCTACAGCCTACACATAATGTATACAGTCAACTATATTTTTTTTATTTATTTTTATAATTAGCTACTCTGACACAATTTAAGATTAATTTAGCTAACTAGTTTTCCAAACAGAGCAGCCTGACTGTAGTTAAGTATAAATTATGAGTATCTTTACAAGCTACAGTTTCAAAGTAGCTGACAAAAGGTTAGTGGGGCTTGTTTTTCTCCTTGTGTCTATAGTTAGCATCCCACTTTTTCCTTTTTTTCTCTTCTTTTCTTAAGTCTGTGCTCGCTCTCACTCCATCACGGTGATGAATCTGCCTGGATTCTCAAGGAGACCACGTCCACCTTCACAGGCGCATGCAGATAGTTTACCTGCGGCAGGCTGTTTGTGTTTTTTAGGGTGATGCGGTCTGACAGGTTGATTATAGCAGGTTAGAGGATCCACTGCTGCTGTCACTCAGAGCCTTGACATTTCTGTGACGGAGGGGTCAGGAACAGAGAGAAAAGCATGAGGGTATGGGTATTGCACCACATACAAGTTTGCATACTCATGAACGGAAACTGCGGTTGAGAAAATACGAATAACTAGGTTTACAGAGTAAAAGCCTTTTGTTGTTGTTTGTCTTCTTTAAAAAGTTTTTCATGCATTGCATTTTCAATTTCTTGCACCGAAACCACAACACAGAGTGTTGATCAATGACTAACTGCCCTTAGATTATCAAAGTAAAGCTTAATTTTGTCTAGAAGATATCTTTTATTATGTTTACTGAGATAAAGGTCAGCGCTCATTAGAAAGCAAACTGAAAATAACTTTTTAATAACTTTGATAATGCAGAGAGTTCAGCTAAAGGGCAGCTTTGCTCACATATTCAATTAGTCAAAAACCTGAAGTAATCCACTCAGTGAAAACAAGATTTCGATATTTGGGCTGTTATTGCGTTGGGGCCGAGAAACTAATTTGTAGTCGATTACAGAAGCCTGATGTACTGCTCTTGTAGGGGTTGACCTTGGGTGTAATGATTGTCTCTCTTCGACCACTTTCAACCACAACCGTGCTGGACAGATCCATACTCGCACTTCCAAGGAGGGTAAAAGACTGAGTTTGTGTGTATGCATGCAGTCTCTCAAAGTCCAAAAGGTGAAATTAAGTCTCTGGATCTATGGTGAAAGTCATTCCCTCCCTTGCTTTTTTTCTACCCTCCATTTTCCCCAGTTTGTGTCATATCTCAAATGCAGCACATTGCCACTCTATGTGGAAAGAATGGTTTCGAACGCAGCTTCATTATTAAGGAAGTAGCATCTGGTCTGATAATGAAGGTTTATTTCTTTTCACACCCGCAACCCTATCTTCCTGCATGACCAAATGAATTGTGCTGTTATGACTGCAGCCCAAGATACAAGCCATGGCTTTAAAATCCTCAACATAACTTTAAAAGAATGAGTCCAATTAAAAGTGACAAGCTGGCCTACTTTATAGTCTGCAATGGCCTGTTTATGAGCAAAGTTAATCCAAGCATAATAAAGCGGTAGCACAAGATCCATAAAAAAACAACAATTGTTCTATAAGGCAATGTGTAAACTACAATGTTTTGGGAGTGATAACTGAATTCATTTGGACAAGTGAATACTCCATCATTCCACATTACAGAATACAGTAGGTGCTCTTACTAGATCTTACAGCTGCATGTTTTGTTATCTCACAGCAAACAGTTTAACCTTCAGAATGAATAGCGAACTTTAGACCTAAAAATGTTTATGTGGGTTAAAAATGACTGGCAAGCGTATGAAGGGGCAAGCCACTGTGTTTACAGGTGTTCCAACCAGGCTTAACCAGCAAGATTACCTTACACTCTCGAGCATTCAGAAATCACACAAAAGAAGAATATATGCAATTTTTGATACTTCAAATAATATATTACAAAGAAGAAAACACCGTAGGCATATTCAAGCTGCGCATGTTATCCATTATCTCGATTCAAACACCCATGCGATCTTATTCCTTATTTACAACCTTTTTAAAAATTTGACAAGAAAGATCACAGCGAACATTGAAAGCGTTGACGCTGCTGCTGACCCAGAGAGCAGGGTGTCTTTTCAAAAACACAGCATCATTATTTCTGTGCTAAAATAATTATAGTTTGTATTTGTATAGTATTATAGTTTGGAAGCAAACACTTTATATCAGGTGCCCTTAACTACTATGTACTAACATTTCAAGTAATATTTTGTTACAATGTACTTATTTTGTACGTACATGTTTTTGCAGTGTAAATAATAATATATATATATATATATATATATATATATATATATATATATATATATATATATATATATATATATATATATATATATATACTTACTTGTAATCTGCATGTATAATAGCATGTAATCTGCATGTAATTACATCAGTAATAATTTTGTTACATTTATAATTAGACTGTTGACTCTTCCCTTACACCTAACCCTACCCTTAAACTTACCCATACCACCACACCTGTCCATAACCTTACCCGTATCACACCTCAATATCAGCAAAAGACAATATGAACACAATAAGTACATTGTACTTATTTTTGAATGTAAGTATATAGTAGTTAAGGCCACCTGATATAAAGCTGGACCAGCTGATGTATATGATAGCGATCAAGCAAGAGGAAATCACCTCATGAAAGTAAGTGACTCTTCAAATAAAGATTGTATCAATTGTATTGTTACACCAGTAGGTGGCAGACAAGTGACTGTTTAAAAACCTGTATTTGTTATTGAATCATTCATTCAACAGATTCATTACAAAATCTGATTCATCCAGTATTCATTCATTCACTCTTTATTATTAACCATGGATGTGCTGCATTGGATTTTGAACCATATATGTGGTGTATATATATATATATATATATATATATATATATATATATATATATATATATATATATATATATATATATATATATATAGACCACATATATGGTTCAAAATCCAATGCAGAGCACATTAAAATTATTATTATTATTAACACAAATTAGGCTCCATTAGTATCAAATCAGACAGATGCGTTGGTGGTGGTCAAATTATTCACGCTATTGAACATGTTTAATTGGTGCTCTGAACACAGATGAGTATTTAAAAAGGGGGAGACCGAAATAAACTCTGGGTCTACCAAAGAAAACCTGCTCTTTACTGGGGAGTGGGGTTAACTTACCACATATAACTTGAACTCTCGTTGATTAACCCAAATCTTGCTCATTCGAGATATGCTGGTTCCAAACACGAGTCCCGGAGTAAGTTCAGACGACTCGGCGTATGTTCCCGGTGAACACACAAGACATTCTCAACAGAGCGACGAATCGATGATTCACCAGACGCTATGAAAATGCGCGCCATTCTACTTCCTCTTCTTCTTTTATTTAATGGCGAGTTACATAACCTACTTAGTGCACATAGCCACCTTTTTTGATTGCTATGCAATCATTTGTTCAAACGTTTTGTTTAATAGGCAATCTTTATTCACTGGAAATAAGGATTATACTGTTTGTTTGATGCTAATAGATTGAATGCAGATCCATGTGTGAGATAACAATAAACTAAATAATAAATATATTTATATTTAAACATTACCTTGTTGAAATAGTGTTTCATAATTAATATATAATATTGTATATTATATAACTGTAACTAAATAACGAATTTGGTTATATTAATAAAACTATATTAATTATATAACATGCATCTGAATACATCTTTAGCAAACATAACCTGCTCCGGAGCTATGGCTACTTAAATACCCCGAAAGGTTTTTGAAAGGTTCTGTATCCACTTACTTTATATGTCTTACTTTTAAACATACCCAGGTATGTCACATAACCTGCTTTCTGGAATACCCCCTAGTACCCGCCAGCAGCAACCAGACAAGCTTGTGTGTTCTAAATCTATGGACATATTTGAAATGTGTGGGCTTTTGTCTGATCCTTCAGGCAAGTAAGCTTCATAGTCTGGTATACATCCTTGAGGGTGCATGTGAGGTTAATTTGAGGAAGACCTCACGTCAGACCATAGCCATCATTAGAGTTGCCACTACAGAGTTTCCCATTAGCATGATGCTAAAGGCCCCATCATGTTACTCTCTTCTTTAATGTCCATTGATCATACCCCCTACAATGTCCAGTCGAGAATAAAATAATCAGTATTATGTTAACCCTGAGGCTAAAAACGAGATGATGCATCAAAGGAGCGAAAGAGGGCGAGAGACAGGAATAAACAAGACTAACACTGAAGGAGCTGTATGACTGGATATGCATGCTGAAGATATTAAATGCACTAATCTCTTGGCTTTCCTTGCTTGGAGATATTGGCTGTAAGTGAGCGAGTGTGAACGTGTGTGTACTGTAAAAGAGATCATAAGTATGTGGACACTCTTGTCTAAATAACAGGTTTGGCTATTCCGATAATTCCAACAAGAAATGTTAATATTGCCCCATGCAAGGACATTCTAGTGAATTATTTGATCCAAACAGTTTATTTGTATTCCAGCATGACAATGCCCTTGGTTTAATACAAAGCCCAGACCTTAAAAACGTTGGGAGGAATAGCAGCTCTGATTATAAGCCAGACCCCATTATATATGCATCTGCACCTAAGAAATCCCTGCATCCAGGTTTCATCATCTAGAAGAAAATAACCTGTTAGGAAGCAAAGGGCAGGATTAATCCAGATGGGTTTAAAAATAAACCTGCGAATGGGTGTCCACATACTTAGTGTATTTAGTAGCTAGTAATGAATGGACGAATGGCAAAGTCTGTACCTACTCTCCATATCTCTAAAGGGTGTCTTTCCACAGACATCACATAAGCGCACTCCACAACACACATGTACAAAAGCCCAATAGAAATGCATAGATTGAGATACCACTGGAGAGACTTAATAAAAAAAATAATAAAAAAGGTAAAACAAGCCGAGGAAAAAGGGGGCATCTTGAGATCTGTATCGCACACTTACATCAAAAAGAAGGGTCCCGTGCCTCGTCGTCTTTCATTTAACATATGGTACACTGAGACATTAAAATATTTCTTTGAGATGTAGGCACACAGATCCCAAGCCTTGTAACTTAAAGGGGATTTAAACTTGTATTCATATCGGTTCATACTTGCGCAATTTTTTTCAATTTTTTTCCGGATTTCGATTTTCATGGTCTCCGCCTGAGCCGGGCCTGAGCGCACAGCTATCCGCACTGAGGAAGGAAATCCCTGAAATTCTGTGAAGAGGAAAGAGAGAGTGGGATTAAGGCGTCCGCACTTATTTCTTTCCTCTAGCCTTAACCAGACTTCTCCTGGTTGGTGCAGTGCGGCTAGGGATTGGGCAGGGTTAGGACAGAACCGCCGCTAGATTTCCATGTATTAGTCCATTCCTCAACGACTCAAAAGGGGGACTTGTGGAACGAGGGAATGCTTCCCTTCCTAGCACAAGGCTTGGGTCGGCTTATCAGGGCAAACAGATGCATAGTGCTCACGGGACCTCATCAAGTCAGCTCTGGGAGAGGCCTACCTGCTGGCACTACGCCATTACCATGCTGCATCCAACTCCCATAACCCTCCCCATGCTCAGGCCCTGGGACATGCAACCCAATTACCTAACTCAAAAAAAAAACCTACTGAGGAAAGGTTGAAATTATGTGAAGCTCCGGAGAGAAAAGCAGTAGCGGGTTTATTTATTAATGTCGGTTCATATATTTGCTTGCATTTTAAAAGGTGACATCGCAGAAATGTGTCAACGGTACAGTGGGAGGCAGCTCACGGTGGCATGAGATATGAAGGGAGTTTTCTCTGTCACATACTTCTTGAAATAGCTTTGGCAGATGAAATATAAGATGGCTCGGAGTGTGAATGCCCTAGGGGATACATTATGATTAGAGGGAGAAGATCTCATGTGAATTTGGAGCCGTGAGGCTGAAAAACAGGATTTTGTGTATTGCGGTGTGTGTACGTGTATACTGTATGCATGTTTGTGTGTGTGTCCTTTCGAAGTCGCCCTCTATCATTCTCCAGAAATAGGGTGCACGGAATCGAATCAGTTTCACAGGGTCTCCGGGTTGTGAGCTGCTTTTGATGGAAGACGCGGAAATTGTCCATTCCTCGACCTTTAGAAGTTCAAAGATTCCTCCGCTTATTTTGACCATCGCCTTGATATCCATTTTTAATCAGGACATCAAACGAAGAAGCTGATTATGTTTCTGATCACATTTCCGGGCAGATTTGTTTAGCAGTAGGCCAGCAGAATTGTCCCTCACACGCACACTCAAATGCTGCAAAAAACCTAATTACATTACATCCAAAATACAGGGTGTTTTGAGTCACAGAAGAAATGCCAATTAGATTGAATTTACTTAAAAACGCATTCAACCAACAATAGCCCAACTAGTGTTTTTGCATAAAACAATTTCATATTGAACAAGTTTGCTGACTTATTGAAAGTTTCTCCCAGTATGCATTGCAGCATAAATAAAATGTGCAATTAATGGTATAAGACTTGATTTACTGTTTGCTAATTTAATGCTGTTGTTGTACCTGTTCATTTGCTCAACTTTTTAATCAATGCTTGTTGATGTTCGATGTTAATGTTTTAATTGTTTTCTGTTGGGTTTTGTGTGCATCTTCAGCAATTGCATATGCTATCTTACACATTTACACATGCATGTTGTTTCTCTTGTGTTACTTACAGATGATTTGTTAATCAGACAGTGAATCTGAATTGTCTCAGCAAAGAAAAGATAGTTTGTAACAGAATTGCATTGTGTTACCTTTGACTTTTAAAATAAGAGTAGGTGTAAGAGTATGTCTTTACACTCTCTTTAAATAAGCCGACTACAATTAATGTCTGTGTTACCTGAGGTTTAAGCAAACATAGCCTAGCTGAGAGAAGAGGACGGGGGGGATAATGAAAGTAAATGATTAAAACTGTGAGACAGCTTTACGGTACTCTTTATTTATTGTGCTAAGTGTGTGAAAAAGCACTCTAAATTATCAAAGATTATGTTTGTATGTTACATGTGTGTATTTATGCCTCTCTAATAGGTGCTAATTGTGCAAATGGTGGATTTTTTTTCTCTCCTTGTACTCGATAAAAAATGCCTCGTCGTTAGATGTGCAAACCTTCTTTTAATTAAAATGGAGGTATCAGGGAAATCTTTTCCCATTAAGCTGCAGAAGGCAAGTAAATGGCCCATATATTGCGACATACTGATTAATGGCATTAGTGCTATTTCTGAACAGCTACATCTACACACAACGGCACATTTGCAGGAGGCTTTTTCTCACTGAGCGCTTGTTAAAACATTTGTGGTGTGTGGAGGGTTGAAGTGTGAACACATCCTGAAGCCTCTTGGATGAGGATGGAGGCATGACAGACATGAAGAAGAGGATGATGAAGAAGAAGCAAGAACAGTAGTTGAGAAGGGTGCTGGGGAGGAGGTGTCAGATTTGATTTATTAAGTGGAGCTCTTTCTCTGACTGCTGCTAACTTGTCAGTCGCCACATAATGGATGGTACTCACACCTCACTGCGCAGTGATTGGCTTTTTTCCCCTGGACATGGAGAGCAAGGTGCGCCTCTCTAATCCCTATCTATTCTCCTTTTTAATTAATTCATTATTCTCTCATGCCGCCCTGTTCAAAGCTCAGATGGGGTGGTGCTTGATAAAAGATCTTTGGCACTGTGGCCTATTCTTTACTTTCTGTCTGCCATGCATCTTCCACCTCTAGTTTCATCATCTCTTCTCAACTCCATTACTCTTACAAATATGATGGTTATGTTGGCTGACTATGGGACGTCAAGCCGCCGAGAAGCATCTGTCTTTGGCAAAACCAACCTTGAGAGTCTATCACACCTAATCCAATGAATTCCCTGTTCTACTGAAATACAGCTGCATGATTTACTTGCTTTCTGGTGCTAAATATTTTGTATCTGACCCTCAGAGATAATGTCATGATATTGTTAACTTTGTGTCTTACTCTGCTTCCTAGTTCAGCAGTAAGTACACTGCCCTGGGAGTCATTCGCTCCCTAGAAATCCCCAGAATTCAAAAATAGCATTGCTCACTTTGCTCACTTGTGGTCTGCATTTCAACATGTGTCGTCAGAAATGCAGGACAAGCAAATAGTACTGTATTTTTTAAACAAGTACACCGATGATACACAATTAACAACAACTATTGGTCGTAATGGCTCTACAATCCAATCAGGCTTACAATGCAGCCCAGTTCATTAAGTCAACACAAATTATGCATGTTTTAACACAAATGATGTTAGGTGGATAGAACACAATTAAATTAAGTTGTGACAAAATGTTAAATTGTGTTACTTTAGCTAATTTTAATGAATTAATTGAACACATTTTCATTTACTTTTTAATAATAATTTATTTAGTTAAATTCAATTGTGGTCTGCAGTCTAGCATTTTAGTTTAGTGCTTATTTGGTTATTATTATTATTATATAATTATATATTATGCGCAAATGGTCATTGCATCAAGGCCATTGCAACTTTTGGTCCAAATTGTTATTGACGATACTCTTGTGAAAAAGAAGCACACTTTAGCTTAAAAAAGTACTTATAATGAAACGATGTACTTTAAAAATTATATGCAAATGGAATGTAATGTTTTTGGACACTTGATTGCATGTAAATTGCAATTTAATAAAAATTTAATAAAAACAATTATAGTTTAAATTTATATGAATTGCAATTAGCTGAACTTTAAAGTGCTATATTTTGAAGCACACTTTTAAAAGTGTACTAATGTGAAATATAGTCATGCAAGTGTCCTCTCTTTAAGTGCACTTTAATGGCCTTTTATATCAGCAAATGCTGTTTAATTAAATATTCTTTTTAAGATTTGAAGTGCAATACAAAGTGCACATTCAATATAATTAAATGTTGCATTTCAAACATATTCACAACATAGGGAACTAGGGAGCAGATTGAGACACAGCCTCAAAAGAGGTGGAGAGATAGACAAAGTGCAATTGTAGGAAAAAAGTAACAGACAAAAATGACTGTTTGAAAAGTGTTCAGAAAAGAAGAAGAGACACTTCAGACAGAGAGATGACTCTTTTACTCAGCACATCCCACAAGAATGACAGGACCTAACAGACGTCCCAAGAGGATATCCAGCATCGCTCAGAATACACTCTTCAGAAAGTCAATCCTGTATCATATTCAGGGTGAATGTTTCAGCTCATTTAGTGTGACTTGAACAGATAGGTTTACGCTATATACAACTAATTTAAAGGTGCAGTGTGCATTATTTATTAGGATCTATTGACTGAAATGCAATATAATATACATAACTATGTTTTCAGTGGTGTATAAAGACTTTACATAATGAGCCATAATGTTTTTATTACCTTAGAATGAGCCGTTTCTTTCTACATACGCCAGTGTAGTTGCCATGTTTCTAAAGTAGCCCTAAACAGACAAACTGCCCTACAGAGATGCTCTCTCAGATGACGACATCTCTGTCCTGTGTTGGCCACCGTAGCTTCTCATGGAGATTGGGTGAGCGGTGGGCGGTTGCAATTCACAACCTCACTGCTAGATGCTGCTAAAATTTACACACTGCACCTTTAAATACTGTGTTGGAAATATATAATTGAGCAGCATTATTTAATTCAATATTTACTTAATAATCCTCCACAGTGAACAATCGATTTAAAATGGTTTAAATAATTCCCTGAAATTATTCTGACTTTTTAATACTTGAACTATTTTCATACACCTGAGCTGTTGGCCATGTGAATTGTTGAAGCCCTCATGCTTTTGCCATCGCTCTGCCGAGCCACACGGATAACAGCATGGAGATAATAACAGTGAGCCTGAGAGAGGAGGACGTTTAACCGGGCGGTTTGAGACGTGTTAGCCGATGTTGCGTAGTTGGTATGGCAGGCGTCGGCGTTAAGGATTTGAGGCTGATTAAGTTTGACACAGCGGCAGATTTCAGGAAAGGTTTGCCCCAGTGAGGCAGCAGCAGTGTGGCTCGCCTGAGGGTCGGACCTTCCCTGCTACCCCTCGTCTTCCTCTGTCACGCGGGATTAAGGATGCCTTCCTCTGCATTGGAGAGGACAGGATACAGAGATGTTAGCACAAAACACTGACTTATTGTTCAGCTATGACCTGCCTTTTGGACAGGAACATTTCCATCATGGATGGTGTTCTTTTCTCTAGTAGATTTTATGTTGGAGTTTTTGTGTGTTTAAAGACCAATGATGATTATTTTATCTGATGCAATACTCATTCGTTTCTCAGCATGAGAGCAAATGTTCCATTCATCATCAGTTAATACATCTAATTTAGAAACATTTTAGTTTTGTAGTCAAGAAAAAGTCTCTTTGGCCAGATTATTATATATATTTTTAAATGTTTTTATAAAAATATTGAAAATACTATGATTTATGCAACGATTTTAAAATATAACGAAGAAAAGCATAGGTAATTCAATTAAATATTTAATTAAAAAAATTATGACCTACTGCACAGAGGTTAAAATAAATCAAGTTTTGAACTTTTATATATATATATATATATATATATATATATATATATATATATATATATATATATATATATATACTGTACTTTGTATTCTGAGTTATAAATAGAGGTGGACAACAGCAGCATTTAATGACATCATACAATTGCTAAATCAAATAAATACCTATATATATATATATATATATATATATATATATATATATATATATATATATATATATATATATATATATATATATATATATATATATATATATATATATATATATATATATATATATATATTAACTGAACTGATTAAATAAGTGAATTGGTTTTTGAACTGTTGAAATAAACCAACTGGCTAAAATGAGCCCTAACACTATATGAGTTTTATATCTCAGTAATTAAATTAGTTTGTTTTTTATTTAAACTGCACTGTTACTTTTGAAATATGTCTCATAATGACTAATTATATAATGATACATTTCAGATTATATAACAATAAAGACACTTAATGCTGTTCAGTAATAATTTTTTGAACTTAATCAAATTTGTGAATGATTCAGGTGAACTGTCCGGTGGAACTGGTCATTAACGTTTGCGCCGCTTTATATTGACTAAAACCATTCTGTGTGTGAAACTTGTGTCTCAGAAGGGAGCGAGACTGCCTGTGATTAATGGGCTCAGTAAATCTCATCACATCCCAGTTGTTTTAGGTGCTTGGGCAGGCTTGAGTGGCATTTGAAAACACCAAACTATTAAAATGTGGCAGGCATTGTTTATGCGCCTGTGCCTGGTCCAGAAAGATTGAGAGAGAGTTTTAAAGAGACAGAAAGACGAGAAAAGGGCGTTTCGTGGGAGAGAGTCTTATCGATTTGAATAAGCCAACCTGTGAGCTAATGGGGTGCGTCATTTTGTTTTCCCCTGCTGTGCCGACAATCCATCACATGTCCGTCGGTTGGGGAGAAGGGCCGTGTGCCATTGTTTGGGTGATTTATAGAGAGCATCACAGAGAGGGGCAGTTTGTCATTCACAGACATCCGGCGATCACAGTCTACACCACTATACCATCCGCATCTGTACCAGAAGTAGGACGAATGGAGAGAATGTTGAGCGACAAATGGAAATTAAGATGTATTCAAGACAGAAAATAACCATGCATTGGGAGCTGTAGGCAGAAGATCCACACTGCTGTCTCCCCCATCGCAGTCCTTGAAAGCAGTTCCTCCACTACATTTGCTTCTTTCAACATCTTCTCACTACAAATCCAGGTAGAAGAGAGTGATCCGGTCAGCTGTCACGCACCATCCATCTAGAAGCTTTATGAACTCAGTGCCTTGGGCAGAGTTGGGATTGCCTCTGACTCGACCCTCCCTGGACGACACCACTCAGCACCAGAACATCCCGTCACAGTGACAGCTTCTTTCCTGAGGCCATCTGCCTTCAGTGGCAAACATGTTCACAAATTTTGCACATCAAGACAAATTAAATGCATTTATACAAAACTATTGTCAGTTCAATTAAATGTGCATGTGCTATAGGCAGCTGATTTTTTTAATATAATCTTTTTACGTAAAGTTACATTCAAGGTTTGAATGACATTGCATTAGACAAAATATGTCATCTGTGCTCTACGAGCTATTCTCAGGACCAATTTGAATTGTATAGTCAATTTTACCATGACTTTTTTAAAAAACATTTACTCATAAGTTGATTTTTTTGTGTGTGTGTGTAAAAATTGTTTTGCTTAAAGTGTATTTATGTTTTCATTAACTCTTTACCTACCATTAATGGAAATTTCCAGCTTTGCATGTTTCACTGTTATACGGTAGGGGACTCTATTACACATTTTCTGAAAGAGTACTGCAGGGCCCTATCATACACCCGGAGCATGCGATGGCAGGCACGACACAAGTGTTTTTTGCTATTTTTAGCCCAACACAGTTATAGTTTTCACGCCCAGCGGAAAAATCTGGTCTGGTCTAAAGAGCAGTATCTTTGTGTTATTCAAAGAGCGCGTTAGAAATATGCGACTATATGTGGGTCCACAACATGTACACACACAGGGATGCAAAGCAGCACACAAATCTTTTAAAATATTTTCAATAAAAGGATTCCTCTCTGGAGAAGCATTCCGTCTTTCCGAGCGCAATTTCCGTCATGTAAATATAGCGAATGCGCCATGGTGCAAGAGCAACTGGCTTTTGAAGGGAATGGGAGATGAGATTCTGATTGGTTTATTGTATGTTATGCCCAAAACACACCCATGACTCATTAAGAGACTATAGGTACAACCCTTCCTGACCGTGTGCCTGGAGTGCTTACCATTTTTTTAGTCGTTAAACTAGCAAAAGTGGATTCAGACACGCCCTAAGTGCACCTGCACCATGAGCTTTAGACAATGAGCTCAGATCGTTAAAACAGGGCCCTGAATCTCAAAACACAAGTGAAAAACAATCAGAATAGCATATGTAAGCAGATGCATATGTAAAATAACGTGATCATGAGCATTAAACAGCATATAAATCAAACTGTCTAATTTTACTGAGTGAAATGTGGACCCAGGATGAGCTCTAGGACTGTGAAGCTTTGGGGTGTTGATGGACTCCATCTACTCCATCTGTGTTTTTATCATCATTCTGAATCCCATCTGGATGTAGTCTTTGAAAAAAAAAAAAGATTTTCTCCATGTTTCTTTTTTATGAAACTCACTCACGTTCAAGTGTTGATAAAAATAATGCATAAAGCTAGAATAAAACAGTTTGATATATTTGTAATATATTGCATGTTTAGATATTCATACTACAAAATATTCTGGGGGCCATGAAGCTTTTGTGAAAATGATCAAAAATGCTGGCGGTGGCTGGCTAACTAAACACATTTCTATGTAAAATGTAGATAAATGTAAATGATATGCACATTTCAGCTTTAACAAAAAAGTAATTGTGACATAAATGTGAAATGAGAAAATGAAAAAAATAGACACAGGGCGAGATATAGTCAATTGCAAGAAATAGTCCGTTTTAATAATTAATCATACATGACACTAACATAATATTAGCTTCTGTTACATTTTTGTATTTAAAGTTTTGCATGTCTCAATTAACAACTCCATGTCTACTCGAATTAGCGAATGAAGTGATTCAAATTGTGAGGAGATGAACCGAGGCAACAACCCTCTCCAGTTTCCCTGTTTCTGTGCTGAGGGCTTCAGCAAGTATATTTAAATCTCCAAACTCAAATGCAAGCTCAATGCGAATGCAAATGTTCTCAGGAAGCGCAGTGAGTGATGCGTCCAATTTTTATGCATTTCTCCTCCTGTCAAGCCCCAGGTGAACCAGCACACACACACACACACACACACACTGGCTGGCAGCGCAGAAGGGTGTAAGCGTGGGTGTCTGGAAGAGGTGCCAACAGATGCTACAGCCTCACACATTCAAATCATCCATCTTGTTTTTTTTTATTGCCATCTCTCTCACTTCTCCACGACCCTCCGACACCCTCAGCAGGCATCCTTCTCTGAGCTGGGATCCTTTCACAGCATAGTAACGCACCTGTTTGCTCTTGCAGTTTTATCCTGTCAGATTTACTGCCGCTTCAGATGGATCAGGTCCAAGTGAAATGCTGTGCTGCTTCACTGATCAGGACAGTATGAATGCAAAATATAGTTTTGCACGGACATGCTTATGCTGGGTACACACCAAAAGATTTTTTACATCTTATAAGATTTTCAAAATGTGATAGACCACACACATGAGGACAAATAATCCTAGATTTAACCGTTTTGCTCCTATAGTGTGTGGTGTGCCATGATGTGACAAAGACAGCACACCACACACGAACAGATTTTCAACCAGAGTCCCGAGTGTAAACACAGGAAATCACGCAAAATCTCACGAGACTGTTTTTTATAAAGTAATGAAAATGTCCTGGTTTTCATTATTTTCCATTGGGCCATTACATTGACCCGCACCGCTGCAAAATCTTCACATGATTAGAATATCACGACATTGTAAAAGCACAACAGCCAACGTCATCTTGGAATAAACACACATTTAGTCTGCTTACACTTTAGGGCTGTGATAGATCTTATTTTATTTTCGCTTCCAATGATTATACAAAGAAGATATGAGGTAAAACTATTATAAACTATATCCGCGTTCCGTCTAGAGCGAATTCCTTCCCTCCTCAGCGCGCTGTCATTTCTCCCAGAACATAAATTTAACGTCAGACTCAGCACAATGTGTGATTGTTGTCAAATGCAGTCTCTACTTTGGCTAAATTGCAGGACGTGTTTAATCAAATTAAAAGAACTATAATCCGCGGAATAGACGCTGTTTCCAAGGTGTGTGTATGTGTGTGTCTTGTGCGCGTGCACATATGCTTTGTGTGCGCGATTAAACCATCAAATCTACCAAACAGCCTATAGGTCAAAATGACTGGCTTGGAGAGTATTCTCTTAAACACAGTTTATATCTTAACGGTGCGTATAGTTTGGAGAAATCAATGGGAGAATAATTAGAGCTGCATTCGGTCTTAAGGGGCAGCATCTAATAAACCTGCCATTAATGTCAATCAAACAACTAAAGGAAAAGAGAAAATTACTCGCAGCTCTTGCATGAATAACTTTACTTTTAAAAAGCATTAATATATCATAAGTGAAAACTATGCAATGTTATTTTACATTTCATTACTTTATTAGACTTAAGATTCTTTATTATTATTATTATTTTAGATTTTTAAAGATTCTTTGATTAGCCTAATAAAAAGTTAAATGATATTTAACAATGTAATATTTAACAATATAAGGCTATTGTTTTGTTCTGTATTTTTTGATTAAATAAATGCAGGCTTGATAAGCATAAGAGAATTCTTGCAAAAACACAAAATATTATCCAAACTTTATACACACACACACACACATACACACAGGCCTACTACATATATATGACGGCATATGGAGACGGGGAACATGGTCTGTACATGTCACACTTTATGCTGCGCCGACCGCGCTTCTGTATTCCCTCAGTGTGCTTTCTGATTGGATATTATTGCGTTTCACGTGAGTGTGCGCGCGTTTGTCCTCGGGGTTCCCCCCACACATCAGGATTTCTGATCGTAAATATTCAACATGTTGAATATTTACGATTCGCGATCGGGACGGCTCCGAGGTTCTTCCGAGCAGGTTCGGACACTCTTAACACACTTCACACCACAGGAACATCTGATAAGATAATCTTCAGAACCATCAAGATAATCGGGACCGAGCTAAGATTGTCGGAAGGGGGGAAATCGGCCCAAAATAAGCCCGATTATCTTTTGGTGTGTACCCAGCATTAGTATAAGCTGAACGCGATGAACAAATGCTTATATGATATCTCAGTCTACACACTCAGACTGACCAGCAAGACAAACGGTTTATTACAATTACATTTAAATGTAGACATAACACAGCTACACTGCAAAAAATACTTTTCTTACAAATATCTAAAAATGCTTAAATCAAGATGCTTTTACTAGATAAGTAAATGATATATTTTGTCTTGTTTTCTGTCAGATTTCAAACAGAAACCAGATTATTTTTCTTACCCCATTAGGAAATCATTGTATTAAAATAAATCTTATTTTAAGCAAAAACTCACTTAATTTTGATTAAGTAAATGCATCTTGATTGAATTAATTTGTAAATATTTGGTCTGGAAACGTCAAAAACACTGAATAAGAAAAGCATGTTTTGCAGTGTAGAGTATGTTTAACTCTGATCTTAGCTTTTTTTCTTTATGTTACAAAGGATTTCAATGTCATGTTCAATTGTGAACTGGCCTTCGGTGTGTAATAGTGAAATGGAGTGGATTTTAACACATCTGTACTAAGATGCATTCATGTTTGAAAAATCACCAATGTCCACTAGAGGGCCAGTTGAGATCGAGTCAGAATAAACCTTGTGAATTGAGTTGTGAGAGAAGGGTGACTATTAAAATCTTCTAACTTTGACATCCCTAACTTGCTCTATGGCAAATATGATTTGGATATGCAAGAACTGGGAAATTCCTTGATTTTTTTTTTTTTTTTTTTTTTTGTGCCTCCATTAGAGTTGTTATAAAAAATAAATACTGGCTGCATGAATCTCAACTAATAAGCATTTCAGCATGAAAAATGCATCTTATGAAACCTGATGCCATTTTATTTGAAAGGCGAATTTGGCTTGATACGGTTTCCTTTTACCCCTCACTGACTTGATATTTACTCACAGAGAGCTATTTAATTAACGGGAGGCAGCCGAGTGCTTCCCAGGCAAATGTGGCGTTCCCTTGAGGCTGGGCTCCAAACCTGTCTGGAACTATTTGTCCAGAAACATGTGTTCTGTGTCAGCCCAGCGTATGCCCCGTTAAGCCATTACTGGAGCTGTTTCACAGCCAATGCCAACACCTCCAGCATTGGGGACGGTAACTCGCAACAGTGTGTGATAATGGCATTTCCTTTCAGGACCAAAAGCCCCCGTAATGTTTAATGCTGAAAGTGATGTTAGGTTGATTGCTCTGGGATGAGAGTGTGTGTAACTGTTGTGGAACAGACTGAGAGATGAGAAGCGCCCCAGACAGGTGAGAATGGCTCTGTGGGTTGGAAGGGTCAGATTGTTTACATGCTCTTCCCGATACTCCCATGAGGCTTTGCGGCGAGACCCAGCTGAGTGTTCCATTAGCACAGGGCCGCACTGTGACACAGAAGCGCTGATCAAAATAACACTTATTAATCAGGAGAGATCGCACACGTTGTCCTTGAAAAAGGGCTTGCTCTCTTGTTCTCGCTTACTCTTCCTTGCTTTTTTCTTCCCTCTCCATGTGTCTAATCTGGTGCAATTTTTCATCCAGGTAATTCACCACCTGTCCTCCCTCCAATACTCCCCACCTCTCTCTCTCCTGCCCCTTCTATCTCTCTCACACACACAACACACACACACACACACACACACACACACACACACACACACACACACACACACACACACACACACACACAGGTACATGTTCGACTTTTCTCTATTGCTTTGACCTCTTGCCTTCAACTTCTGTGCACCATTAGAGGAACCATAACTTCATCATTACCAGTGTGGGTGAATGGGCTGCCCTGGTTTTGTACGGAGTTTACCTCAGGCCAAAATCAGAGGCAAAAAGCTATAAAAGTTTAACTTCACATTAGCTGAGATGGAACAAAAGAGTGTAGCACTGAAATCCAGAGGCTCAATGTCAACATGAAACCACAATGGACCCTGCTTATTTTCTTAATACATATGCCCAGTCCATTGTTTGATTGAATGGGTTTCAGTTCCTTTCAACCACCCGTCTCCATTATGATATGTAATGGCCATGATTCTCTGTCTAATTTGTGAGAAGCAAAAAATGGTCAGTAAAAAGTATCATGAGTTGTAAACTTTAAAAAAATTAAATAAATTAAGGCAACCAGCTTCAGAACTTTCAATAAAGTAATCATAATGTTGCATCAAAAAAAAAAGGGAAAGAAAAGTTGGTCTGGGCCTTCATAACACATACAAATGCATGCAATGCCATCTTAGTATTGCCTTAATGTAGTATTTATTGTGTTTCGAATGTTGTTTTAGTATATTGCAGGTTCTGGCTTTTAAAGGAAATGGGAAATGAGACTGATTGTTTTGTTTATTTTTGCACGCTACTCCCAAAACACCCATGAGTCATTAAGAGACTATAGGTATGACCCTTCTGAACCATGTGCCTGGAATTCCAGTGAGGACAATAAAGTCATGTCTATTCTCAGAACAAACATAAAACAAAAACAACAGAACTACTGTATATAAAGTCTATTCACATTAGCATGTTTAAATGAAAGGGTTTATAATATCATTCACTTGATATGCTTCTCCACATAGGAAGAACAGACATGCCAACTAGTTACTGACCTGATGCAAACACATATCTGAGGCGGACTGATATCATCGTGGTCTGAAACGAGGTTTACATGAGGTAATGTCACATGAAAATTAGTGCCAATGGCTCCCTATGAGAGCACACTGCAGTTCCATTTTTCCATGTTGGGGGCGCTGTAGAGCTAGGGAGGGCTGTCTGGCTATTTTAACAATCTGAGCTTCTGTCTGAAGTGCATGGAGCAGGTGCACTTAGGGCGTGCCCAAATCCACTTTTGTTAGTTTAACGACAAAAAAACGGTCTCATCTCCGATTCTCTTTAAAAGCCAGTTGCGCTTGCACCATGGTGGATTCACTATTTACATGGAGGAATTTACAGGCGGAAAGACTGAACGCTTATTGTATATAAGACTTTTTGTTGGTCAATGGCACAGTCATTTTCAGTTGCCTCAAAAAAGCAATGTGCCAACAATGGGCCAGAACACCGTGGGCAAACAGATGGGCGCAAGAGCATTTGCTATTTAAACAATGTGTTGCTGGATGTGAAAATGATAAGTCCTTCAGGCTGAAACTAGCAAAAAAACACCTGCGTTGCGCCTGCCGTTGCATTGCACCGGGTAAATGATAGGGCTCTTAGTATCATGAATACAAACCTGCTGAATCCATGCACTATTTTAACATGTCCTGCTCACTTTATGATGTAAAATAGTCTTACAAATGTAAATAAAATGTTGTTGCAAAATGCTGAACACATTTACAATATATAATTAATTCAGTGTATAATTCTATAGAGGTCTATATTTTGATGAATAGTTTGGTTGAGCTCTGCCCCACCTGCCCATAGAGACGAGCCATGGCTGTACAATTCACTTCTCACAATCCAGTTAGTTCCTAGTGCATAAAATCCAGCCCCATCCTTCATTTCTTTCTCATAAAATTATTTTTTTTCACTAAAAACAATAATTGAGGAAGTAAAATGATTTGCGAATGACGTTTAACATTGACTTTCATTTTCTTATGTAGTTTTATGTCATCCAAACTACCATTCAATCAACTTCCTACATTTGCTCTGTTTTTCTCGACAACCTGATGATTTATACTTAGGATCTAGGGGGCCAGAGGGATCAGCAGGGAGTATGCCAGAAGAGCTAGCGATAGCAGCTAATTAGCAGCAGCTGCTGATGGGAGCGTGGTGTGGACGCTGCCAGAGGAGGCTTGACAAAATTGTTATCAAACGCAATTAGAGGAAGACAGGCAGGTTTTTCTGAGACAAAGAACCCCAGGCTAGCTCCGAAAATAGTGTGTGTGAAAGTGTGCATACACACCTGTAAAGAGCTTAGAGTGTATTTTGGCTCATGTGTAAACTGTTAGCATATAGAACTTGTGGGTTTTTCCATTTGTTTCAGAAATCTGTTGTGTTTTCTGTGATTTTGGTCCGTTTCGGCTTATATGAAAACCACAAGCATGCTCACACCAAAATAATCGTTACAATAAATGAGGTGGTCTCGGCCCAGTTGAAAATGAACTCTGGAGTGGTTAGTAGCTAGTGGTTAACTTGTGGTGAGAAACAATCTGACCCACAAGCCAACAATTTTAGCATATTAAAGGAATAGTTCACCCAAAAATGAAAATTCTGTCATCATTTACTCACCCTCAAGTTTTTCCAAACCTGTATGAGTTTCTTTCCTCTTCTGAACACAAAACAGATATTTTGAAGAATATGGCGAACTAAACAGTTGATGGACCCCGTTGACTTCCATAGAATCGTTATCCCTACCATGGTCAATGGGGTCCATTCCCCATATTCTTCAAAATATCTTATTTTGTGTTCAGCAGAAAAAAAGAAACTTATACATGTTTGGAACAACTTGAATTGTGAATCATGTTAATGATGAGTAAATGATGTGAATTCAAATGTTTGGGTGAACTATCCCTGATGTAGGATGTAATTTGTTTTTTATGCTACCTGTAATGGCCACATCTAAAATTATAAATACAAGCTATGCAAGCATTCGTTTCATACCTGCATCATTTCCGCTCTCATTGGAGTGTTTGTCAGACTGCTGATGCATACGCTGTTTGGGGAGTCATTTACATGTGCTAAATAATAACTCACTGACTATTTCTAGACAACTAGTTGACTAATAAAATTAATAGTCATGCAAGTCCTAGCTTTGAGCTGATAGCCCCATAAACACATGGAGCAGTCGTCCCTGCATTAGCAGATGGCTGAGTAGGAAGGAAGGCCTGGTGCTCAGCCAGCCATAGACGTACGACCATCGCTAAAACTCTCCAGAACTTTCCTTTCTCTCTCTCTTACTCTTACCCTGCTGTGAAGTTACAAAAAGAATAGTCAGACTGTAATGGTGGAGAAAACTTTAAAGGTGAGAGGAACAGGAAAGCACAGCAAGGAGTCGGCCAACTGCTCCGCATGCTTCTCCCCTAAGCCCATTAAAACGCCAAGAAAAAGCTGCCAAAGCACTGCTATATTGACAACTCTAAAACTGAGGTGAAAGACAAGGTTTAATTTCCAGAAGTGATGTTCTGTAAGCAAGGTTTGCTAGTTGTTACACCAGCTAACTCCACCATTGAAGGCCAGGTGTGAGTTTTGTTTATTTTCACATGCATGCCTAGCATCTGTGCACGTCCTTGGAGTAGGCACACATACGTCTACCTCGCTGCGGACAACTTGAGCGGGACCATGTGTTCATGTCTATGTGTGTGTTTTAGTTTTCACAGGAGCTTGTGCGTCCCAGGTGAGACGCCGGCTGCTGTTGCCGCCCTGTGAGACTGGATGGGTGTTGCTGGGTCTGGCAGAGGCAGGAGAGTAGCAGCAGATGTGAATTGTCAAGCCTTGTGTTTGGTTCATTAGCTGCTCTTCCACTTGCACCAAACACAGCTGTCACTTGGCCCACAGAGCAGGGGTGTGCGGTTGTGTGTGTGTGTGTGTATTTGTGCTGAAAACCTATATATCAACCCACAATAATTAGTTTGCATCACTGAACACATAGCCCCAGTATTGAATTCTTCTAAACACACATTGTTGGCAATGTTCACTATCTTTTTGCAACTGTCTTATGAACTGGTCCACATCTTGACCCACAGATCTCTAGAATTAAACACGGTTGAGCATCCCTAATATAATTTACCATATGCATATGTATGTAAGCATTGTTTGGTGTATTTATAATTATGCAAGAACTTGAAAATAAAATCTTTGTTCACCTCTTGTTGAATGGAGACCTTTGTCTCTCTATTGTCTGAAAAAAAATGTTTGAGAGCAGAGAGACATGGTGAAAGAAACCTTTTGGGATGGCGCAAACTCACTGGTGTAAGAATGGAAGCCTGCACTCTAGTGTTGTTAATGAAATCCCTCCTGCCTAATTATGTGAAAAAGCACAATATGTTTGGGATGCGCTGAGCGCAGCTCCTGACAGGCACTAAAGAGCCATCGACAGCTAAAGAGCGACAGAGTAAGCACGCAGAGAGAAAAAGCAAGTGGGAAAAAACAGTCAGAGAGAGGGAGGATGAATAAGTTATCAGGCCATTTAACTGAAAACAAAACAACAACAACAAACTGCAACTACACACGTCTTAATAAGTGTGTTGCTGTAACATTGCTATGTACTATCTACTCCAGTAGAGGTAGGTCAGTCAGAGCAATACACTCCACTCACACAATCTATTCATCTACGTCGAATTACCTTCTCCTCCTAAAAGACTCATTGAACCTCTTACAAGAGGGAAGCTAAGGTAAGGTTATTTCAGATATATTGAAACCCTATTAGCATTTACCTTCTAGTAAGAAAACCAAACCAATTTCACTTTCTTAAGAGGCAAATGCATTCTCTAATCGTCCCGTATCCTTTTGGTGCATACACAGGTTGATCTAACCCATGAAAAATACCCAATCAAATGTTGAGTAAAGGAGTGGCAAATTGGAGGGATAAATTGGAGGAATCAAAAACATATCTGAAGAAGAGAGAAAGGTAGATAAGAAAGAAAACTACTGTACACAGCATCAAAGATCAGACATCTTTACTGATAAAGAGGTTTTACTGAAAATACCTAGTTCACACAAAACACATTGCTCTTGCACTAATGGTTGTAATATGAAGAAGTAATCTGGATAAAGTGATTAGCCCTGAGTCTGATAGGGGTGCAACGTCCACGGAAGTACGTCAGGGACACCAAAACAATATTGTTTACCTGTAATTAGACAGTCCCAGAATCCGTTGAAGAGAGAGAGAGAGAGAGAGAGAGAGAGAGAGAGAGAGAGAGAGAGAGAGAGAGAGAGAGAGAGAGAGAGAGAGAGAGAGAGAGATGAATAAAGAATTATTACAAGTTGCATGATGTAGCATTCCAGAACAGGGTGAAGAAAAAGGGGGATTGGCATTACCAATTGTTGGCACTGGTGCCAGTGCCTGCTCCTGCCAATCGTTCCTCTGTGGCCCTGTGAGGAAAACTCATTGTGCTTCTTTCTGATTATGTTTGTTTACTGGCAATGCTGTCAATACCACAGAATGGTGTATGACAATATTGTCATTAAAATCATCCCAGGTCACCGTCATGTGTGGCATGGATAGCGAAGAAATAGTGAGAAAAGAGAGGTGCAAGAAGAAAGAAAGACACACAAAGTAGAAAGGAGATGTTAGCGAAACAGTAAACAGGAGAGCAATGGAGAAAACTAGCAATTGTATCACTTTCTTTCAAATTACACACCTTGCTGAGCCTACGTGGGAGTGTGTGCCGCGCTGGGGGCAGGTGCTTGGCCGCGCACTAAAAGAAGGTGCCATGCTCTGTGCTGGCTGCCAGTGAATCTGTTAATTAAGCATGCTAATGGTTGTAATTGCAGCCATTCATGAACCCAGAAGCTGAAGTAAATGCTAGGTTCATTGTTGGTGGCAGAGTTCAGGCTGACTCCAATAGGAGAGCCCCTGTGTGTACGGCGTGAGAGGGGTATGATGTGAGTCACCGGGGGAGACGCAGGAAAAGAAACTGGGACGAGAGAGAGCGGGTAGCAGACTGACTAAAATGCCGCTCGCTTCAGGCACTCAGCAGCTGCTCTCAGGCTGATACCCAGCTGTGTGACAGTGGCCTGGCCCTGCCGGAGCAGTTAGTACAGAGTACTGTGCTAATTCAAGAGCTTGTGTTGTGGATGTTGCACTACGGCAACTGCCCTCAAATGCTCCCCTCTGACCAGCCCTCACAGAAAATAAGTATAAATGAAGTGGGACTAAATTGGTCCACTTTAGCATATAAAAAGTGTACGTTTAAGTGTACTATGAGTGTAACTAGTAAACTTTAAGTGCACAACTACGTTATCATATGTACTACAAGTGAACTTAAAAGTATACTGGTAGTTTACTATTTTAATACTAGTAGTATTTTTTTTCTGTATATGAAAGTACGCTTTGAAGTATACTCTCAGTAAACTACTAGTTTAAATGTTTTATACTGCAAGTATACTTGTAAGTTATTTAAGTAACATAAAATCATACTTATAGTTTACTATTTATATACTATTTTTGCACCCTAAGTATACTGCTATGTTCCTATTTAGGTATTATTTTGTTAATTACTTCATCCATCCTTTTTTTATGAACACTTTAATCTGGGTATGTTTTATAAATAATAAAAAAGGCAACATTTTAAACAAAATAACTGAGAAAATTGCATTTTTGTCAAAGACTACAGATAGGATTCAGAACGATAATCAAAACCCAGATGGTGTAGATGAAGTCAATCTACACCGGTGTAGCTTCACAGTACTTTCCTCTTCATGCTCATTTCATTCAGTAATGTTAGGCAGTTTTGATTTATATGCTGTTTGATGTTTGATGATCACGTTATTTTACATGTGCGTATTTGTGTAAGCAAATCGCTTGTTTCAGCTTCTTCTTCTCCTGTGTTTTGATTCAGAGATTCTGCACTAGAAGAAGCATAATTGCGCCCCCTACCATATAAGAGTGAAAACATGGATAGCTGGAAAATGCAGTCAAAGGGTAAAGAGTAAAGTGAATTTAAAGTCCTATGTATATTACCAGTGGATTAGCCTACATCGCTGAGAAAGAATCACAATCAATCTTGAGAGTACAAGGGGTGAGTCTTACGAAAATATGTACAGGTCACAAGTCACCTCAAAATCATAATGCATCTGAAATTTAACCACCATTAGTGAACATAAGAAAAAAAGGTTAAACTGTGAGAATTTGCAAACGTGTGTGCTGGCACTGGAATAAAACATTTTTTAATCATGCATTACATTTTTTATTTTTTTTTAAATGCATGTAACTTTTTTTTTTTTTATCATATAACTACGGAGCCCCGCACATGACATTGAGTTAAAAACTAGTAGGCTAAATTGTGCGCATGTTTTACTAATTAGTTCTCTTGATTTGCTAAATCATGCGCACGATTTATAAATAGAGGGAACGAAATAGTAAATTGTGCGCACGATTGACCATTTTTTTTCTTGCATGTCACGTGTGGGGCTCCGTAAATAACAAAATATTCTGAGGGCCATGAGTTTTTTTGAAAATTATCAAAAAATATGGCAGTGATTCCCCATCGGATGAAATCATGTTCGGGGGGGCACTGTGGTGCGATCGAAAAGGACACTTTCACTTTCAAAGGGGCAGGGCCACTGGTGAAAGGTGCTTAAGATATAAGAGCAGTCCTCCTTTAGATGGTTCCTGTGCTTACAACCACTGAAATATGACTACCTAGATGATAATTTGTCTGAAGTACAACCAAATCAATTTGATTTATTTCTCAAAAACACTGCTTTGATTTGTACAGTGCACCCCTTTAATTGGTCCGGCTGTCTTATTTTCTGGCCATCTTCAAAATCTAAGCGTATCGCTTTCTGTTCAGATCATTTGCCTCATTTGTCTTGGCTGAGGACTTGAGAGTTAATCTATAACTGGCTGTGCCCTGGATCGGAATAATGAGGTATGCGTTATGCTAATGTTACTAAGGCAGGTGCAAAGGTGTGGTCTCTTGCTGAAAAGATATCGCAGGCAGCGTGTGTGAATCTTATTTCCTCGAGGGCCCAGGTGATTTCTGTCATTAGGACCTTGATCGGCTAATGCACATCTTAGGGATCATTTAACATTTTCAAATAAAAGGCCACACTAAAGAGAAGTGATCATTAGCAGGTTACCACTATGTTATTTTTTCTTGTGTAAATTCCTTGATATATAATGGGCATTATTAAAGGACACAAAAAATTGTGTCTAGTGTGCAGTAAGGTGCCCACAACCTTCATAAATTTCATACTGTGAGAAAATTACTCAGTTAGCTGTCACTACTAATGGTACTAGTTCATTCTGCTTTAAAAAGCACTCAAGGTTTCTCTCTACACAGACTTTCTCTCACAAATACACAAGCTTAGAAAGGATAGGCAGCAGAAACCTGGGTGACATATGATGTGTTTTATTGTGTTGTCCCTCCTCCTGCAGTGCATAAACACCACAGCCCTGTGAAGTAGCCAACGGGGAATTAGCCATCGACCTCGTAAATAACTTTCTCACCTCTAGTCAATAAGTAATTTCACGTTACCCCACTATCGAACACAGTAATCATTGTGAAAAGTGACTGGAAGGAGAACGAGTCTCTGGTTTTGTGGTCCAGATGCACATGCCTTCACTGACTACATACACACTCACACACACACACACACACACACACACACACACACAGACACATATACACCACTTTAGTGTGTTACGTTGTAAAGAAAGGAGACCTAATCTTGTTGATCTGTGCTGATGGCTGAGACTCTGACAGGTGTGTGTATGCGTGTGTGTGTTTGTGTATGTGTGCATGTGGCTGAATGTGGTGCTTTTGATAAAGATGTCAGATGTAGCTGATTAGCTAACCTTTAGTAAGCTCTTCCTGAAACTCAGCGACAGAGAGAGAGAGAGGAGGAGATAGGTCAAACTGCTGGAGGAAGTCAGAATTGTTTCCAATGCAACAGACGGGAAAGGTGGTGCTCCTGTGACCAGCATCCATGACAGGAGATAAGCATAGATTAATTATTAGTGCATCATAAAGGCAACCTTCGGTGGTCACGCAGCTCAGGTGTCAGATGATTTTTACATTTTGTTCGTATGAGTTTCTTTTGTGATCCCCTTACAGATCTGTACACAATCACAAATGTATAGACTGCAGAGCGGATTGTAAATTACAGGAGTTTGGTGTGATCTTGCAACTGTGTGCACTTGAGATAGCCATCATGTCTTTTTTGTTTTCTCTTTAAGAATCAGAATCTAATATTGAGCTCGAAATTGCTTTTCTAAAGCCTTTCTGACACTAGAAAAAGGGAGCGATCAAGGACATATTTTTACAGTAGGTGGACACTGTGGGGAATGCAGTGTATCAATCTAATCTGTAAATTTCTGTTTTTCCATAGCTCACTGAGCTTTAGAACTGTACAATAAAATGCAATAAACCAGGTTTGTTGTGTTTTGGTTGTGTAGTTCCTGTAAAGAAGGCACAAACAGGATAATGAATCTAAGGGGTTGTACACTTCCTCCCAGGGATTCATGTGGCAGCTCTATCCTTGAAATAATTTGTCCTCGACACATGCCGATAGATTAGTGTGCATCTTCTAAAGCCCTCATCATACAACATACTCTTCCTGTCTGAGCTTCTAATGCCCCCTGAGACCAGACTTACATCACCTAAACCTTAGTCTCACAATATAGAGCTGAGACGAGACCAGAATGAGAGGTATGATCGACTTTCCTGTCTTCCAATCAGCCTCTTGAGACCTCAGACTGACTTGATGAGCAGTTCAATATTGTCACTAGGCACTACGCTGCTATCCAGGAGTCACAGGAATGAGGGTGAGAAAATGGGATAGCAAATTCTTACTACACACTTCTTCAAAGTTTTACCTCTACAGACAAATTCCCTTGGTCATTGGCAAAGCTATTCAGCACTGTCCTCCAGAGTTTTGTTCTAAACCTGTTTATACACACCTGCATGCAATTTTGCCAGAAATTCCAACATGTTCCCACACCCACACCCAACAAATTCATCTTTTAACACACAGGGTGCACCTTTAGCGTAATATTTTGACCCTGTTGTTTGCCCTTTGTCACATCAAGAGGCATTTAATAGTAGACATAATCTTAAAAGTAGACATGATTTTATAAATATTTATAGGCTACTTTTATATTTATGACCAACTAACCCCACCCCTACCCTAAATCTACCGACTTCTCAACAATATAAAACACATATCATTAACAGGCAAATAAAAGTATAGCTAGTCAAGGGTATTTATTGCAAAAACTGACCAAACTGTGGATCTTAATGTTTTAATCGCTGAAATGGTCCCGCTGCTCCGTGAACCCACGTAGTAATATCTCATTCAAAAGATACACACGACACTTTAGCATGATGCAATCGGTTATGAGACATACGAGAGCCAATGCAATTACAATCAAAGCCGACGTAAAGTTTCTTCGGTCAGCAATTATTTAATGTGTGCATGATCTACAGTGGATGGAGACGCTAATCGCTTGTTGGTCTTTTCTTCACATAGATCAATCGTTTGGCTGTGGAACACTTTGTACCTTTTAAATAAATTGCATCTGTAGTCATATCTGCCTGTTCTATGCTGTGTTTTATATTATATAATACAAAAATGTCTAGGTTTAGGGGTGGGGTATTTGTTACGTGCCTGTGTATACAGTGTATACAGTACACTGCTTGTTGATAAATCACGCTAAAGGGGTACCCTGTGCTTTAAAAGTTATGGTAGCATGGTCAATGTACTGTCTACAGTTATATGCTGCATCCTTTGGATTGTGGGAGAAACCACAGGAAACCCACACCAAAACAGGGAGATCATGCCAACTCCACACAGAAAGGACACCTTCAGCAGATATGGTGCATCTTGTTTGTTAGCTTACTGCAGTGGTTCTCAACCCTGGTTCTTACACTTGGTCTAAAACAGTAAATCTGCAATAACAGCAATTTTATGGTAACTTTTATCCCGCTTGGTGTCTCTCTTTCTCCTTCTTCTGTCTCTCAGTAATGATGAAGAAGCAATATTGATGAAAAGCAATAACAATCCACTCTGGGACTGCACGAACACATCAGATGCCATCAACATCTCTCTCACGCGCACCTCACCATTACTGCTACCGCTCACGCCTACGTCAGTGAATACACTCTAACACAAACATATGTACAAGCAAACTGCGTCCAGAAACATATTAAAGACAATGCTTTCAGCTGCTCAGTGCGGAACGGCCCTGAGGAAGTATTTTAAGCAACATGGAATAGAGATAGTGATAGAGGAAAAGAAAGAAAGTGTGAGTGAGAAAGAGAGAACACACAAAGGCAGACTGCTTGAAAGCCCATTAGAGAAGGAAAAACACAAAAGGCTAGGAATAGCAGACAGGTTCCATTTTAGCCCGCTGCTCCTTGCGGCCTGCTCATTAAGGGCCCTACGGGCAAAGGGTTTCACAGGCAAGCATCTGACAAGGTGAAAAGAGCCGCGCCTTCGCTACACAGCGGCAGGCCCTTCAAAAGTGAAGGGAGAAGACATTAGTCTTCCCACAACCCTGGCTGTGAAGTGAGCCTAACTGAAGCTGAAAGGCCCGTCACACTTTTAGACCTGAGCAACAAGCACAGGTGGTCACAACAAGCCGTCGACTTTTGATAGGTCAGAGACAGAGGCCTATCATAGCGCGTGGGTACTTTGTCCTTAAAATAAATGACTGTCCAGTCTGTTGCTATTTGCTTGCGTGCACATTCCTCTCTCTCTCTCTCTCTCTCTCTCTCTCTCTCTCTCTCTCTCTCTCTCTCTCTCTCTCTCTCAGCCTTGTGGTAAATTTTTGTCAAGAAAGCATGGTTGCGAAAGAAACCTGGCAGCCTTTCATTTTGATAGATGTGTGAACTCAGGACAGTTATAAGTGTATATGTATGTCTTTTGGCAAGCACTGTGCTTCCATATGTAACATAGGCCAGTAAGAGCTGTGGTGTAAACCTCGCTTCCCTGGTCTCAAGAGGCACTCTAGTGACTGACGCTAGAGACTGGGGTCTTTAGCTTCCTTATTAGCGCATCCACCTCCAATGCCGGAGACCCCGGTAAGAGCTGTGGTGTATACCTCATTTACCTGGCTTCAAGAGGCGCTCTAGCGACTAACGCTAGAGACTGCGGCCTTTAGTGTCTTTGTTAGTGCTAGACGCTGCAGCCTTTAGCCTCTTCACTAGTGCGCCTGCCTCCGATTCCGGATACCCCTGTTCGAATCAAACTTGGAGCAGGTGGAGTAGGACTGGTAATATTTGGTGCCGTGATAAGTGTTCAATAAATAATTTAACTGGAGGTTGTTTATGGCTGCCAAGCTATGTATCAACTTAGTGCATTAATATAAAATGTATAGTCACCGGTGTGTATTTATCAGTGTTTTCTATGTCTGCTTTATAATAAGAGTCACTGCACAGGGTGTAAATAGATTGATACTGAGCTGCTGCTGCTACTGTTAATGTTGTTGCTGTCATTCAGTCTTTTATTGTTCAATTTGCAAAATATAATTGTTTGTTAATGGCCATTAAATGAGCAAGAGGCAGAGCTTGAAAAAAGAAAGAAAGAAAAAGCAACATGATGGCATGCACTTTGAAGCCAGCACAACTGGTAATTTATGCTTGCAGTGACTGCATCAGGCAGTCTGTGTGACAGATGTTGCATTCCCTTAATACCTTTGGCTCATTAGTACATCACAAACAGAAGCAAAAGATAACCAGCTTCTTATCACTGCCCACAACACTGACCTGTTCATGGCAGGAGCAAGTGTGCATATGTGTTGCAAAATAGAAAACAAAAAAGATTAGAGGCATGAAAAGAACAAAAACAAAGAGAGAAACAATAAGATTTTTTTTAAAACTTTTCTGAAGCTAACAAGTGTTTGCTCATGCATATCATTCCACCATGAAAACCAGGGGAGTTGGGTGGTTACCAGGGCACTGCTTTATGGTTTCTAAGATAGTTTGACTACTTTATGTGCAATAAGGGCATGCTTACTAAGTGTTCTCTGGCTTTCAAGTATTTGATAATGTAGTCCCTGGATCTGGTCAGGCCCATCCCTCAATGTCATTATACTGTATATAATGTCCACCTGACTTATTAAATAGTTACTGAGTGCTTAGAAAAGAAACACGTCTCCTCAACAAATGCATAATTTGAGGTTTGATTCATATCTGTTGCACAAAGGGTACAGAATAAGTTAAGCTAAGTTTAGTACTCATGGTTACGGATTTCTACTCCCTAACCCCAAGAACCAGTCAATATGCAAAATGTAGTGGCATGCAATGTATTTTCTGTTGAAATGCTACACTGAATAAATGTGCATGAGGTTATATTGTGAATGTAAGACATAGTCGGCAAACCTCCACTGAACACTGCTGTTAAACTGAAGGCTCCCAAGGGTAACCGGAGAATAGGTTCTGAGGGAGAAAAAAAAAACTTTTTGCTGAAAGGCTTTCTACAAAGATAAAAACTAGGTGGGGAACATAACAGCCCTGGACTAATTACCATGTGCAGTACACACACAAAAACACTGTTAACCTCCCTCGACTAATTAATGCTTGATGGGAAGAACTACTGCACTCAGGTACTGGAGTGAACAGATATAAGAGGTTGATTTGTAAATGAGCGTCCTTTGTACAGACTGTGAGCTCAGCCCAGAATGCTCTATGACTATAAAACAAAGATTTCAGAACCTGACACGGCATGTGTATGTGCATGGATACTTGTGTCTATTTGAGTCTTAGAAAGTTTTTTTTTTTTCTGCCCATCATTTTACCTGCACATGAAATTAATCAAATAGACACAAAGCAAAGAAAATACAATCATGGACGAAGCACGTTTTGTGTTTCTATTCAGCTGAAATTTCCAATTAGTGGACTGAAAACAGGTTTAGCGTGTTCCATTGTGCTACATTGTCAGTGCTGTGTCCACAGCCTTCAAAAAACATTCACAGCTGCATCCCCATCCATCTCCTTTGTCACCAAGTCTGGATTTTCTATGTCTTTCTTGTCTTTTTTCTTTTTTTATATAAGTTTTATTGACTGAATGGAGCTTAGTGACACAAGGTGCAAAATGTGCCTTCAACTACAGGGAAAGATTCCTCATCAGCACTGAGTCACCAATCATCATTTTTAGATGCTGTTTCTGACAGGATGTTGTTCTTACCTGCGGGCATGCTGTGCTGAAATGTAAATGTTCTGCTCTACTCTGACTACTGCAAGCCATGGTATTATTGGTAGCAAAACATATGACTAAGACATGCAAGTTTGTGTAAGAACGAAAACTAAGCTTAAAATACAATTTAAAAATGCATTACAATAGGAAACAAACTTGCAAAAATTCACTTTAGCTCAGACATTTTTAATAAATGGTTGATGGTCTGTTTTAACTCTTTCCCCACCAGCATTTTTCTTCTTCTTCTTAAAGCTGAGAAAAACATGTTTTTGTAAAAGACGACATCTAGATCAGATTGAGAGCGATGATCAAAACAGTAGATCAAATCCATAAACTCTCCAAAGCTTCACAGTCCTAGAGCTCGTCCTGAGTCAACATTTTATTCAGTAACATTAGGCAGTTTTGATTTATATGCTGTTTAATGTTGATGATAGCGCTATTTTACATATGCATCTGCTTACATATGCTAACACTTGTTTCTGCATCTTCTTCACATGTGTTTTGATCAGGAGATTCTTTACTCTTTCAAAAGATGCATAAAAGCGCACCTACCATATAACAGTGAAAACACGGAAAGCAGGAACATTTGTAAATGGTGGGGAAAGAGTTATTTAATATCCGAAGCATTATTAGACCAAAACAACCGCTGCAAAAATGCAGGTAAATCTAAAACAGATGACATAGCATAAATCAGAATGTGGCAAAGTAGTTACATCAAATAATAGCGTATATTTCACCATAACATTTTAAAAGGCAACACAAATTAAATTATAGTCTAGTTAAGCTTATCCAAACAACCTTACATTGAAATCAAATGCAATAAACATTGTGAACTTTGGTGACAAAATACAATAATTCATGCACAATTTTTTAGGGTGTCATTGTTAGAGTGTAGTTATATTTAAGCACTAAGTAAATCAATTAACTACATGTACTTACTATAGGTTTAGGCCAGGATTGGGGTTTGGGTGAGGGTTAGTAAGTACATGTCACATCTGTAACAAGGACACTGTAAAATAAAGTTTTACAGAACTAACTAATGATGCATAAACTGAAATCAGGGGCGTGGGAAGCGGGGGTGCTGTTTTTTTGTTTTGTTTTAGAAACAATATTGAGTCTATAAAAACCCTATAAGCCTACACTGTGTCCGAACCAGATGCAACATAACATCTTTTCCATAATCAGTTTTTAGTATTAATCAACTGCAAGGGCAATTCGTGCCGATTCTATTTTGCAAACAGTTTCTATTTAATAGATTTTTTTCTTGTGTCTGGAGTCGAGTCTGATTTTGATTATGCTGTTTAATTTGCTTTTCAAAACTGAAATTTCTACCAAATGCCAACTCATGCAACAGAAGTAATGAGCAGCATCATGAGCTGTTTATTTCCCCCTTATTTTGTCTGAACACCAGGGTATGACAACTGCCATACTCTGCCATACGTAAACACCACCCCTGTGGTCTACGGGACACAAATTAAGCCTTTAAATCAATTGGTTATTGGGCTGTTTACACTGTCGTACACAATAAAAGAGCCTTTACAGCGACAGGAAATAAAAAACCTGCCTAACCCTAGACATGCGCTCATTCTTTCTATGCACTCAGTCACAATATGGCGTCACACTCTACGTGTCTGCACATGTTAAATGCTAAAAATGAATACATGTAAATGAACACAAAATTTTGTTGCATTTACAATCCTATGACTTCGGGCACCCCTGACTGATATTAAAAATCAAAATTCAAAACAAAATAAAACTAGTGGAAAGCTATAATAACCCTGCTCTGACACCCCCCACCAGCCCCACAGACATGCACCGTTCCTGATGTTACTCCACCTCCACAGCAACCCTGAGGGGTTAATAACTGCCGGTGTGATGATGACTGCCTACATTTGCACTTGTGAAGCAAACATGCCTATAAAGACAAATTGTGTCAGGAATCAAACCCCAACTGGCTTTTGAGGAAGGATTTCTCTGATTTCATCTACAGAGTAGGTTGCTTACGTCTGTAAGTGCATGAAGGGTTTTAAAAGTACAGACCGTAGCTCGCCCGCCCTCTCTCGTTACCCACTTATCCATCAAAACGCTAGATTAGTACACAGCATAATGACAAATCAGACTGAAAAAAAAAAAACATTGAGTTTCGAGAGCTTGGCCACTTTTCCTCATAACATGCCTTTTTTTCTGTTGTAGGGCCAAGGGGCATTTTATAAATATAGTTGATGAGAGCCATTAACTGGGGCCCACAGGGCTTCGGTGGCCCCGGACTGATCGCTTTCAACACACAGAGAGGGATTTTCTGATAAGAGTGATGTTGTGTGAAGTGCAGATTGCGTAAGTATCCATGTTTTATGGAGTGGTGCTGCCCTAGTTGTTCCTATGGTAATTGAAAATGGTATCGGGAAACAGACCCATTCTTTGTGAGTCACTTTCATTTACCCAGAGGGGAGAAAAGGGTCTGTGCAGTGCAACTGCACTTGTATATATTGAGGTTGTGACACTGGAATGGAACCTGCAACAGAAATGGCCAAAATGAAGTAAATCATAAGGCCTTCAGAATGTTCCTCAACAACTCAGGGAGTTATGGGACTGAGACAATCAAAGATCATCTCAATCAACAAACGCAGATCTCTGTAATTGGGAATAGGGACTGTACTAAGTCAGACCCTTAGTCTGTCAACTACTCATTTATTCTATCTGGTGAAAACATTAGAGAAATGGGTTGTCGGTTACAGCCGTGGACTCTGCGGATAAACCACGGATTGGGCGGATGACGTGACAAAAAAAAAAAAAATACATTGCTAAATATTGTTACCTTAAATTAAGTAACCTATGGTAGCCTATCAGCATTTTTTCCTCTCCAGTGTGCAATAAGAAAGTAGAATTTAGTGCAAGTTGACGATGATTCATCTCCCATCATGACCCGTCTTGTTGCAGCCCCTGGTAGGCCACTAAGCAAACCTGCAAGCTATGAGCCCAGCTGTCAGTGTGGAGGCCTAGATGTCTCGTAGATGAGACTGCCTGGGTTATTTTGTTTCGATATTAGTTCAGTCATTTTAGCCTACCACTCAGGGAATAGGCATTTAAAAGAGAGATTATGGAGTGATATCAGAAATAACATCTGGCAATGGCAGCACGGGATGTTCAGAAGAACTCAAAAGCTAAACGGCTACAAGCTAAATAACATACACAGCAAAAAAAAGGTAAGGAAAATAGTCTGAACACATTGCCCATTAATTAGAGGTGCAAGGCAAGCAGGCAAGTTTTGGGGTTGCAATGGACAATTAAAAATGTGAACATGCGCGTTGCACTGTTGTGCGGTGGACTTTCAGGCAATTTCGGTGAATGAATAGAGTCAGCGTTTCTTTAATATCGAGGCTCCATAGTTTGTTTCTTGTATGATCGTTAGGCCTCATGGTATAAAATGAATTACACTGTCTGCCTGAAAAAGACATTTCTTCATTTCTTCAGGCTCATCCTAGTAGTCACCCTGTCATGACAGTGCATAGAGTTAATTAGCCTAAAATGTTACTTGTTATTTTATTCGAGCTTTCTTTCTTCTGCAAAAAAATAAATAAATAAAGTGCAATAGGCATTAATTAGTAGTGGGCTAAATAGCAGCATCTTGAAATTATGTGCCAAATTGCATTTTTTATTACAATGATAAAATTGTACAGTAGCCTACTCTGTTAAGGTCAGGTTTATTTAGGTTATTTATTTATTTTTGACCCTGTGCGCCGATCGGAGATGGAGTTCACTGCTGATATTCTGGAGATACAATATGCATAGCCAATAGGCTATACTAATAGGGACTTTAGCCTTTAATATCTTGGAACAGTATCCTTTCTAGAACAGGTAAGAGCTTTCTATCCTTGTGGCTTGCGTCAGCAGTGTCTTGCAGCGCACAAGAGACATTAAAACAATCAGCGGATGGTGGGTGGGTGTGGCTCTGAAAATTGGTTAAAAAACATTGGAGTGGATGGATGGCGGACGGATGATGAGTTTTTTAGGATGCGGTTGTGGATGAAATAATAGCCCATCCACGCACCTCTACTTTGTATGACTGTGTTTGCAAAAAAGCACATTGTTAATGACCCACACTGGAGTTTAAATGGAGCATTCGTGTTCAAGTAGAAATTCATACAAACTACCCTAAAAGTACAATCCAATGGCTGACTGAAACTACTGAAGTCTGTTTTTGCACCATTTATGACACTGGAATCAATAGAGACACACAAGCTTTTGTATCTCAGTTGCATGGACATTCTTTCTTTGAACAGCAAATCCTGCACGGCACTGACTAGTCGTCTAGTAAAAATATAGTGTCACGGCCTAACAAATCCTGGGTCTAATATGTTCTTTGGTCAGGATATCATAAGCTGCATCTTAATCAAATTTCAGAGAGACATAAAACATCACTTCGAGTCATTGAGCATGTCATACCTGCGCGAGAGATGGGATGAAACGTTGCTTTTGAAAACAGAGCACATAAGGAGGAGACAGAGAGGACTACATTTGTCCCAGAGATAAAGGGTTCTTGAGTGTACCTGAAAGCATGAGAAAAAAAAAGAAAATTCTTCAAAGATGTTGGATTTTCTTTAGTAAGTGAAAAATCCATGGACAAAGGCCGAGGAATCAAGACTTTGTACCACATACATACAAATAAGGCTGTCTTAGCAGCACTTCCAAAATAAAGGTAATTTCATGTCTGCTGCTTTCGTCTGTTCCAAAATAGATGAGGAATGTTTGTGCGTGCATCCGTGTTGTGGCGTCGTACAGAAGAACATGTGCTTCTGCTTTCTGCACAACACTCCTGTCCTCCTTCAGCAATGACAGCCTGGGAGAATAGCAGACGGTAGCGTGTGTTTTGTGCTCGCGGCTGTAGCATTATTACACAGGGTGCCACAGCACAAGGATTAGTCCGGGAGGGGCGTCACTTTAAAGCTTCGCTAATGAGTTGAATCTTCTTAATGTGTTCTCCCCCTTAATTCCAGTCTGGATAAGTGAGGCTTTTACTCAGCTGTGCTCACACATTAACGTAGCGTCTCGCTTTGACTTCTGTCTAAAAATGTTCCTTCTCTAATTATTAAGCTTTTGACTGCATGAATATAGCTTACCTTGAACGGTGCTGTTAGCAAGTGTAGCCGTTTTGCTAAAGGGGTTGAGGTTTGGCTGGTTAGCATGGCCCAGTTAACCCCTAGCTGCTGTTATATTTTGCAACTACACCATGTGGAAACAAAACTAATGTTTATCCATAGAGTGCTGGAGGGATGATGTATTTTTGCTGGCCAAATCCCAGAAACAAGTTAGTATTTTTGCACTTCCGGTTCCTTTGTTTGGATGTCAATTTTTTTTGCTTAAAGGGGGTAAACCACACACAGTTTCATTAATCTTGAGTATCTATAGAGTAATATTGCATCCTTCATATCTCCGAAGAGTCTTTAGTTTTTATCATATTTATAAAAGATAGATACGCTGTACCGATTATTTCAGAAAACAGCCAAACTCATGAAGGCGGGTGGAGCTAACGAATATCAAACACACACACACACACACTCCCTGGATAAATTTTAATACACTTACACACCGATCAACAAAACACTCACATTTGATGCAGTTTCACTCACCGCCTATGGTTTCGACTAATGATCGGGAACAAACACACACACACTTGCAGAACTGTTCTTCTCTGGAAAAACAAACAGCATCCACTGTTTCCTTAACGCTGGTTTCTTTGGGCTGTTGAATAAAGTTATCTTTCCCTCACAACAAGAAACACACTTCTTTAGTGACATTGTTGATTTGTGATTTAAAAACAAAATAACAGAGCTGTCATGATGGACGTGCTCTTCCCGCTCTGGTTGATGTGCTCAATTGGGAGAAGGACCCATTCAAGCAATTCTTCATAAAGGGCTATACTCAAAGCTTGTTCAAACAGTGGCTAGTGTTTCTAACTGAATCATTTCTGATTGGATAAAAGGTTCAGGCCCCTTCAAGGCCTCTTATTTGCTGGTTTTGAGTCAATGGGTTATCACAAACAGGTCTAATTTCTCAGGACACCTATTTCAGTGATATCTGTGAGATATTAGGGAATTTTATGCGTGATATAAAAAAAAAAACATGCTTACTGTGCGTTCACACCGCCGCCGGTGAGAGCGTCAAACTTCGCTCTAGCCGTCCTGCCATCGACGCTGTAGAAAGATTTGTGGACGCGCTTCCGCTCTGATGTAGTTCAAATGCTTGGTCTTTTTTAACTGTATTTAAAGCGGCCGCTAAGCAAACAATCCATGTTCGCATTTGAAAAATCGCCATTTGTTGTGCAGACTGACCACAGCAGGGTATACCAGTATAAGATAACCTCATGAAATAATTGAAATGTGAAAGTTAACTTAACGATTAAAGTTGCGTGTTTGATAATGAAATAAACCATTTAAAAGCCATTTGTGTTCATGGAAATGCTAGTCTAATTTTAACATGCAGTTTATAGGTGCTAGCCTTTGTCTTTAACATTAACATTAATTTGTGTGCAACCTACTTTACAATAACTGTCCTGGTTTAAGTGCAGCATTATTGCAATTGGTCAAATCGGTGTTGTTTTTAGCAAATTAATTGCATTCCCGCTGAAAAAAGGCTTTCTTTTTTTTCTTTTTTGTGTCCCTGTACGCAAACAGGGACACACCGTAAATGATAGAGAAACCCGCTACCGCAATGATCAACCTCTCCTCCGTGTTGCTTGGGAACTAATGTGGTCGGAACCAAAGTTTCCAGAACTGCGTTCTCTGGAATAATTTCATGCGGAGCACTTATACATACCCATTGGTTGCCGCCGGGCCGCGTCATAGCTCATTACCATAAAGTTGACCTGATTTCAACTCTCCTCGACGCCCAAATCGTCAAAGACGCGCAGAAAGACGCTCAAAGACGCTCTCGCAGGAGCTCGCCGCCGGGCTCCCATTGAGAATGAATGACTTCCGGCCACTTTGGCGCTCTCGCCGGCGGCGGTGTGAACGTACAGTTAAAGCACACTTAACTAACCCGAGAACAGCAGATGGTGGGACATGCACTGAATTACAGCATGTCTCTAACAAAGATCTTTGGGGTTCTGGATGTGCCCGTCTGGGTTTGCTGAGTGCATCTCATTGGTCAGATGAAGCTGAAACTCTGCACTTCTGCTATTTCTTTTAAGTGCCGCGTATCATTAATGTGAGCAGTCTCAAAAGCAGCGTATTTTTTCTGTCTATTAGAGAAGAAGAGCTGGCACAGCTGCAGAGGTGCTGACTCTTTCTAACTCTCCTCCAATGTAGCCTTCAGAGATATCAAACGCAGCAGGCAAACACGCCAGCGCAGACAGCAGACATATGTGCACAGCGCCCTCCCATCCTCTCTCTCTCTCTCTCTCTCTCTCTCTCTGCCTGGCGAATGCTCTGGGCAGCAGGCAGAGGGAGGACGTAAGACTGTCAATTAGGGTTAAAAGGCGCAGTGCAGGAGGGTAGGAGCGATGGAGCATGGGTCCAGTCCAGCCGGAGCACCTGATGCCTAATAATGGAAATCGACATGGCTGCTTTTTCATTCCGCCACTCTGGGCGAGATTCCAGCGCAGCAGAGGAAAGCCAGAGGGAGGATGTCTACAGCTGTAGGCTTTATCTCCCCTTAAAGCTCCTTTCAATAAAAACAATGCAATTCACCAAATTATTACTGCTATTATCATTTTAATAATATAGGACTGTTCACACTACTTGACACAAAAATCCGAGGAGAATTACAGTCATATTATGAAGACAATAACATAAAAAACATGACTCACGTTATTTACAAACCTTTATAGACAACATTAAATTAACATGGACCCCATTTGCTTATTAATGTCACAAGATTCATAAATGCATTTTATTCTTAGAAAATTATTGTTTTCATAACATTTCACAAAAAAAAAAATCTAAATTCCTGCACAAATAGCCATGTGCAATATATTACCAAAAGCAACTACACTTTTTTTTTTTTTTTTTTCTTGGGCCGGTTGCATAAACTACAAAGAGTTAACCATCAAATTTTTAACATTCATAACTGTTTGAAGTCAGTTACATAAACATAGATTGGTGTATTAAATAAAGTAAGACTTAGATTAGTAAGATTGCTGAATGCACAGACAGCAACATAGTCTCGGCCCACATCGGGTACATGTGGATGCAGCTCGAATCCACACTATGTTGCTGTCTGGGTGGTCATCCTAGTACTTAAGACACAGTCTTAACATAAGGGCTATGATCATGCAACTAGCCCCAGGACAGAAGTGTGTAGCGTGCTGCATTACTCTAATGTCTCAGTCTCAGCAGTTAGAGAGCTGTGTTTGACGGGTAAACACACTCTCCTTATTGTACTCAGAACTTCTCACCTTGGCAAATAGAGATAGAAAGGTAGAGCAGGGAACACATGCCAATTTTAACAGGCTTATTTGTCCATTTGTGTCTGGGGTCTGTGTTTATTGAGATAGGTGGACATCTGGGCATCCTAATCAAACAGATAATATTGCTTCTCTCCACATGGACCTGGTCAGAGTCATTTAGAGAGACAGACTCAGAATTTGGACACCATGTAATTCGGTTGCTGTCTGCTGTCATGCTATTTCGATATTTCTGCCTTTGACGTCACAGCTCAGGACACAGACAGTCTGTGCTGAAGGGTTTGGGACTGTGCTCGTTCTGTACTGGAATGATGTCATTTTCCTGCGGCTTTGGAGTTATTAGTCACATTTACAGCCCAGCTGATCAAACAGTCTCATGAAAATAGATTAGATACAGGATGGATGGATGGATGGATGGATGAACAGACAGACAGTCAGAGAGAGAGAGAGAGAGAGAGAGAGAGAGAGAGAGAGAGAGAGAGAGAGAGAGAGAGAGAGAGAGAGAGAGAGAGAGACAGAGACAGAGACAGAGACAGAGACAGAGACAGAGACAGAGATACAGACACACAGAGAGAGAGAGACAGATACAATGCTCTGGATTTGTCTATACTTCTTTATTTGTGGGTGTTTCATCTATCTCTGTCAAAGTACAAGCAACACTTTTTCTGCTGGGTTTCATCCTAGTCTGTTTCATCCTAGTCTGAATTAATTAGATGTCCAGAGTGTTTCTGTTTGTTCTAAGAACTTTGACTTGCGGGAGGACCAGGACTCTGCAGCATCTCTCTATATCTGATACAGAACACTCAAAAACACACAGTAATTGGATAACAACAGCTACAAAAGCAAACATAAACATCTAAGCTTCCATACCATTCTATTCCAATAAGATTTTTTTTATTTGACTGTGCATATTAAAAGGTAGCAGGGTAAAAGTCCACGGTAGCTATATTAATTCATATATGATAATTAAGTCGCACATAATCATATTCCCTTCAGCAAAGTGCAAAGGTTTCTCCTAGATCCAATAAACATCTATGAGAATATTATGTAATAAATGTGCACATTAATTCTATGATAATCAGGCACCCATTTTCCCAAGGTTATTTCCATGCCCTGTCTTCTTATGTAGCTGCTACACTCCTCCCTGCCTTTCTTCCTCGTTCCTGTTCTATCTGCCTCTCATCTGCTAATGTTTGCTGTTGAGGCAGTTACTCCACTAATTGCTGTGGCTGTGTCGCACACGTTGGGCTCAGGGGACCAGGAGCTGATCCGGTAATGGGGACAGAAGACTATGTATGTCCAGCCTTGGACAGTAACTGTGAATCATTTAAGATGACTGTGAGAGATTCCAAAACGCTTCTTCACACCTCTATAATTCATCACATGCAGTGTCTATATATTTGTTTGTGTACGGTACGGACCATCGACAGGCCCAGACAGAATCTGTGGACTGATTTTAGAGGAAAACGGATTCTGCAGTACGAATTTTAACATGAAGTCTATGGAGTTTGGCCTCTAAAGCAGATTCCTTTTCCTTGAATCGTGTTGAACAGGAGGAAGAGGGAAGACAGGAAATACTGTCAAATGGAGCCTGACTGCCAAATGCACAGCAGTCTGTTAAACTCACATCCCTCAACTGATCTGACAATCGGCACGGTGGATTCAGAGCATTAACGATAAATAACAAGCAATGGAGCAATTAAAGAACAATGGAATTTAAAGTAATGACATGCTCTTGTTCTCATTAAACACATAGTTAATTAACATTATGTCATTATCCATGGAACATTTGCATACGATTCAGAGGTTCAGCTGTGTGTCATGTTTCATGCAGCTTATCTATTTTATCTATTCTATCAATATTATATATATATATATATATATATATATATATATATATATATATATATATATATATATATATATATATATATATATATATATATATATATATATATATATAAACAATAATAATATAATATATTTAATGTGCCATTTAGGGTCATTTAGGTAATTCAAGGGACCTGTTACCGCAACTTAAAAAAATGCATGGTTGCAAGTAAAAAATTCAAATGTATTGTTTTAATTAAACATTTTAAGTTGCAAACATTATTTTGTATTCATCATTGTTTTTGAGTTATGTTGACATAATAATGTTGATTATTATTACATCAACTCAATATTGTCTGTAATTTAGACTAAATTTCTGCGTTAATTGGCTTTTCTTAAAAAAAAAAAAAAAAAGGTTTTAGTAACTCTTGATAACTTCGGAAATTAGGCAGTGGATTTCTAGTTCCCAGCATGCTATGCATAGGACTGGATAAGGGGAATAAATTAAATGAAGTGTGAATTTATTTATTTTTAGTGTAGGAAAGACCTGTCAGTGTATAATGCTGTTATGTTTGACATTTAAAAGAGTTTCTGTAATGTTGAAGTTTTTGTGGTTCCCATTGTGTTGAATATTAAATACTACATTGACTCTATAAGCAATGACTGCGCTAATGCCAGTGACGAGTAATACATATATTAAATGTATTACATGTTAAATAAGTTATGCTAGCATGTGCTATGAAAGCTGTTGATTTGAACTGAAAAAGATTCAATTAGTTGGCTCCAGACTTAATTTTGAGAAATCAACTTAAACTTGTGTATGCTACAAATTTTTTAGTTCCTCTAACTCAATGTAGCCTGTTGGTCGAACCTAAATTCATTCAAAGTTGTCATAATGCCAAAAAAAAAAAAAGTTTTTTGTTGTTGAGCCAATATTATTTGTTAGAGTGTGGAAAATGCTTATTTAATTATACACTATCTCACTTGATCTACCCCTAAATTGTGTATCTTTGTACCTAAAGTGTAGATCATATAAGCTAAATGGTACAACTTATAGTAGCTTTGGAGGATATGATCACAATGACAAGTTGTTGTTGTTGTTGTTGTAAAAGCACTATTTCAGACAGTGTAGACTGAAGACGAGGAAGAGTGTAACACAGAAAGGGAAGTAATTAAAGCAGTGGTTCATCCTTGATTGGTTTTGGGTGTGTAATGCGTTAATGGGAATACCCCAGTGTGTGTTTGTGAGTGTAACTGGCTGACTGGATGATGGTAATGCAACAGGGCAGAGTTGGCACTCCCCTGTCCAAACACATCCATCACATCACATCATCCTGACACCACAACCTGCCACCCTCCTTTTCCTGTTCTTCACAGAAGGCCACACACACACACACACACGTATGCCACATAAGGCCTGCACTGCTATCACATATGGTACATAAAGCCATCTGCAAAAAGTTCCATTTTGCTGTTGCTTACAATTTAAGAGCCCATAAATATCTACCATTGTAAAAGCAATTTACTCTTCTGTGAAGTATATTTGTTTTTTTGATCAATACTATTTGATCAATTTTTCCTTGAATAAAAATGATTTCTGCAAAAACAACTTGGCCAAGAAGCTATCGAACCTGAATCTATTGCAGCCTGAAGAAATAAAGAAAACCCAAAAGAGTTTATTTATGCTTTAGTTTATTCATGTTGATATGGTTGAAATCAAATAGCCGGTGCACTAATGTCGTTCCCATCTCGGAACTCTATTTCTTAGATAAATTAAACTTTGAGTGTGTGCTGTAAACAACCATGTGCAAAAACAAAAAAAAGGGGTTCAGGTAGAAGCCGTTTGCGCCTTTCCAGCCCATTTGATATTTACAGGCTAGATATGGAGCCCAGAGCTCCATTTGTGTTGCTTTAGCGTTCTGTTTTCACATGCAATCCTTTGTGTTTGGACATCAAAGATTTAAGCATTACTTTGTGTTGGGGCTTGTATTTTCCCAGTGAACAGTAAACTTAGTGAAGAAAGACAACTTTATAATTTATAATATTTTACTTGCTGCATTTAGTCTCTAATGCATTGTATTCTGTGTTAACCTGAAGAATTGTATTAGACTTACCCTCTTCAGTTCTCACAGGATCCCGGAAATACACTTCTGACCGTCTGCCTGAAGACTGCATTAGATATGGAGATGTAAAGAAATATGCACAACTAGGGAAATTAGAAGAAACTCTGTGATAAACAATCCCATGTCGTACTGCACATAGATGCAAAGAATCACAGCATGCAATGATTGTTTGTGCTGGGTCTTAGTATAACATTTTATTAGTCTCAAAATCATATTGTTTCATTTTGTGTGCAATCGCAGTGCACTAAAAAACAAACAATGCGGTGCATTTCTGTGTTCTGTTCATTCAGGGCACTTTAGTAATAAGTGGCTATAAAGGAAAGTCTATGCAATGAAAAAAAAAAAAAAGACCTGAAAAGAAAAACAAAAGCAAACTGTTTTGTGCATGTATGTGTGTGCAAAATAAAAAACAAAACATTTCCAGCTTAGAACCTGAGGGGAGAACCTACATTTGAGAGAAGCACAACAATAGATCAATAGTGTCTCATGCTAAGGGGTAAATGTTGTTGTCCCTTGGGAGACAGGCCTAGCATTCTGGGCAGGAGTGGACTTACCATTCAGCAGTTCCTCTAAACAGCGGGAGCATGAAAACAGTTTTTTCAACATTTTTCAGAGCATTGCTTCGAGTTTGCGCCAAGTCGTCAGTGGGGAGTTTTTAATTGTCGAGATAAACATACGACTGGTTTTAGCTTTAAACTTTTAATAGCACCAACCCTGGTGCTTCTCATTTCTGCAAAAACAAAGCACACAAGTGGGGTGGGGGGTTCACCTCAGGCTTGATTTACCTCAAAGTCTAAGAAAACGGGTGAAATATTAAGGTTGTAGCTATGCATAAATACATGAACTTATGTATGAGGGTCCTCTCTTTTCTCTTCTCACTGTAGGTCAGAATCTTTATTCATAAATATAGAGATAGAGAACTTCAGCGGAGGACGCATCTTCTTTCATTAAGAGCGTGGTGACCCTCTCTCAGGCGAATCTCTGCTAACAGCAAATGCAGCTTTAGCTGTGACACGTTGAGGGTTGATTGATGGAGCGTGGAGAACAATTACCTGTTGAGGAATGACAATTATGGGGGCAGGATGGAGGCAGTAGACCCAATGTTATTGGTTTATTTGTCTCTTTTTCTTGCCATATCTCAATCACCTCAGCTTCAGCTTTGATCCTTGTCAAAAACAGTCCTGGTAGTTTTTCCCTTTGTTGGCCTCTGAGGTAGGCGGAGTTTATTTGCCCTGTGATTACATGGTGTTCAAGGTAGTCTTGGATTGTCTAGTGGGGATGGGAATCGCAAGGCATTTAATAAGCCTGGTTTCTGTTTGTACTTAATGATTCAATACTACAATGGTTACTTTAACAATTGTGACCCTGGACCACAAAACCAGTCATAAGTCGCACAGGTATATTTGTGGCAATAGCTACATTGTACTGGTCGAAATTATCTATTTTTCTTTTATGCTAAAAATCATTAGGATATTAAGTTAATATATTATGTTCCATGAAGATATTTTGTAAATGTCTTACCATAAACATATGTTTTTTGTATTATTGTATTGCATTATTGTAATGTATTGTTAGTAGTAATATGCATTGCTAAAGACTTCATTTGGACACATTTTCAAATAGTTGACAATATTTAGACACTAATTTGCAAATATTGTCCTATCCTAACAAACCATACATTAATGACATTGAAATGAATGACTTATTTTTTCAGCTTCCATGTGATGTTTTCCATATGACCACGTTTTGTGGTCCAGGGTCACAATTCATTTTGTATTCTTTGATGAGATCATTTTAAATATCAGCAGAACAGAAATCATAAAAGTGAATACAACGTTTGCAAAATATGTTTATACAGATTTTAAAACAGCTAGGGAAATTGTTAAAATGGGCCGACTATTGTGGAAAAACAACATGGTGACATTCCATGCATGATAAAATACCATTGATTGCAACAGAACTCAGTGTGCATGTTTAACCACTGTAACACATTGATTTAATTATTCCAAGTATATTGAAGCATAACACATTAACAGTTTGGTTCATTTCAAATTGAACAAGATCAAATTAATGACTTCAACAAGGCAGAGTTCAGTAACAGCTCTGCCTGACTCACAATTGTTTTAGATTTTCTAAAAGAACTACATGTCATTTGTTCTGGGATATGTCATAAAAGCTGTGCTTTATGTTTTGGGTTCACTAAAGAGAACCAAATCATAAGAGTAATTTGTTTTGGGATAGGTATACAATGATCACACTGTAGATTCATCGTTGGCATTGCGGCATTAAAAATGAGTAGTGCAGCTCTAAGAGTGTCCCCTACAAGTAACCATGCATTATGAAAATAATTTGTTATTTTTAAAGAACAGAACCAGTTCTGAATAAGAAATATTCTCAGTTCACAACCCTGCTAACTAGGTATGCTAATGTCTTCGATATTTCTTGTTTTGGGAAGGGTTTTGATGGTTATTATGCCAGGCCATCCTGGTGTGTCCAATTGTTGCGTGTGGCCTCTCAGAACAGCTGGACGGCAATGTGGCCGCACTCCAAGAGCATAAGATGGCACTAGCAGATGGCCAATTAGACCTCATAATGCCTAATTGTAAATGATGAGACAGGTGTCAAATTAGGTATACCTGCAAATTATTGGGTGTGCTCGGTAAGCTTTTTTTTTTTTAAGAGCTCTCAACAAAGAAAGGCTCGGGGCAGTCTTTTCTCTGTCTCACAGCAAGACTGTAATGTTAATTTTCTCTGAGCTCGAGCGGGTCTGAGGAGGACAGTTTAAGTGGATGGATGGTGTCCGTTGGAGGTTGTGATAACATTCAATGACTCACCCAAGGTCTGCGAGGCGCCATGAAGGACACAAGATGTCTCGTCTTCATCACACTCACCTCGTGTCTGTCAGACTCAGACGCCGGGGTCACTTTCACTTAGTCAGGGACGTTTCGGGCGGTGGTCCTTCCATCTCTACATGTGCCTGTGACACTTTGTCTCAGATACAATTAGCCTGTCCTGTACTTCAAGAGTCATCATGTCCTCTCCGATTAATTACACCAGATCCCTTATCCTCAAGGGGTACACAACCGTCCTGCGACTCCAGACATAGGTACGAACATGGATGGGAAGCACAGTCTGTCATTAAGTTACAGCTGCCCCCTGTCTACCCTTGTCCACCTGAAGTCTCCAAGCTCCCTATTCTCTTCCAGAGATGGTCACATTAAGGACAATGGACTGGTAAATGACCTGTTCCAGCCGTCTGTTACAACCTGTGACAATGAATATTAAGAATCCACCAGGCACCACGACAACAAGGGTGTACGGCTATATTGTTTTACAATGGCAGCACGCTAACCTCAGTAACCCCATTACTGGCTGTCGGTTGTAAAACAGGCGATTGGATGCATTACGGTTCCACTGCCGCTCCCCGCTACCAATTAGGGCTTTTTGACCCACCGGTTGAGCAATCTGTCACAGTTGTGCCGCTTTCCGACTTCAGCATCCATGAAATAACAGAGAGAGCACGACAGGCCCACCCACCACATTCAGCTAAAAGAAACTGGAGAGCTTTACAAATGTGTATCACTCACACAAAGTGGCAAAGGGTGGGAACATAAAAGCTGAACTTTGCAGGAGACTTCGTGGTCTTTTTGGATGGGCGTTAAGCGTCGCCTGCCTACGCACTGTAAACACTATCTGACTGCTGTGTTATTCTATGTGTGCATGTTTGAAAGTAACATAGAAAGGGCTCGTCTCAATGGCCTAGTTGGGGAAGGAGCTGGGTTCAAGGTGGAATCTACATAGAATAAGAGCCTGTATGTACCTTCCAGAGAGCTTGGTAACTTTCGAGCATGGAAATGGATGAGCAAACAGCTTTCCTCTTAAGGCCCAGGGATTATTTAAACACCTCTCAGAGGAATTGTCCATGCTGGGCCTCACTTGACCTGCTGTTTGCAACATATGGAGGTAAAATGATGTCAGAGGGGCAGCAAATGCTCTGTGCCCATTGTAGTCTCTGTGTCATAACATACTGGCACAGACATTTGCTTCCCCAGAACATAATCAGGGCAGATCACTGCAGTGGCAAAGGTTGGATGGAACAGAGAAAAGGAAATTAGTGGAACATTTCGAAGAGGACAATTTTTTCAGTTTCTTCAACTACCCAGATTCATAGCCTGAGTCATGGGTCTTCAACCAGGGGTCCGTGACAGGTACTGCAGGGGGTCTGCCAAATAATATTTGTTTGTTTTTTTATTTAAAAATTATATGGGGAAAAAACATCACAAAGTCTAATTCAATCATAAGCACCCTGAAACGAGAGCTGAGCACCCTCTGCTGATACTGTAATAGTATAATATTATTGGCGAAACATTGCTTTGAGTTTGCGCTCTGGAAAATGTGAAATGATTTATAGCATTTTGCAGCAGTGAGAAATGTAGCCACTCATAGACATGCTCGTTGATTTCTGGAACGCAATGACCAATCAGAGGTGTTTAAGTTCAAATCCACTCACCGCTCAAAACTAGCAGAGTTTTTATTCAGTGCTGAGTTCTGCTCGCTCTCGTGAATTCACTCATTGACAAAGATATGATGTGCGTAAAAGATTCATTATTCAGTCTAGTCAACTTTACAGTTTTTGATGGAATGCTGTCAGATGAGTAAATGCTTAATTGTGATTTTAAAGTGAACGCTCTTTTGTGCGTTCCAGGCTATATAGCAGGGGTGTCCAATCCTGATCCTGGAGGGCCACTGTCCTGCAAAGTTTAGCTCCAACCCCAATGAAACACACCTGAAGCAGCTAATAGTCTTATTAGGGATACTAGAAACTCCTCTGCAGGTGAGTTGAGGCAAGCTGGAGCTAAACTCTGCAGGACAGTGGCCCTTCAGGACAGAGTTTGGACACCCCTGCTATATAGCTATAATCCATTGAATAAAAGTATTGTTTTTCATCTACATATAAATGCGTGATTCACTCACTCTCAAAATTGCAATTGACAGTGATAAATAGCACGGGACAAAAATATGGCATGTTAAATTAGATAAATAAATATTTTAGCCTAGTGATTTGAATCATCATTTTCCATCTCACATTAAAAATACAATGTGAATTTTTAATAAACTTGTAGCTAAGGTTCAGGTCAATGTTTCAATGTCCATCTGATTAGTAAAATAAATGTTCGATTCTGCAAATCAATTAAAATAATTTACAGCTAATGAATTGTGATTTTTACCGCAGCATGTTGCTTATGATGCATGAGTGCTTGCAGCAACAATAATAATGTTTATGATATTTATAATATCATTAATTTATATTAATATCAAATGCTATGTGCTTAATATGTAGCTCTGTTTGACACATTTTGTATCGGGGGTCCCTGCTCCATGTCTCTGTCGATAAGGGATCCTTGCCCTGAAAAATGTTGAGGACCCCTGGTCTACGTTCTATAACTTACGTTTGTGAAACCAGGACTTCCATACAAACAGCAAACAGAAGCATTTGTAAAAATGTTTACCTGGTGTCATTTGTTTTCCTGACATTTACTGTTACACCTTTATAACTGAAAAAAAAATATTTCACTGTTATTAAAGTATATGCAATTTTCAACTATGCTCACTTTGGCTCTCTTATGCAAATAGATGAACATTTGCTTGTATGTCTCCTCCCAGGATGCCGAGGGGCAGACATTAGCATCCTTGTCAGTTTCTGGGCATGCTATCATAAAACAGACATCAATAACTACGAATGGAGCTCTGTCTCGCGGCCCCAGAAGCTATAACCGGGTTATGAAAACACACTAAAGAACATTAAGCCATTATTTTTATTCTTGAATACAGCGGACTACCTCATTTGAAGCCTAGTCTTTTTCTAGCTTATCTCAGGCATTTCATTAGTATGCTGAACATTGTGGATCTGTGCTGGCCAGTGTTTTCATGCATACATTATGTGTGTGTGTGTGTGTGTGTGTGTGTGTGTGTGTGTGTGTGTGTGTGTGTGTGTGTGTGTGTCCTGGTAATCCCTACAGTATGGGGACAAAATGTCTCCACAAAGATGGCAATATCCGAAATCCTTGTCCTTGTGGGGACATTTTTTGGTCCCCATGAGGAAAACAGGTCATAAATCACACTAAGTGATGTTTTTTGAAAAAGTAAAAATGCAGCATGTCTCCTGTGATGGGTAGGTTTAGGGGCAGGAGCAGTGTAGGGGGATAGAAAATACAGTTTGTACAGTATAAAATGCATTACGCCTATGGAATGTCCCCATAAAACATGGAAACACAACATGTGTGTGTGTGTGTGTGTGTGTGTGTGTGAGGACATTTGCGAGAGAAAGGTGCTGAAGGAGGGTCCAGCAGCAGGAGAGATCTTGGTGTTTCCTGTGAGGCGAGCAGATGATGCCACTACATGAGGCTTTGAGTTTGTTTTTTGTATGTGTGACACAGATCCTTTCTTACACACATTGACTGATTCATAGCCAAGTATCCGTATAAATGAGAAGGAGGAAGAAAAGAGAGAGGGAGGGTGTGTGGATGCACTACAAAAATCTGAAAAATGAGCTGAATATTTGTATATATCTGTATATATACCTGTATGTATCTTGAACTAAAACTTAATTTTTTAAACTGGATTTATTAATGTAACCACAGTAAATGATCTATTCTACATGAACCGATAAACTTGTTTAGGTGTATGGCTGTATAAATGTAAGTTACTGAACAAACATCAATTAACAATGAATAATATTACATCAACCTTGATTCATAAAGTGCTAATTTCATGATACCCAATGAATGAAAGTGTTTTGAAAGTGTATTTTGCATTTACAGCAAACAAAACTAAAATTCATTAGGGGGTTGATTCATGTTGATTGGGACATTTTTTGCTACTGAGATGACCTCAGTAAAAAAAAAAGTAAATTTATTTTAAATAAAACAGTCACCTATGAGACTGTGTCATGTCTGACATAATTCAACTCAAGTCAGACATGACACAGTCTCATAGCTGTTGAATCGAGAGTCCAATTTACAAATGTATTGTTTACAATTTTATAAACCACTTTTTTACAAATCAGACATTGCTACCTCGTTCCTACACATCCTCAAAGACTCCATCAAGAGGTTAAACAGGCAGAGCCAAATCTGAAGTGTCAATGAGAGGCCTGTGGAAGGAAATTTAATTTGTTTCCCATAAGTCAGGCTTCATTAGCTCTTTGTGACTCTCAGTCTGCTGCATGCAAAAGCAGCCTCCCCGTAAATCAGCAAGCTGACCTGATAAAGTGTCCCTCTCCTGGGGGAAACACAGCCTGTCTTATACACATCGGTGCACTCTCACCTGCGACTTAGAAGTCCAGGCTCTAATTGTCTACCCAGTAATTGTTCAAGACCGGTCAGGTCAGTCATTTTAGTGTGGGAAAAAGACTACACAACCTCATACAATGACAGCGCCAGTATCCTTCTGTTTTTCCCTGCAAGTCCACCCCATCTATCTATGTTTACAGCTTTTCAGTTGATCTGCATAAGGGATGATCTGTAGGTGTCGTTTACCACAGATTGATGTGCTTCAGCTCCGTACGGGGCAGATCTCCTCCTGGGCTGTGCGCTGTGTGTTAAATGGTGTCACGGTTAGGCGTGATTCTCTTCATTCTCTCTCTGCTTTGCCACCGTAGTGGCATGACACCACGAGGCAGGACCCTGCCTCTGGCTCCGTGTACTTGTGTGTAGGAGTCAGCACTTCCCTACAGGGTTGAAATGCTTTCTGTAGACATCCTCTCTTCCTTCCACTCGCTCCAGCAATCCCAGAAGGTTATAGACTTGCATCAGCGCTATCTGGTTTAGTAGCTGCCCTTTTGTGTGTGTGTCTGAGACAGACAGTGAGAAATAGACAAAATAAAGTGTTCTTTGCTCCAGTGCTTGGACCAAAGAGTGTGGAAAGGCTGTTGTGCTTTTTTTTCTGGGTAGCTGCATGTTTGGTTGCCTGCATAATCACCCCAATGGAGAAAAAGTCAAAGTTCACCTAAGGTGCATTTATTAGTAAATCCAATATCCGTGGAGCCCTACAGTTGGTCTTTACCCTAGACTTCCGGCTCATTTGAGATAATTGTCAGATTGATAGATCTGATTGCGTCTGTCGTATGTGTTAGGCTGAGGAGTTGAGCAAATGGAGATTTGCCTTGATGAGGCCTGGCCGCCTGTAATGCCCTGGGTCATGGCTGACATTTCATCATTTGTGTTTCTAATTACTGATTTACACAGCCACTAATGGCTTCTGAGGATCTATACAGACTATGTGTAAATGTGCCTCCGGTTTCCTCTCTACCAACTGTGCTTTTCTGCATTATATCTTTGAAATTTGCTAAATTAATTTCATGACAATGTTAACATGACCGACACTCATGAAGGACAATGTGCTGAAGGAAAATCGCCAATCATAACAAGGGTCATTTACATATAAAAGTACAATTGAGTTTAATTGATTAAGAAATGGGGTGGAAAACGATAATTTAGAATAAAATTACAGCTACATTTCAGAAATATTGACGTAGACTACAATGTTGTTGGCTCCTTTAGTTCATTCAAAAGCATCAAAATTGTCTCCAATAAGTCACATTTATGTCATTTTTGTCCATGTGTGGTTTAATGCAATATAATGTGTTTCATTATAAAAAATAAAAATAAAATATAAAAAAACACTGATCATTTATTTGTTTTTTCTAAACATCTGCATTTGCATGTGACAGAAGAAAGTTCTGCCACATGGATTTGCAATGAATGACATAGTCAGTACATGATGACATAATTTTCATTTTGTGGTGAACTCTCCCTTTAAGTTTTTTGGTCCCTCTGCCTCACTGCACTTCTCTTTGTCTGCTTTGGTCTCTCAGCCCGTTGTTGTCTTTTTTTCCCAGCATGCTTCATTTATGGAGACTTTTCATTGCTGGCATGATGCCCGAGCAAATTGTCACTTTAGCAGCGCTGACGCGTCTGTGTTGCTCTGTCTCCCGTCTCGACTCCATGTCACTCAAACGCTCCGCCAGCACTGCTGCACGAAACCTTTTAGGAGCCATTTACTTGGAAATAACATAACACAGTCTGGCAGGCAAGAGTCTAAACGTTGTGTCTTTCACACAACTCTGAAAATAATGCTGGGAAATTATTCATCGACGTAAACTTAACAAATTGAAACCATTGATTGCAAATGAGACAGAAATGAACAAATTAATTTTGTCAATTTGCAGCAGTTTGCTGCAGGCTGAGAGCTACAGATTGTGCGTATAAATTCAAATTTCCTATTAAGTGCATCCCAGATCGTGGCTGAGATTTCTGCCCGTTGATAAACACAGACACAAATGTGGTTCAATTCAATACAATGCAATTAGCTAGTCACAGGAAGTGAGTGTGGGGTATTGAATTTGTGTTGCTTGGTGAAACTTCTGAGAGGATAAATAGTAGTTTCCAACTTTAGAACACAGGGCAGGAGTCTTCCAGGAAGAAGAAGAGACAAAAACACTAACTTTTTTCACAATAACAATAGTTTAAAAAAATAAAAAATATGTGTGCTGCCTCAATTTCTAGATTAAGAAAAGTCTTAATATTCATTTATTTTTTTCAGCCAGAAATTACATTTCTCACATTATTTACTCACCCTCATGTTGTTCCAAACCCACATGGCTTTCTCCCTTCTGTGCGACAAAGGAGAAATTTGGAAGAACATTCTGGTTATTATAATTTCAGCCATAACTAATCTTTGAAAAATCTTTTAAAAAGGGGTTAGCTTCAAAATCTTACAAAAAATGTGTCTTGTCATATGAAGTAAAAATACTTTAAATACATTAGTGCACACATACAATTCATTACACTCTAAAAAATGCTGGGTAAAAACAACCCAATGTTGGGTCAAATGGGGACTAACCCAGCAATTGGGTTGTTTTAAACCAGCAACTGGGTTTGCTTTAACCCAGCGATTGGGTTGTCTTAAGCAAACATTTAACCCAACCGCAGGGTTAAAATAACCCAGCTGCTGGGTTAGTCCATATTTGACCCAGCATTGGGTTAAAACAACCCAGCATTTTTTAGAGTGCATTTTCAAAAACTGACTGGCTGAAGGAGTTATTTCTGTTATTTTTATGTATGTATGTATGTCTGTATACTGCATGTACGTTTGTGGCAGACAAAGGTTTTTACAAATATTAATAAGCAGGTGTAAAAGACAAAAAGAAGAAATAACTTCATAAAGATTTGGAGCAACATGAGTGTGAGTAAATGGGAGTTTTGGGTGAACTATTCCATTAATCTTCAGTTTGAATACTTTACAAAACCCATTTCCTCATGCCTGTCACACATCGCATTAAGGCCATCATGAACGATATGCCTCCTCACCCCACTCGAGCACACGCACACATGCATAAACATAGAGAAAGTCAGTCGGCATTTCCTAATTACGACGAGACAACTGTATCCCAGACTTGTCAGACTCGCTAGTGGGCCAGTGTGGAGGAAGACTGTGTGTGTGTGTCTGTGTACGTATACTGATGCATCTCTGCATTGCGGCGTCAGCACGCCGGGTGAAGGTTAACTAGACTTGACATTAATGGTTGCCATAATGAAAAGCTCAGGCTCTAATTAAGCCCCTCACTGAATGAAGACGGGCACGAGGCACTTGCATTCCCCAGGAGCACTCTATTCCCTCCTCTCAATCTCTCTTCCTCAAACACATGGTCTGATGAACGCAAGTCTTCCTCTTAATGACTAAAGTGAGTCTGCTGTGTTGAGTTTGTCTGTGCTAACACACACTCTAGAAACAAGCCTTTGATAATGTAAACTTCACTGTCAGCTCATTCTCCTCAGGCATCAAACCAGCGCTGAACCTTTCCTTTGCCAGTTCCTTTCTTTGTTCTGCAAAGACCAGCCTGTCGGTTCTTTAATGGACTCCAAAGAGAAATCTGTGTTCTTTAAGATGTCATTAGGCAGTAAATGAGATCTGAGTGGCATTAACAGCATTAGTGAGGTAGGGGTTTCAGAAGAAAGGCTGACAATCACTCCCAGGATGAAGCATCTCTATGGTTTCTATTTCCAAAAGGCCCATTAGGGACTGATTAAAAAGGGTGATTTTCTGTCCCTTTAAATAAGGAGATGTAATCTTTACACTCAAGCATTGGACACACACTGCCAAAATCATTTGATTTTCTTCAGTAAATATTTAAAAAGCCTTAAGTTGTTAACTTATTTATTATGCTTCATATATATATATATATATATATATATATATATATATATATATATATATATATATATATATATTCATGTCCTGTAGCTCAAACAATATGAGCTAGCAACGTCAAGGTAATGGTTTTGATTCACAGGGAAAGCAAGAACTGACAAAATGTAAAAAAAGTTTACCTTGAATGTAAGATGCTTTGGATTAAAGCATCTGCCAAACGCATAATTGCAAATTTATGTATATATAGTGGAAACAGCAAAAACTGTCTGCAGGGTGCTAGAGCACACGGCGTGTTTTTTTTTCTTGCAGCTCAGACAACATGTACGTGTTTTATGTACCTTCAAGGGGTTTCCTGTAAATTGAGACAAAAAAATGTTTATGCGGGTATGGGAAGCTTTTCCAATTTGGGTAGACCAAATCCAGGCGGAAATCCACAAAAATGGTCACAGAGCTGAGGAGGTTAGTAGTCGATTTATAACAATGTTTGCTAATAGGCTAAGAAAATAAACATATACTGTATATATACCATACATTTGTTCATCTATATAATCTCTGCAAACATAATGCACTCAAATTAGCCCCTTTGATAATGTACAGCAAGACAGCTATTGAATAAACACGTTTTATAGGTCTAGAGCTACATATACTCCGATGCATTTTAATGCAGAACCATAAGATGCTGCTTATCTTAAAACCTAAAAATAAAAACAATTCCGCTTATCTCTGACCCAGCAAAGTGACTTTTCAGGCTTTAAAGGTCTATGACAGCTGTATTAGAGCATTATCTACACTTTTTTTTTCTCCACACCATGGTGAAGAAAACGAAAAAAGAAAAAAAAAAAGATTTTTTTGGGGGGGAAAAAACAACAATTGTTCATGCAGATGTGGCATTTGATCTAATCATTTATTTTAGTTAAATCCACCAAGCTCAGCATGTGAAGACTAGGATTTCTCACTTTCTCATATTTTGGAATCTATAAACATGTAAAAAAAGATTTTCACCCAGTGATTGTAAATCCTTTAAAGAGTGATGTGTGTAGCAGAACAGTCTGCGTCCTCTCTTTTAATTGGCATTTCCACAATCTTCAGCTTTCTTTTGAAATATTGCGTTTGAGAATTGGCTAACAAGTTATTGCTGTATAATGGATTTCATTTGCTGTTTTTTTTCTTTTCTTTTTTCTTTGCACTCTCGCTATCCATTTGGTTCACAATCTGACACTCTCTGCTTTGTTTCTTTTCAAGCCAGAGGCTAATTCACAGAGGTTTTTGTTCTGGAAGTGTTGGAACACAAGATATGCTTCTTTCATTTCAGTCCATTCAGGTCACAGTTCTAGCTCGGTTTGACCATTCCCGGTCAGCGCAGTGCATTGAAACTCCTCCATAGATGACGGCAAGGGAATGGGCTCAGACCTAGCAAACAAACAACAATTTTTCTTATTGACATCTCATAACACGTTGATGCATTGGCTGTGAAAGTCTAATGGGAAAAATGGAAGCATGTTAAATTACATTCCAGTATGGAATAGGTGAAGAGGTTAGAAGAATATGCATCCAACATGCTACCATTGTAAAAGATGAACAGTTGCATTGTTGTATCGCCGCTGCATTTGACACCTGCAGCCAATATATGCGCCGACTCAAGATTGATGCAACCCAGAGTCTCGTTTATATTGGGTACAGCTGTGTATGTGTGTTCATCACAAGCGTGCATGCTGGGATATGATGCCCTTTGCGCCTGGTGTCAAACAGCCATCAGCAATAGCGCGAGTCACTCCATTAACCTTCAGTCAAATTAATCTACCACACACTCGCCTTCCCATCAGCCTCTGCGGGGCTACGTCTGTGCATGCTGACAGGGGACGGCACAACATCCCACCCACAGGCGAATGTATCTGCGCTACACGTACTCGATGTATGACTGATTGAGTTAGGAGTGCAACATTCTGCTACAGCTCTGAACAACCATAGGGTGCTTCCTCTAACTCCCAATCTGGTCTGACCATGTTAATGTGATTCTATCGAGGCCCACGCTGTTTCCAGCTGTTGGCGTGCTCCCACTCATGATAGCGGCTTCCCCGCAAGATCTCACTTTTTCTTACTTTCTCCCTCTGTGAGGATTCAATGCTCTGTGGTTCTGCACAAACAAACAAGGCCTGATGCACAGGGAACAGGATGTGAGATCCTCATTTCCACACTCTTTACACAGCGGGCTGTAGCCTCCAACTCAATAGCCTGGAAAAGAGAGAGGTTTAAATCACTGCTGTTTCTTCAAGGCACTGCTGGGATAGAGATGTTTGCTTTTTTGGAAATATAAATGGGTTTGTGTGTAAAATGCGAATGAGATTGTTTAGCGTCTGGCAAGTTTGCATGATGTGCCAACTTTATATGCAAATTTAAACTAACTACAATTTGTCTTCTCTTTTTTCTTGCATGCTTATCCATTGGTCATCTGAACACAATAGGTGAGTAAATGTTCATTTCTAAGCATTTGAATCTGGAGTCTAATTGTCGATGAACAAAGCTTTGAAAAAAGGTTGTTGTGAGTGACCTCAGCTGTTTTGCCAACTTTCAGCCACAGCATGTCTTTTCACTAAACCCCGCCCTCTGAGACACGTCAGCCAATATGATTTCAGCAAGGCTGAACGAACAAAATTACTTTTTGTATAGTTGTATAGCTGACTTAAAAGGGACATGCCACTCTTTGTCGGGGATGTCTGACAGATTGTAAGTAGAAAGAAAATGCTTACAGCACGTGTTTGCAAAGATTATACTTTATCTGTTTCAACTAAAATATACTAACAAGTTAAAAAGAGAAAAAAGGGCAGCACTAAACTGAATGGGGAAAAAACCCACAGGAATCAAATAGGCACATCAGAGCAGCAGTTTAGAAATGAAAGCCCCATTTCACTCCAATTAATCATTCATCATCTGTAATTAAAATCTCTAGAAGATCTGGCCACTCCAAGAACTTTGCTGTCTTATCGACAACCAGTTGGCGCTGAGAATAGAGGCCTGTTTTCTTCACAGAGCATTCCTTTTAGGCAGAAATCATCCTTCGGATGAGACATTAAACCGAGGTCCTGACTCTCTGTGGTCATTAAAAATCCCAGGATGTCCTTCGGAAAAAGAGTAAGGGTGTAACCCCGGCATCCTGGCCAAATTTGCCCATTGGCCTATGTCCATCATCATAGCCTTCTAATCAGCGCAATACAGACTGGCTTCATCACTCTGTCTCCTCTCCACCATAAGATGGTGTGTGGTGGGCATTCTGGGGCAATATGGCTGCCTTCGCATCATCAGGTGATGCTGCACATCGGTGGTGGTTGAGGAGATTCCCCTCTTCCATGTAAAGCGCTTTGAGTTCCTAGAAAAGCGCTATATAAATGTAACAAATTATTAATAATTATTATTATTAGAAAGACCTCAGCCAGGCAAAAGCATATCACATATTGTTTTGCCCATATGCAAAAGCAGTATAAAAGCTTTTCTTACTCATTTTGAGGTTTCAATGCTAGTTAATTAAGATCCATTGGTTTTAGCAGTGTATGATCATGACAAATGTGTCAAAACCACCTTGATCAGGTTTTCAGTTCTTAACTGGTTTAAGTTGGTCTCCGAGTTTGGTCAAGCTGAAAAATGCCCAAAACCTGTTGTTTCAAATGAACACTGAGACCTATAATACGTTGTTTTCCATTTTAAAATGAACATGCAGTCATTAAAACCCCTGCTCTGACACTGACATGAAAATATTTGAGTGTGAGAAGAGAATAAAAGAGTCTCTAACATACACAGACTCCCTTTTTCTTTTTCTTTCTCTGACTCAACTAGCTGTCTTTCTCTTTAAAAGACATAAAAACACATACCCTTCACAAGGCCAAGGTGGCTTTTACAATGAGTTGCAGCGGGTAGACAGCTTAATTTTACACTTCTGTCCCTGTGCGGCAGGCTCTTGTTGGCTCAGGGTAAGCTGTGTTAATTGGAGGCTGAGCGGTGTGGTTATGGCACCTCCTGTCAGACTGGCAAGGGCTGGTTGGGTCACTAGCAAAAGTGGGGACAGGTCGGCTGAAGTTGTGACATTTTAATTACCAGAGAAAGGCTAGTCCAATGGTGTCAGGTGTGAAAGAGAGAATCGAGTAGGAGTTCAATGCTGAGGAATTTTTTTCCCCGATCTTTCCTAGCATTGAAATAAAACAATATTTAAAAAGGCATAAAAAAGTTTAAAAAATAAAAATTCAGAGTTGTATTTACAGCCTGTAAAAGGATTGTGATACAGTTCTATAATGCCAACCTAAAGGTCATGCTGACATATCACAGTGAGTTCAAACGGTGAAGAGTTTTTAATCATTCTTGAATTCAGCAAACTGTGAAATAAGCTAACCATTTCAAAGTGGTCAGAGCCAGAGAGGATACCACATGTGCTTCTGAAATGTGGTACTCATGTGGATGATGCAGGTTTGAGTCCTGACTGCTTGGTCTTCTGTGCACGGCTGATTTTGCGGAGTTAGTTGCTGAGTTTCTGGGTCAACATATATTCTTATATGAAATATTGTATCATAACCATATCCCTACTCCTAAACCTTACCTTATTCATACGTAATCCCTAAAATAAGATGGAAATAATAGGTGAACAACACTGATGTATAAGCACCTAACTCTGGTTGTAAACCTAAATTTGACATAAACTGTAAACTTGTCCATTAGAAGTTGTTCCAGAATCAACAAAGATGTTGATCCAGGAGCATGTTGTACTTGGTGAAATCAGTCTCTGCACGGCATGCATGTTTGTGAGACAGAAAGCATACAAGACAAGAACATTTGGAATACATGGCACATGTTGCATGGGATCATTCTGTGATACTTTTGCATCTTAAAAAAAAAAAAGATTGATGTTGGCTGCTATTCACTACATGAATTGTAAGAATTTCACTAATACTGATTAATAAACAGTATAAGTTATGGCTATTATATAATAGCAGTCCCAATCTAGTTTTTATTATTACAATAAAGTTAGCAAGTTGGTATGAGCCACCACAATAAATAACAAACACACACACACACACACACACACACACACAAAAGTTGCATTTTGGGTTACGGTTACAAAACGCTATGGGACAGATATCACATTGGAAGGATCAGGTTACTGATCCTGATGTATAGAATGAACATCATACCTGCATGAAAATCCACCCCTAACAACCTAACACATGACACACCAGTTATAAGTAAGTAGGTAAATATTTGAGACAAGAGGTAATACAATTTTCACAAATACTGTCGACTGAGCATATAGCAATATTCCTTTATCAATAGATTATAGTCAGCATGAAACACTTTTCACAACCCAATTCATAGTGAGGGATTTCAATTGTAAAACTAGAGCTTCTTATATTTTCATTCCTTTTAAATTATGTGCATCAATAAATCATGGACAATAAGACTAGGAACATGCATTAGTAAAGCTAAAAGGGTCAAATTTGATTTCATGTTGGCTTTAAAATGTAACAGTTAAAATGAATGTCAGAGTTGTTACATTTACTCATACAGAAGGCACAGAAGGATCACATATGTGCAGTGATGTTAAACAAACCCCGCAGGCAAATCTGGAGGTTTGTAACTCAGAGGAGTAACCAGAGCTTCCCGTCCCCTTCTCTTAAACACTGTGACAGTGTGGTCACAGGTATAGTCCTTACATCCTCAGGCTAACTCACATTCACACCCAGGCCTGACTCACTCTGGTCAACTGTCAGGAGAACTGTAGATGGAGAATTGTGTGCCAAGGGACAGAGAGGGCTGAGATGGTGTGAGCACGGCTGCAGGGATGTGCTGTTAAAAAGGTCATGCCGTCAGAGCGGCCCCCGTGTCCTAATGCGACTTCCGCTGACCTTTATAAAATAATGTTAGCCTGAATGCAGAACATTAATACAAGAGCGAATATCACCACGCATCTGAGTCTACTCTCACAGGGACGAGATACGCCTTGTCGCCCCAAAAAGAGTCAGCGCTGGGCAGTAACTGATTACATGTAATCTGGATTACGTAATCAGATTCCCAAGCGTTTGTAATTGGTTTATATTACGTTTTAAAATTCTTATAATCAGATTAGTTACTTTGGTAACGCTTTATTTCGATTAGTAGATACTATTAGTAGACCGTTTATGTTGATGCTCCCCAACAGGCTGACTACTACTGACTATAAGTGACTTTGCAAGTACATGCCAATGTATCCGTCTAACCTTAAACCTAACCTAACAGACTACTAATGCTCTAAGGACTTGTAATTGACATGAAGGTGCAAAATAGAATATCCAAAGTGGACCATCAAAATAATATGCAACCATTACTTTTTGTTAGTGCTTACATGACTACTAAACACTGCTGATGTCAAGCTGTGAAATTCTATGTCTTCATTATATCCAGTGACCTTCAATAATTTAATCTCGAAGTCTGGGCAAAATAATTTTTTCGCAGTGATTTTCTTAGTGTGACATAGACATTACTACATGTACTTACTATAGTAATAGGAAATTATGCATATTTTCAAATAAACCCTAACCTTAAAGGAATAGGAATTCTGTCATCATGTACATATGATAAATGATTAAACTAACAGACTGCTAATACTCCAATGACTGATTACATGTGATTACATGATTACTAAACACTGCTACATTACTAAAAATGTATAGCTGTGAAATACTATATTTGTCAAATGAAGTGACCTATTCTCAAAGTCTGGGCTAAATACTTTTTTGAAAAAATAAAGTGTAGATGTTTTCACAGCGATGCCACAGAATAACTATTTTTAGTTCCCCAAAGAACCTTCACGTAACAGTTCTTAACAAAAAAAAAAATGTTCTGCTCAACACAAAAGAGGGTATTTTGAAGGTTGTCTGCAACCAACTTCCACTTTTTCACTACTATGGAAGTCAGTGTGGTCCATCAACTGTTTAGTTCCCTGTAGTTTTCAAAATACCTTATTATGTGTTCAGCAGAATAAAGAAATTCAAGTTGAGGGTGATTAAATGATGACAGAATTTTCATTGTTGGGTGAACTTTCCCTTTTAATAATAAACTCGATAATAAGTACATGTTATTTTACATGTATTAAATTTTCTCAACTTGAAAAAAAGTGTAACCGTATGTGGATGAAACTCCACGATAATGGAGATTTCCAGAATCTGATAAAGGTAGGCAAGCCAAGCACTTGGAAGGGGTTTTAATACGCATGTAATGTGGTTTGAACCCATGCCTTCACTGTTATAATGAAGTACGGGAGCCCTCCGGAGAGGAAATCTGATGGTGTATTGTTTCATCTGTTTTCCACCAAGCAACTCACCTAATTTCACTTCTTGGCATCCCGGTATTCCCAACACGCTCTTATTAAAGCCCTGCCATTCTGCAAACATGGCTTCCCACTCTAATGGCAGCTCCCCACGCTTCCCCCGCACTCTTCAAATCAGCGTCGATGCCGTGGGGGTCACGGGCAGGGACTGCTGGTAATGAGATTGGAGCAGCGCAGCCGTTCTTTGTTGCGCAGGTTTCTCACTGTTGTTCAGACTTTAATTATCGCTAGTTGCGTCTGAGGGAGGCGGCTGCTGTACCCCTGCGGCCCGTAGAAGTATGCGGAAAGGCCTCCGTCTGAGCAAGGTAGAAACTGATCTCTGCACAACCCAGAATGCCTTCACTACCACACTATAGTTCATCAGAAACCGAACGAGTACATTTATAACCAGTGCCGGTCCTCCCTTTACGCAAAGTACGCAAGTTGCATAGGGAACCACCAGGGGCCCCCTTGCTCTCAAACATGATTTAACAACTACTATTTTCGATTAGGTTTTGACTTTAGCTTTCAAGTCCAACGATTATAAAAACATTCCGCATTATGTTCCTTTCTTCTAAAGCGTTGTGCCGTCACCTATCCCGCATCCAAATCAGTCAAATCGTGTAACATGACTGTAGTGATACACAGTCTCCTGCTGGACGTGTTTGATAAAATACATTTAAAAAAAGCTTTCTGTGCACGGGAAACACTGAAAAATACAGGCTGTGTCAAAATGCACGTCTTAGCAAGTTTTCACTTAAACACAGTTGGTTATGATCATAAACAGTTGGGAAAGTATTTGAATGCTTGTCAGTATATCTGCGCATTTGGTCTTAAAGTCTGTGTCATTTGAAGGGTTAGTTCAGACAGCGATTCAATTACCACTATTAAGGTGCAGAAAGGTAGTAAAGACATTGTTAAAATCGTCCATGTGACTCCAGTAGTGCAATTTTAATTTTATGAAGCAACGAGTGCAACATTTCTGACTTCTACGGCTCACCATTGGCCAGCTCCTGTGTCTGCATCCGTTCACACTGATCATGTAAATGAACAGCCAAAACGCATACAAAGTTTTCAGTTGTAAATGCTGTTGCGTTAACAAAGTTTAAGTTTAAAAAAGTTTCATAGGTGAGAAATGTATTTAGGCTAGTGCAAACTTGAGAGCAGATGAGTATTGTTCTTTTATTTGTATATATTAGTGTTTAATAATAAGATATTCATGTTCTCGTTGCCTAGCTTTGTTGTGGTAATCTAAGTGAAGGTAATGAGGAAATTATATGATCTTTCATTGCTTCCTTCATCGAGTGCGTTCCAAACAGCTTCTTTATGACACACAAGTTCTCTGCTCCCTCCAAAGTCCCCACTTCAAGGGCCATGCCCTTTGGAGTGAGTAGGGCATAGGGATGCTCACTTCCGATTGGATTTTGCCCACTGTCATTAACAGGATTTCTGCGGACAACAGCGGTAAATAGCACAGCAGAGTGCCACAAGGCAAAGACAGTAGATGGTGTTCAAAGCGCAACTATTTTTTGAAGCGGAACTATCGCCTCGAGCGTTGCTCGTGGCAACAGAAGTTCAAGAGCCTGAAAGAAAATGGGTTGGGAAAAAAGTCCAAAAGAGAGAGGTTTCCTGAAGACTAGTCCTACAGAGCAATGGGCATCATGGAGCTCTGCTGGTCCCCATCTAGCAGAGCAGAGCAGAGTATAAAGACAGTGAGATGCTGAGACATCTGGGTACTTCCATCAAAACAGTCATTTTTTTGTTCTTCCTTTTTTTCTTTCTTTCTTTATTACTGCATGTGTTATATTGGCTGTTACATCCACTCACATAATTTTATTTATAAAGTCCTTCATCTATGCTTTTCACGCTGTGTTCAAGAGGAGTGCCTTCACCTGGACACAATGGGACAAGTTTCCTGATTCCTACTGTGGAATAATCAGGCTGATTTATTCACTTTCACACTTCTCCACTGGGTATTTTTTTTCTTCAAATCTTCCTTTTTAAAAAATAAAATTTTAATCAGATGTTTGAAGCTTACAAAACAGCGGTAGGGTCAAGAGTACAAAGAACAGGAGTAGATAAAAGCAGTCGTTGCACTTTAGTATGGGGAACACATATTCACTATTAACTGGGACTTTTACCTCAATAAACTCCTAATTTACTACTTATTAATAGTTAGTAAGGTGGTTTGGTAGCATTTACGTTTAGGTATTGGGTAACTAAGGGATATAGAATAAGATAATGCAGATGAGGGCATTAATATGTGCTCTATAAGTACTAATAAAAAGACAATATCCTTGTAATATACTTGATAATAAGCAACTAGTTAACAGTGAGAATTGAACCCTAAAATAAAACACTGTTTGGTTTCACTTTATTTTGATGGTCCCTTTAACATATTCTGTTGACTATAAGTAGCGTTGCACCTACATGTCCACTAAACATCATTAGAGTGTTAGTAGAGTTTAAGTAGACTGGTAGGGTTAGGGTTAGAATAAGTTGACATGTAGGTGCAACGTTACTTATAGTCAGTAGGATGTCTGTTGAAAGACCATTAGAATAAAATGTTAGCAGATATTAAAAGACCATTGAAAGACCATTATAAAGTGTTAGCAGATATTAAAAGACCATTGAAAGACCATTATAAAGTGTTAGCAGATATTAAGCAGACAGTCTACTAATACTCTAATGAGAGTTAGTTGACACGTAGGTGCAACGTTTCTTATAGTCAACAGAATGTTCAAAAGGGACCATCAAAATAAAGTGTTACCCAATGTTTTCTTTAAAGCTATCCAGATTTTCAGTAATTTAGTCAGTATTTAAGACACTTTATTTTGATGGTCCCCTTTAGACATTCTGTTGACTATAAGTAACTTTTAATATTAACCATTAATATAATATATCTGCTTAATATCTGCTAACACTTTATAGTCATGCTTCCCAACAGACATTCTACTAAGTGACTTTGCAACTACAGGTCAACTTATTCTACTAAACCTAAACTCTTATTCTACTAACCCTACCCATACTCCTAGCAGTCTACATATACTTTACTAATACTCTAATGAGAGTTAACTGATATGTAGGTCAACACATGTAAGTCAAGAGAATGTCTAAAGGGGACCATCAAAATAAAGTGTAACCCAATATTTAAATACCCTTCGCTGCGAGTTTGATTCACATCACCATTCTACCATTTTGTTAGAGTCAGGTTACTGTCGGTTTACTTGAACTTGAAAAATGGTGGGTGCTGATGTCTTTACGCGGTTGAAACAACATTTATTTTAGTGTTCATTCATGTTAATTTTATGCTTATCAATGAACTAAAAGGATTTTTAAAAAGAGATGATCGGTTCACAAGCAGCTTTAACTGAGGCACTGCAGCGATCACAACACATTAAAGAGCCACAAAACGGCATTTGTTGTTTACATTTTTTTAAGAAATTACAAAATATTAAAGTTAAGACTTTGTTTCATATCAAAAGTAACCTGCTCTGTCTTGTCTGTCGACTTGTTGTCAGTTTCCTCTTTGCTCTGTATGTATTTTCTGTATGTGTGTGGTGTGAGAGCGCCATGGCTTCTCGAATATAGCAACAGGGTTGCCAGGTTTTCACAACAACACCCACCAGACATATCAGGTTTCCTTAACTACTATGTACTAACATTTTAATTAATCATTTGATACAATGTTCTTACAGTGTAAATACATGTTTTTACATTGTACTTACATTTTTTAAAAATACCTGCATGTAATTACATTCATAATTCATTTCTGTAGTTACATTTATAATTGCACTGTTGACACTTCCCTTACATCTAACTTTACCCTTAAACGTACTCATACCACCACACCTGTCCCTAACTTTACCCGTATCCACCTCAATATCAGCAAAAGTGTTTTGCAATACAATATGAACACAAGAAGTACATTGTACTTATTTTTGTATGTAAGTACCTAGTAGTTAAGGCCACCTGATACAAAGTAGGGCCATCCCACTCAATTGCTACTCAATTGCGGGTCTTTGCGAACGGATTTTACACAAATTCAAATAATATTGCAAGTTTGTTTTACAATATATAGCAATTCATTGATTATGGAGATAAGAGATATTGATATATAATCCGTTACAGTGTACGATCATCACAAAATGGCAAAAGCCAGTCCACGGTATCAGATGACACAATTAAACACACATACACAAAAAAAGTTTTAATATTTTATTAGCTCACCAAATGCAAAACCTCCACGAGGAAAAAACTATCCTAGTCACCTAGGATGAGCTTGTGATATCAGTTTTCACTGGTTGTTATTGGGGAATAACACACGCTGGATGGGACGATTGGTCATTCAGAATCAAGTATTCCACAGAGCTGAGGAAATAAAGTATGATATGCCCTGTTTCATCACAGTACTGTACTGCTATAGCCAAAATGCACAAATCCTCAATTGTCTCCCTTTATTAATTCATATATGATAACTTTGGAATTGTCAGTGATATATATGAATTAGTAAAAATAAAAAAATAAAAATAATCAGAAATCTGATTACCTAAATTTCTGGAATTTTATTTTTTATTTTTTAACACTGGAAAACAAAATCGCCTACATTCTGCAGTGTGCTGTGTGAAGCGTTTACACACTCTCCGTAGTTTAAGTTTAAACTCTAAACTGCAGTGTTTACAATAAGGCACAGCTGTGCACTGTTTAAAGTGTTTGGTAGTGCACTGGAAAGGGTATAAAATATGAATACCTGCATTTCCAGCCTGCTCATTCCCTCACTGTCTCTCTTCTATCTCGTTGCTGCTGTGCTTTTATACTGGCATTTATTTATCTGAAGGCAGATGTGATTTTATGTTCTTTTACGACGCCAAAAAAAATGTGGCACTTTGAAATGCAAATGTGCGTTTGATCAAGTGGCATTTGAGAAACTTGTGTAATGATACGTTGCTTGTAACTTGCCGATTGTGGCAGTTTGAATCAAGGCAATTTTACTGCGAGCCTGCTTGGTTTCTACAATGGGTTGCTGGTAATTATTTTAGACAATCGATCCTGTTTTTTTTTTCTTTTTTTTTTTAGAGAGCTAATAATTTCACTTGCACTTCTTTTGAGCAGCACACTTGCTAAACGAGGCAGAAAGTGCGCACCGGATCAAAGGAAATCTGGATTGGAGCATAAAGAAAACAGAACTGATAGACAAACAATCTGCTACATCAGTTTTAGGTGCAAATGACGAGGTGATACATCTGTGCATATTCATGACCTTCCCTTTATGAACATGCACACCAATATAATTGAATTCACTGTTCAGTATTCTGTAACCCATCCTCTCTTCATATGTACTTGGAAAGCGGCTGGATACTGCAGAGGAAAAGTAATGACCTCCTCAGTCACGTAAGGAGGATTCACTTCACATCTGTCTTCACAGACACCTCGCCCTGGAAGTGTGCCGTAACACCTTTCTGCCTTTAGTACAGCAATTTCATGTTCTCGATCACCCACACCACTCTGACAGAGACTCTTCTGTTCTGTGGCTCAGTAATAACATCATGCTCTGTGGCAGGGCGCCACTGACGGCCCCGCTCCTGCGAGTTGTCCTCGGAGCGGGAAGCTTTTTCTGGAGGTGTTGTGTAGAAGGGTGCATGTCCAGGGCAGCGCTTCATTAAACTCAGATACTGCATCAGCACATGCTGGAAGTGGGACTCTTTATCATCGTCTGCTAATGGCCATCTCTGCCAGACCCATTAGAGCAACATGAAAGAGGCGGCACTGAACTCTGACCCCATCCAATAGATGCCTATGATTGCATGAAAATCTTACCCATTAATCGAAATCGACACAGGCTTTCGGAGGTGAATATAGTAAGGAGTTTGCATTTCTCAGCTTCTCCGTGAGGCTGCTGACATAGCAGACGTCAGTAACACAGTGCCATCTTTAATCATGACACCTTGTAAGGCGCCTCATTGTCCGAGCCTGCCGTCTAAATAAGGTTCTTATCTTAATGTTATGCTGGAGAACATTATCCCTCCGACAACAATGCGACCCTCTGAGGCAATCCGAAAGCACAAAGTTAATGTCACAAAGTGCAAAGCAAGAGCAATAAATAATTGGACAAAATAAAATGTGTATTTACAAGGCTGTGAAGAAATACAATAAGGGCATTTTTGTGTGTGGTGTAATTGCATCTTAAGACTTCCCTTAAATTAAAACCAATTTTTTTGTGCAGTGATTTGGGCCTTCATTGGTGGTAGTGACGTCAGCTATCTGTGGTTGGTACTGAGTAATAGGGCCGTCTATGCACTGCATGCCAGGTCCGTATTCCTGCCCTGATTGTATTAATACCACTGCATTTTCTGCTGCCGGAGCTGTGATTTAACCTGGTGCTCTGGTTGACGCACACGCTCCTCAGAAATCAAGGCTAAGTGGAGGATTCATCAGAGACCAACCGGGACCACTAGCGTCTTCTTTCCGTCACGTCGGCGCGGACTGATTGGGACAAATTCTTTTCTCCCTCCGGTGTCAGGTCCCATTCACTGATCCGAATGCTTCTGGAAGAGAGACAAATGTTTTGATTAGAGGTCCCTCTCAATGTCACCAGACTGGCAGTTTAAAATGAGACGTGCCCATCATGGCAGAAACAACCACTGGTGGGAGGAGCAGACAGATGCATGTCTGAGTGATTTGAAGAGGTCTCGTCTAGAGCTGTGGAAAGTTGAGAGATTGTTGTAATGGACGCATCTCCGCTCACATACAGGTTTTTTTTTCAGTGCACAATAGAACACATAAACACTCGAAAATACAAGTGTGTACAATGCAAGCTCTTTAGACCCAAGTAGATGCGCACAGAATCTGTAGCCATGGAGCTCAACACACACACAAAAAAACCCTGCCTATAATTCATCAAATAAAACAAATACCCTTTATTAAAGGTGCATTCATTACCTTTAAAGTAATTATGTTGCGGAAAGACATTTGTCTTTGACTATAGGTCATGTGATTTAAAAACGACCACTGACAAGATGGGCTTTTAATAAAACTTAGCTCTCTAAGCTCTAGAAACACAGAGACACTTTTTGAAATCTGCTACACGACTAGAGAACAAAAGAGAAAAACTTCAACAACCACAATGCACTTTTGATTTTGACTCCGCCCCTCTGTAAATCTGACTGTCTGTGGGCAGGACTACAAAAATCTGTAGTTTTAACAAAAGCCTTGGAGCTGTCACAAGTACACCTATTTATTTATCAGAAAAAGTTCCCCAGATGATGCAAAACACATAATTTTGCTGACAAATAAACTTGTATATGAGAGAAAGAGCATGAATTGTTCATTTACATATGCTTTCAACATTGTAAAATATAATACAGGTTGAAAATCTGCAAATTTATCCTTTATTATGCTATTGATATAATGGAGTTTTCTGACTTACACAGGATTTATACATATACATACATTTTGGCTATGTTTAACACATTTTAGCGGAAAATCTGCACGGAAAATGTCCTATACTTATCATTAATGCAATGTCTACAAAGTCATTAACAATTCAAAAGTCATCACTTGGTACACATCAGATGTGTGTTTTCTATAATGAGGTATTTGTGTGCGCTATCAAATCGGCAGCTTTCTTTTCATTTCCCATCTTCTCTTTCTAGAACGAGCTGTCAATTATTCTGTCTTACTGTCGTTTGATCAAATGAAGACGCTGGGATTGGAATCCTATTACTTCCACTGCTGCCTGTATTAGTCGTTTTATTTCACTAGGCCGGTATTAGAAGCAGAGCGTTCGCACACTTTCAATCCCAGCCAATCAGTCACAGGAGTCAGATGGCATAGAGCCGGCCACACAAGAGCTTATTACCATTCCTCACACGTATCTTAATGGACGCGGTCCTGAGGCACTCCGTACCACCATACAGATGGATTGACTCGGGTCTTCTCCGGTAAGCTTTGTTCCTATGAAGAGGTATCTCCAAGAGTGACATTTATTTTGATTTGTAATGTTTCATGGACTTTTTCAAGGGCCATCATTAGCACTCTCTCGCTGTCTTCTTCTCTCCCCCTCTTTTCTGCTTCTTCTTCTTCTTTTTCTTTTTTGGATGTCTGCCTTGGGCTCTCTTTTAGTGTCTTTTTAGTTCTCTCTGAGAGATTCGCTCTGATATCAAAGTGGCTAAGCCTCCGTCTCACCCTCAGGTTTTTCCTGCTGAAGAGTTGCCCTCACAGCTGTTCAGAGACGACTCAAATACTGTTTTCACACAAACAATAGCAAAAGTAAATATGCACAAGTTATCCGCTTTGTTTCAGCACCAGATGCACTAAATAAATTATTCAATTCCCATGCCATGACCAATCCAGATCTTCAATAAATAAATTAATAAATCACCAGTCAAGTTCAATTTGATTTTAATGACAAGGCAAGGTTATTTCATTTATTTGTAAATTGTAATTAGTAAATTATCATGTGGTGTGAATAAATTAGTTAATCAATTATATTTATTTAAATAATGAAAATAAATAAAAATAAACCAATACAAATTAATAAATATTTTCATTTTGAAGGGTATTTTTAAGGTTTACACTATATTTCAAGGTATCATTGCAGTGTAATTATATATTTCATACTGAGTGATAATGATTAACATGTACTTACCATAGGGTTAGGGTTTGGTTTAGGGTTATTTACATGTAATTATGCATAATTTACTGTTATTACTATGGTAAATACATATGTAACAAGGACATTGTAAAATAAAGTGGTACCGATTGTCCTTTGTGGACAACCTTTACATGTTATTGACCTGTAAAAATCTATCTAGCATATAGCACCTGGTTAAAGCGGATTTCTGATGTTTGATGAATAAGAAACAGGTTTTTGCAATGAAATACTGCATAAATTCACCAGAGAGAATTAATTTTAGTCGATCACTTATATAACTGATTAAACAAGAAATATGTAATGGCTCCTTATTCGTACAACTCTATCCTGAGACAGATTCAATAGTGATTAACAATATTCTAAGTCATTAAGTTGTGGATCTCACAGTAATGACAAGACAACATGTTTACCGTCTTCATCTCACTGTTTGTCAGTGCGGCCAATTGTTGTTGTTTTTTTGTGGGATAATTTCTCACTTTTCTTTTTCCACTTTTTCTTTCATCTTCCCTGCTGAGAGATGGATTTTCATCTTCCGGCATTCTCAATATATGAGCCACCTAAGCAGGTCCCCATTCATTCATGCCACGCTGCTCAGTTATAAATCAAACAACACACCTGTGGGCTGTGCCTTCTTTCCCCAGCAGATGTTTTGGGAGTTTGAATATCTGGTTGCTTTACCACAGACACTTTCTAATAACAATGTTTTAAACTTATTAATTTCGAAGATAAAATGGCCTCCCTGGCGTTAAAAAGGCGCCATGATGGACTGCATTAGCACTGCTTTGTTGAGCGGCAACTTAAGAGCCATCATCAACACTTACACTTAATTGCTGACACTATTCATCTCGTCGATTTCCCTGTGCAGCTCTTCTTCTCTACTGTAACAATTAAATGAAGGCAGCACTTCTCTGCTCAGAGTGGCTGGGGATCAGTGAGGCACAGTTTACACACCGTATCTTAATTTCCCTTAGTAATGATGAAAGGAATACTGAAACACTCTCCTTTTTGATGATTCACACCTCACTTTAGTCTTTGATGTAATGTAAACCTCACTCCCCTGGCCTCAAGAGGCACACTAGTGACTGACGCTAGAGGCTGTGGTCTTTAGTGCCCTTGTTAGTGAGCCTGCATCCCACACCTGGAGACCCCGGTTCAAATCCCACTAGGAGCAGGTCAAAGAGGACCGGTTACTTTTGGTGCCATGACCCTGATGGGAGGGAAGTTTGGGGGTGAGTTTAACGTGGCCAGACAGAGCTGTGGTCGAGTAGGACCAGTTATATAAAGTTCCCTACATTAGCAAGCTTTTTTTTTCTCAAAAAAAAGCACCTTGTGACTAATCTATCAAGTGTTTGGAGAAACCAGAAGAGACTGCTACCAAACCACTGTAAAGCAAAAGCTTTTTCAGTCCCCACATCTCTCTCTTTGTTCAGTGGCAGAGAGGAGCAGCACATTCAGCTGCCATATGTAGGCTGTGCTGCTCACATCCGGTGTAAACAGGGTGTAAAACCTGCTGCCTACACTACTCTAACTAGACGAGGAGTAGGATAAGTTCCATAGCATATACTCTTTACTTCAGTGTTTATATCAGCTTTCTGTAGCACAGCTGTCGGACTTCCTGTGAAAGCTAATTAGCGTCTTGCATCTAGGCACAATATCAAAGCTGATATTGCTAAATAAAAAATACATTTAAGATAAATCCTTCTGCTTTATTCTTGTTTTTCAATGGAATAATTAAAGGATTGCGTCTTGTTAGCTCAATGGCTGTTGTTTAAGACACTTTAAGAAATTTCTAACTATTGCATTTGTTTATAAAAATTCACTCATAAATATAATTTCTATTCTCATGGCTTTTTTTTCTCTGTCCAGTCATATTACACCTATTATTTGGCATTCAATTACATGATTTTCATGTATTGTTGTTATTATTATTAAAGTTGAAAGGTGTTTTATTTCCTCTCTGATAATAGCTTATCTCAGAAAAGAATGCCACTGTTTACCTCAAAAAGCTGCACGGCACTCATGTGTGCATCCGTAGTAGAGAAATTACAATAATATTTGTTGTAAATGTGTCTGTTAAACAGATTTCATCTCTTAGGATCATAAAACTTAATAAAACAAATTCATCTGCCAATTTGTTTGAATATATGTATATATATATATATATATATATATATATATATATATATATATATATATATATATATATATATATATATATATATATATATATATATATATATATATATATATATATATATATATATATATATATATATATATATATATATATATGAATAGATTATATATATATATTATATATATATATATGAGATGAATAGATTATATATATATATATATTACTCATTCATGTGTTCACTTTCCCAACCACATGAACTACCCTTTAGGGTTTTTGTTTCATTCAGCTTTGATCTATCTTTATATCTAATCTTCGTCAAAGCAATGGTAATACATTGTTCAAAGTTCAATTCTGTGAACATCAAAAGTGCTCTTTTATCTTGTTAACTGGGAGTGAAGAAAGTATCATTCATTTTTGAGCAGGTCAAATTTGCATTTTGAACTCACATTGCACAATAAAACCATATTTTACAGCAAATGGGTTTTAGTATGTTGACATCCTTCCTCTAACTTTCATTATATTTGCTTTGACTAGCGGATCTGTACAACTGTATGAGCTATTTGGAAAACAAAACTAGGTACTTCATTTTATAAAAGGTCACTTAATATTTTTCTTAATACAAAACTATACTCATTGCAATGACATGAAACCGACCCATCGGAAAGCAAAAATAAAGGCCATCTGCTTTTGTTGCTAGAAACACCAAATTCAGCTTTACAATCAAGAGTGAACAAACCAGGATTAATAAAAGTGTGGATGCCATTTGACACTATGCCATTCTCTGCTTATGAAGCCTAGAAGCAGTCTTTGGAGAGATTTGATGAGATCAGGAGAAAAGACAGACCAAAAAGAAAGAAAGAAAAAAGATTCAATAAAGGCTTATGATAGCTGATGCCACCGCGAATGCCCCCGTGTCTCTTTCACAGTGGCTTATGGGAAAAGCACAAAACCCCCAGGCCTCTTCTTACTGCCATTTATAATTTTTTAGAGCCCATCATCACATGCGATCCATCTTTATTTCACACCGCAGCTGTCCTGATGTGTCTAATGCCTTGTGCGACCGGGGTATAAATATGCTGGCTTCATTGCTGATGTTTATTCTTTCTGCTTTGTGTGTTTGCGGCAGAGGAGACAAATCTTCATTAGAACGTGAGCCATCACGCTGTAGCCAGGCCGGCCCCATCATGTGTTGGCTTATTTGTTTTTACTCGAGAATGCATGACAGGAAATGAGTTTGTACATTCAGATTGGGGGAAAGATGAGCACAATCCCCCTCCCAATCCACACTGACACAAACAGATACAAGCATGCACGCACACACCAAAGCCTCATCTTACATTATCCACTGTCAGCGTACATTGTTTATTTGACTATTAATCTGCGGTAGCCAGCTGAGCCTGAAGGATCTTGTGTGTAAAGCGTGCCTAGCGGTTGTGGGGGAGACTTAGGCGTCCAGAAGTTGAAATTTCATCTCTACGATTCATCTAATGATTCGCGGGAGGACAAGGGGCTCATCGAGGTCTTTTCAGCCCTCTCATAAACTACACCCACCTCTCTGTAATTTAAAGGGACGAAATCTGCACAACATTCATAGCCCGTGCATTTGGACTATTGAAGCCCACGCTTTCAACCAGGTTGTTCCACGCTTAGCAAATTTCGCCGTAATGATTTCTCCTGGTTTTACCATCATGTAAGGCCCCTAATGGGCATTCTTTTCAAAAACACTTCTGTGCTATCAACTGTAATTTACACGTTTCAGAAATGTCAGCGGATGTATGGAGATGAAAGCAATTATCGTCTGCTTATTGCTGTCAGCAGCATTTGGATTTTTAAGCAGCTCGCTTCCATCATGTTCAGGTGCTGTGTCTCTAAGTGCAATAGGACATTTAAAACATTTGGTGAATTAAACTAGTTTTATTGATTCCTAAATTACAATGCAATCAGGGCTCGACATTAACTTAGTCACTAGTGGTTTTCCAACGTTTAAATGACCAACCCCAACCCCAAACCCCACCCCTAAACCCTCCGTCACCGGGGTTTAGTGACGTCATATGAATTTGTATGAATTAGCAACACATTCTCACTTCCAACTCGTCACATATTGACACACATTGACACCCTTCTGCATCACTTTTTAACGCACAGGGTACGCCTTTTATCAGCATTTTTCGATTGATTTCAGTGAAAAACCTTTGTGATCACACGCAGATGTGTTAGCATGGGAATGATGAAATTATATTGGGTTATGATTTTGCCATTATGACATGTTGCTGTGTGATTCTCAATTTAATCAGCAAGCATACTTTTATTTACATTTATTTTATTTTTTTATTTACGCTATTTAGACATGTTTGAACATGTTACCCAACCCCATCCCATCCCTAAACCTACCCATTTGTGTATTCTATGATATGAAACACGGGATATAACCGGCAGATAAAACTGCAGGTACAATTTATTGAAAAGTACAAATATTCCAAGTGTTGAAAGGCCAAACGATTGATTTGTGTGAAGAAAATCCCCCAAACCAATCAGTGTCTCTATCTGATGAAGATCATGCACACATTAAAAAATTGCCGCCCGAAGAAACGTTACTTCAGATTTCATAGTGAAATTGCATTTGCTCTCGTATGTCTCATGGCCAGTTGCGTCATTACATCAGCTACATTGTAAAATGTACTTGGCTCTTGTGTGTCAAGAGTCAGACGGGTATATATGTTGAATGAGATATGACTGAGTGTGTGTGTGCGTTCACGGAGCGGCGGGATCATCATTTCAGCAATTAAAACATTAAGATCAACTCTGTTCTTCATATGAAGATATTGTAGGACTTCAGAAGAATTTGAGTGCAACATGAGTTAATACTTTTATACTTTTTGGTCAGTTTTTGCCCTAAAAACCTGTGACTGTACTTTTATTTGCCCGTTACGTGTTTTATATTGTTGAAAAGTGGGTAGTTTAGGGTAGGATTGCAGTTAGTTGCACCAAAATATAAAAGTAGCCTAAAAATATTCATAAAATCAAGTCTGCTTTTACAAATAAAGAATTAAATGCGTCTTGATCTGACGCATTGGGCAAACTGAAACTGAAATCAATGGAGTACCTGCGTGTCAAAAATTGGACACATAGGGGTCCTGACCAAGCATCAATATGTGACGAGTTAGGAGTGAGAATGTGTTGGAATTAGCCATCTCGTAAAATATGTACAAATTGGTTATTGAGACAACATTGGTATGATCGCCAAGGCCAGCATTTTGACATTATTTTGTGTGTATTTGACTGGTTAAGAGCAATAAGCAGTGAAAAATAACTCAATTTAGTACTGAGAGGCAGCTTTATGTGCGCACACTTTGGGTTTGAGCACAAAATCTGTGGAAATTAGTAAAATTATGTGTGATATGTGCAATCCCACACCGAAATCCAAGCCCTGTAACACCAACAAAATTCATCCAGAGCAAATGGAGGGGAGGCGGGTTTGTGTGTCAACTCGCTGTCGGAGAGATGAGAGAGAGAGAGACAGAGAGAGAAAAAGAGCAGCTGATATTGTGTGTCTATTCTGCAGAAAATGAGTATTGGAAGGGTTTCAGATATTTCAGTGTTGATTTGTATTACAAAATCAATATTTCTGAAAACACTACATTGCACATAGTTTATTATTTCAGATGCCTTTCTTTTTAAAAGACTACAATTAAAAACTGTATATGTTATATATACATTTCAACCCGCCAAAGTGGCTAGTAGGAGTGACTGCGTTACACACCACTGCTGAAATACACCCACATTTGGCGGATTGGCAGGTGTTAATGTCAAGCCCTGAATGCAAGAGTCAATGCACTAGCTTTTAATAAAGCAAAACAGTAATTTACAGCTGCAATATTTCAGTTTTAGATGCTTTTTACCTAATTCTACGTGATTTTGACCTCATGAAAATGGCAAGAATGTTCTCACGCACTTCCATCTTGAAATGCCATCTTTCCACATAATCGCAGAGTCAAATTTCTTTTGGCTAATCATGGGCATCTTAATGGAATCTGATCTGTAGTGATGGCAGTGACCCAGCTATAAACCTTCACCTTCTCTGAAATGAATGAGCTCTTATAGACCAATTCATTTAGCACTGACCCCAAATTCAATATGAATTATGCATTCATCAATCTGGAATGATCGCTGGCAGATTTTCAGGGTGTGGATGTGAAGCACTTTTGCAAAGTGCTTAAAAAGTATTGAACATGTGCATGTGATGCTTACCGTAGGTGCTACATTGAGTGTAAAACGATTAATGAAGACGACATCTCTGTGCATCATTGAAAGATTCATTTATGAAAGTTGGATTCTAAAAATCTTCACTTCAAGGAATAGTTCACCCAGAAATAAATTCTGCCATCATGCCATATAAAATCGATTTCATGCTTTTTTCTGTGGAATATAAACATCTGATAGTTACCATGCAGTGATCATAGTAACAAAGTCAGTTAAGCTAAAAAAAAAAAGCACCACAAAGTTAGTGTGTACTAGTGTGTTGTATGCACAAGTCTTCTGAAGTCATAATATTATTTTTCATGATCAGACTGAAACTTTGACCAGACCAAGTTAACTCAAACAAACTCAAGCATTTATTGTTAAATAAATCATTCTTTTGAGTAAGTTATCTAATTGTATTAATCCATTTGTTTAACATTCATGAATCGGAATTCATCTCACTGACTCAAAGATCTGGTAACAGCTGTTCTCACGTTAACAGATCATTTTGCTCTGTTCTTCAAACAAAGGGATCAAATGCCTTCAGAAGTTGAGTAGAATGGACCTCTTTATGGTGCTCGTTTAGGGTTGGAGCAACATGAGCATGAGTAAGAGCATTAAGGAGTGTTATTTTAACCATAATGATAACCATATTAGCATCCACACCATGAACGATAACTTTTTTATTCTAAGAGTGCGCTGCAAGTTTGACGTCCTCCGCTTTAAATGCTCAAGCTCTGGGTGTATTCTGATTGGCTGTCAATGTTTTTATTGTTCATGAGCTGGGGGGGAAAGGGTGATTTCAAAAATATAATTTCTGGTGTGGAATCTGATCTGCTATTCTATTATATTTAGAACATTTGCAGAACTATATCTTTAGTTATCGGCCTTGGTGTGAATGAGCCTTTATTCCTTTCAGCTCTGTAATAGAGTCAGCTCTCATCCTTCATTTATCCAAAAACGTACTCACATGACCGTCACCAGCATGTAAAATCAACCTCAAACAGCTCAAGCCTTAGATCTACGTTAATATGCCTTTTCTTTAAAAAATAAATATATCCTAACTGTGGGCAATAACAGCTCAAGCTTTCAAAGCACAGTTCCGCTGATTAATTGTTGATCCTCTCCACAGTCTTCTGTTGCATTGTCCAATTAGTGATTGCACAGCAGATAATTAAGAGCGTCAATCAGGGCCTGCACCTTGGAGCTGAATGCCGTGCGCAGATTAGTGAGGGCCATGTGTGATTGGCGGGTACCGTCTAAGGCCAGAAGCACATCTCCGTCTCCCACGGGGAAGGACGCAGGCATAAATCTACCCTGTCAATCACATAAAGCTCTTCCTCGCAAACACATCCAGGTCAAGGTTGGGGAAGTGATTTAAGAGAGATGAATAAAGAAGTGCTGGGTGGCAGTAAATACAAATACATGACAGGATAATGTGCATACGCTTTGAGATTAATGAAAAATAAGGAGACTCTGGATCTGTATATGATGTTTAGACTGATGAGACGTTTTCCTTTGTGTCTTGTGTGTGATGTATTGTCTTATTCAAGGTATAAAACACACTTTAAAATGTTTCGCTATACACTAAAATAATAAATAGTCTTATCTTCCAATAAAAATAATGACAACATTCACACACAGTACTCACACAATCTTGAGTACCTATAGAGTAGTATTGCATCCTTCATATCTCTGAAAAGTCCTTAGTTTTATTACATTTATAAAATAAAAATGTGCTGTACCGAGCCTTTCCGATTAATACCGAGCGTATGGAGGCCTATCGTGTGGGTGGAGCTAAAGAATGACGAGATACAAAGTCCCAATTACCTTTTTTATTTTTTATTCCGTGGCAGAAACAAGCTTCCATAACTCAAGTTTTATTACCAGTGTATTATTTTCAATACCTTGGGTTATAATTAAATGCTTTCTTTCCATATATTTATCCCATTGAAGCTAACTACAGTAATACCTAGTTTAATATTTTCTTATAATGCCTTAGGTGAGAGGTTTATTTACATTTAGCAACTGAGGCACTGGTCAGGAAGTGGTTCCACAGGTCAAAGCCATTAAGGCTCTTCAAGCTTTAAGCGATTGGTATTAGCAATGCAGGCAGGATGATTCTTGCATAAATGCAGGATTCATCGGCTACAGCTTGATTGATCTGGCCATCGCTCCGGCCCAATAGGCAGAATTCAATTAAGCATCATTTGGCTCAGACACCATTTGTGTTTGCATTCGTCTGGGTCCCCAGGTCTGGATTAGCTGAGCTCCAGCAGGGCTGTCCCTGTTATTATGCCTTCAAATAACAGTGAGTCTGAGCCAGCAGGTACATACTGAAACCGTGTCTGCCGCTGGTCTAATTTGTCTATCTGTCTTCCATGATGGGCTTTTCATCTTTGAGCCAAATGACACAAAGCCTACAAATTTAGTGTGTATGGCGATTTTCTAATTTCAGCCAGGTTCAGTGTGACAGCACAGAGAGAAAACACAATAATAGTGAGATTTATTCATTTCTATCCTTCTCTAATTAGTCTAGGGGCAATTCAGCATATCTCGGTAGTAAACAGCCAGGATTAGGAAGCGGTCTTTCCGTGCCACTGGCTAAATTAAGGTTTCCAATGCAACACGTGCCCGTGCCCGTGGGCGCTGATGGATGGAGGAGGGAGCACCATGCTGCGCATCCATCAGCGGCTGAGACCGTGGGGCCAGGGATGGGAAGTCAGTCCCTGCAGGTGGAGGCCGTGACTGCAGCTTTACGCAGGAAAAAATACAGTTTCTCCATTGACGGCCTTCAGATCTTCTTGTTTTTCTTGTATATATTGAGTGCAAATAAACTAAACTAAACTACAGTACAGTGCAACCAATGCAACCCAAAGTGAATCAAAAACAGAAAATGTGACCACTGTAATCCGATTCCTGACAGAGTATAGGAACTATTTATATACTCATTTTTAGAAAATCACAAACATACAGTGTAACCTTTTAGTTTTTAGTGAATTAAAATGCTACCAGTGCTACCAGTGTTGCCAAACCAATTCCTGATTAAACAAATCTTATTAGTGAATTTAGTGAATCAAATAGATGCAGCTTACAAATAACACTGAGGTAAAGATACCAAACTGTCCTAAAAAAAAACACACACAAAAAAAAACAAGGACCTTATTACGACCTATATTTATGTTTTAAATCATGCGCCCTCTAGCTGGCGTAAAAATTATGACAGTGTCGTGTTATGTGTCATGAAATGACGTATGACTGTCGTTAACAATCAAAATGCGTGTTCATTTTAATGCAATGTGTGGACTTTTTACCACAATTTGTCATATTTCCATTTAGGAAAAAAAAAAATGTTATTTACAACTTCACCCACCACACCTCTAAACCTACCCAGTGATTTATAGTGAATACACACTTTATGAGCACATGTGTTCCCTGGGGTCGAACTCACGATTGCATGATCACATGTTATTATATATTGCAATGCTTCACCAATTGAGCTATGCAAAACTTGAAATATTAAACAGCTAAAAGGGGAAAATGCTTTAAAATGAAAGAGTCCTGTTGTCAAAAGGAGCACAACTTTTGAAAAGGCTCCTATGGGTTGAATTTCAAGGAAGTGACAAACGACCCATATAGGCGTATTGGTTGGAGGACATGTTGAAAGATACACATTACACATTTTTTCAGTAGTATTTTATATTAACAAATGAACTGTTTGTTTGTTTAGTATTGTTGTTTAATACATTGTTAAGGATCACATTTATTCCGTCTCTAAAAGAGCTGTGAATGTCATTAAAAGTCTGTTGCCTTTTGCCAGAATTGTTTTAATTCATCTCAATGAAATTGCATGTATTTATTGCCAAATATTTATTCCTTAAAAAGTACTAAAAGAACCGTTAACAAAACAGTTTGAAAACTGGAATTCCTAATTATAGAGCATCTTAATGGAGACAAACATCTGTGGCTGCAACATTAGCCAAAGACACTCACCGATGCCCCGCTGAAACATTCTCTAAATACACACACACACACACACACACACACACACACACACACACACACACACACACACACACACACACACACACACACTCCCGCTAGAAGGAAATGGGAATATGGGAAATGGATGGAGAAAGGTAATATTCTCTGATTAGGAGAGTGTGTGTGTGTGTGTGTGTGTGTGTGTGTGTGTGTGTGTGTGTGTGTGTGTGTGTGTGTGTGTATTCCCATCCAAGGTGCCGTAGAGCCACTGATTAGTCTCTTCGAGTGGCAATGCCATACTGCCCTGAGAGTAATTTTTGTCATGATTCACAGAGGGTGAGTTTTGAGAGTGCCGGGCCATCACATCTCTGTTATTGCCGGATGAAATAGAGCAGGGGTTTGTGGACAGACAGCACTGTTGGAGGGTAAACAAATTACCTCAGAGTGAGATGAAAACATTACAGAAACCATAATGATCCCTGGCTCATCAGTTTGAGTCTGTCTATTCCCCTCACTTACCCATAATCCAATCTGTCTAAAGGGACTGCTGAACCTTGTCAAGGTATGAAGAACAAGTGCAAACAGAAGAAGGAGAGTGGGAATGAGGGAGGATGCTGATGGCATTGGCTAAACAGGTTTACTTTATAGTCTGGGAAAACATGCATCGGATAACAAAGGTCATCTGGGGGTTTTATTCTGTTCGATCTGATTCGATTTTTGGAATATCAGTTGGTAAATGTTAAAACTCTGCATACATCTGTTTATTGTTTACAAGTATGTTTTGGTGTCTGTATTTTCAGGGTATGAGAATTGAATCCCTTTTAGTAAAGCTAAAGGAATATAAATTCTTCACTACTAACATCATCTGGCCTCATATGAAAAAAAAATCACCACTAAGCCATTCGGATGGATGGATGGATGGATGGATGGATGGATGGATGGATGGATGAATGGATGGGAACAGCTCGGGAACAGGAAATGTTGAATTCCTTAATCGAGACAATCATGCAGATGGATGGATGGATTCATTGTTGTCCCATGCCATGAGCAACATCTCACATACGTATACACAAGCAACAATTATCTTCATAATTATCCATTTACAACAGATATTTAATTGCATAAATCATTTTTCACACAACATTTTTGATAGCTAACTAACCTGGAAGGTAATAATAACACCCCTGCTGTGGCATCATCTCTCTCCATGCCATCTGTTCTACATCATCATTACAACAGCCAACAGTAAATCAACTCAATCTTGATGCATTGACACTCAGATAATGTTGTTTTGTTGGTTAAGGGGTTATGACAGTTGGATATTATTATTATTTTTTATTTTTTTTACACTCTTAACGGCATATCACAAATATTACATGTGGCAGAAATTCATATTAACTCCCTGCTTGGGAATAACAATAAACCTTCCTGCTATTTTCTTAAAGGGATAGCACTCTTTATGGCCTTATGATGTAAAAGGGTGGCAATCCATTTACACTGGTAAAGTGTGATATTAAAAATAGTGCCTGGTTAAATTCTAGAAAATGCATTTTCTAAGTTCATCAAAAATCCATTTTCAGGTTTGAAAAATCAAACTAAACAAACGTTTTTTTTTTCACAACAAACCAAGTATCCCACAAAAGTTGTCAGTAAAACACAAATTACACTTTACAAGGACAAAATCACTGTTTTTAATTGGATTCCTGACAAATTTAAGTCTCCATAAAAAAAATGGAAAGCCAACTAATAGCCTTTTCAAGCTATTGCGTCATTGTCTAGCACTTACTTTACATTCAAGAAAGTAATGATATTCACACATTCTTTAAAAAATATAACATTGTATGTCCTAAATGGTTACCCGACAGATGGCTTGTTGATTAGCTATATATGTACTGTAATCATATGCTCAAAATGTGTCTCCTTTATTGAGAAAATACACATGAAAAACTATAATTTATCATTTATTACCTGTTCACTGAGCATCTGGCACAGTTTGTTGTGTCATGTTGTGTCATGTTGTGTTTCCATGTTTTATGGGGAAATTCCATAGGCGTAATAGTTTTTATACCGTATATTCTATATAGTCTACCCCCCTACACTGCCCCTGCCCCTAAACCTACCCATCACAGGAGACATGCTGCATTTTTACATTTTCAAAAAACATCACTTAGTGTGATTTATAAGATGTTTTCCTCATGGGGACCAAAAAATGTCCCCACAAGGACAAGGATTTTGGATATTGCCATCTTTGTGGGGACATTTTGTAGGGATTACCAGTCCACACACACACACACACACACACAAAGCTCTCAGTACAGCGGGGCAATATTTCCTTACACCTAACAAATGCACTTGAATTACCTAGATTTTAAGTTAATATTTCAATAGTAAGAGTTTTTTCATTAGATTTTGTGTCTGGACTCTTTTTTAGTTGTGATAATGTCCCAATCCATGTTACATTCAAACCCAATTAAATTAATTAATTAATGAATAATCATACTAATAATAACTAAATAATTGCTCTATAAAATAAAAATGAATATTTGATCAAAATTATAATAATAGACTAAGTTACAATACTAATATTTATGTCTTAAATTCTTCAACATTCAAACCCTCGAGCGCTTCTCTTTGAAACACTTCAGACTATACAGTTATTTAATGAAATCACAGAGCCATTCATTTTAATTTAACATTAGATGTAATTAATTATTAGCTTTTCATGAACTCACAAACCCCCTGCAGCTCCCTGATGAACCCTCGGGGGTTTTGCAGGCCGTGTAGTAGGCTTTCTTCTGATTGGCTGACTTTACGCAGCATCGGGAGGTCTGGCTGGACACATGAATGCCATTCGTAACGTCGTGACCTCCATTTAGCACTAAACCCTACCACACACGGTACGACTCAGATGTAGCCTGGAAGGACGAGGACGAAATCTGATGCAATTTGTAAAAAAATATATATAAAAATGAGCCACTCCTGTCCAGACACTGTCCATTGACTCAGAACTTGTTGAGCTGAATGGTGTAGTTGTACATGAAAGTGAAGAGATTCAGGTTTAAGAGCATTCAGGGCTAACACGCTATGGTCAATTTTAAGTATGTGTGTGTGTGTGTGTGTGTGTGTGTGTGTGTGTGTGTGTGTGTGTGTGTGTGTGTGTGTGTGTGTGTGTGTGTGTGTGTGTGTGTGTGTGTGTGTGTGTGTGTGTGTGTGTACGTAGCTGGAATGAGGAGAGCCCCTCAAGGCACTGCCTGTAGTAACAGACCCCACTGACAGATCCGCCTGGATTCATGCCTGGAATATCAACACACACACACACATGCTACACCTGACCAGACTACATCTTATTTTTTTTTTAAAGAATTTATAAAGAGGATTAGTGTCACTTCCACACACTCTGGTAAGCCTACTGCTTTTCATGCCGCTTCAAACATTAGCATTAATTATTCATAATCAGCATCACGTGTTTTTGTTCGATTGTCGTTCTCGTACCCAGGTTTGCTTTGGAGGACTTGATCATAGGGTGTTATAAAGCAGAGCTGTGTGAGGAAGAGTGGAGGAATCTGTTGCCTCCACTTCGCTCTCCTCCACGCACGGCTGCCTGTGCAGCTGGCAGCCTCGAACGGCGGGAAGATGAGGGGAGAAGAGGACGGGTCTGCTCTGATGCCGGCTGCCTGAGCATCCAAGCGGAATGCTGCCAGATGCGACCGAAGCGTCGCTGAGCTCGAAGTCCCGTGAATTCCTCCTCCCGAGTGGGCGAACTTAAGCCCCCCAGTTCAACCCTCCCTATTCTTCACCCATTTTTCTACATCCCCCTCTTGACTGACCTACATATGTTTTCCTGCCGCTTGAGGTGGTTTGGAGGAAATAAAACAGGCCAGTGTTTTTCTGTCCGAGTGGACGCATCAGGTGGTGCAGTGCTGCAAATAGATCACCTCCCTGACCAGACTTCCCACTCCCATTAGTGACCACACTGATTGTTATGGTAGCAGAGTTTTGTTTTGTTATGTTTTTTATTCCCAGAGATAGAAAAAGACAGTTAATGGTGGATGAGTGCAAGGTTTCTGAAATTAAACACTTTACAATAAGGTAAACTTTAGTTATTACATTTGTTACAATATATTAATAGCTGTAAACATTTGTTTATAAAAATAATACTGTTTCTTATTAGTTCATTATTATTATGGATTACAAATCTGAGAGCACAGACTGGAAATTTGGGGGTGTGGTTTATTAATCAGTGCATGTTTTGTTAATAATCTGTGTGTATGGTTTATAAACTGAGGGGGGAAATGTATGTAGTACAGTATAGTATGGCTGTTCAGCAGATGCACCGTATTTAAAATTTTGGTCTATAAGAGTTAATAAATGAATCATTATTTCCATGTTATTGCCAATAATGGATAAAGTTTCTGCAAGTGAATTTCACCATTGTGACATTATAATGCACAGAATGAAAACCTGAAAATTAATATCCAATATCCAATCAATATCTATTAATCAACATTAATTATATTTAAAATATCAAAGACAATAATTGATGATTATGATTTGTGATCACAAAACCAGTCATAAGTCGCACGGGTATATTTGTGGCAACAGCCATCAGAACATTGTATGGGTCAAAATGATCGATTTTTCTTTTATGCCAAAAATCATAAGGATATTAAGTAAAGATCATGTTCCATGAAGATATTTAGTAAATTCCCCCAAAAAATATCAAAAATGTATTATTAGTAGTAATATGCATTGCTTAGGACTTTGTTTGGACAACTTTAAAGGCATGTTCTCAATATTTAGATTTGCTTGCACTCTCAGATTCCAGATTTTCAAATAATTGCATCTCGGCCAAATATTGTTCTATCCTAACAAATGTTGTAAAAATATCCTTATGACTTGTTTTTGGTTTTGTGGTCAAGGGTCACATTTGTCATAGTCATGCAACACTATCATATCGCCATCCACTTATTACCATGGTATACAACAACATGCTCACGTTACAACCAAATATGAACATTCATTTTTAGTTTAGTTTTCCTTTATTGCCATTGCATGTGACATAACGAAATGTGATATCGCTCATAAAAACACATCATATAATCCATATAACACACACACACACACACACACACACACACACACACACACACACACACACACACACACACACACACACACATTATATATATATATATATATATATATATGCAATTTTAAAGATTAAAAACAGAATAAAGTGTCTTGTGCGTGCAGTAATGCAATTCAAAACACATTTAAGCAATTAAACACCCACTTGTAATATTTGAGTAAGCAAATTCATACCTTTAGCTTAAAATGAGAGTATTATCTCAACTAAAAATATTTAAGTTGAGGTAACATCATAATTGAAGTTAAATGTATGAAATTTAGCATTTTTCATTTTCAACCCAAAAGAATTATGCCGATAATGTTAAGGCAAAGTTATTTATTGCAATGAACGTAAACATTGCTAGCTAACAATCAAAGGGCAGAAATTATGCTAGAACTGTGCACTTTCCTAGCACTAGGCTCCGCTATAGTTTATAGTGTATTTAGGTGAGGAAACCTCTTGTGTCCGTTTTATTCAATTGTAAATCACTATTTTCCAACTCTTTGGCATTTCTAAAATGGAAACATGTTTGTGATCATGTATTAAAGACACAAACTTTAAACTCAAAACGTCAGTTCAGAGGTCATGGGATTAAAAAAAAAGAAAAAAAGATTAATTATCTACGTTATGGCTAATTAGCCATTCACCCTATTCAAAATAATTAGCATTCATCATAATAATTAGCAATGTGTTGGAATGTAAGTCCAGAGAGGGTCAAACTTCTAATCAAACTCATTTGTGATGGTGGTCGGGTGCCGCTGACACAGCCGTGGGTATTTGAGGGAAGTTGAGGTGTCGTAGGTTAACAAGTGCACTGAGCGCAATAACAGGAGAGGGGTCAATCAGTTACTGCACAGAATGGACGATACGATAATACACATTTGCAGTAGAAGAGACAGCAAAAAAGAAATCAGAACAATGGAGCACTTCTCTCAGTATCCCTATAATGTGACAAGACAAGCGGAGACCTGACGTCTCTCGCCAGCCTGCGATTCACAGCTCCTCCGTCTACAAGCTCTGCAAGCGTACCTGAGTAATCTACAGAGGACCTTCACAGCACACACACACAAACACGCTCATTGAAATAAACCAGCTTACAGCGCAGGAAAAGACAGAATGAGAAACGCTGCAGTGTCCAGGCAAGCCTGCTAGCCTTCAAAGATGAACAGCTCAGTATATTTACAAGAATGCATTGTGCATCTTTGCAGTTGTTGATTTAATAATAGCTTGTTGGAGCAGCAGACGTTGGATTTCGCCAGGGAGAATTTGTATAAATCAATCTGTGGACTCATGTTTAGCTTTTAACAAGCCATTCATCACATTTTACTGCAGGCAGGACAGAGGTATGACTGATTTGTTTACTAATCCATGGAATTCACAGCATTAAAGACATCCTGCTGGATTCTGGCTATTAATTAGTTCCTCCCCGTGTGTTTAATTTAACATTAATCTAGAAAATGTCATTTTTTATAGGTATTAGCATATTTCTTACATACTCACACACGGACGTGTCCATAGCAGAGAATTTGCATATAGAATCCAACTGTTTTCAAATAAAGGTAATTAGTTACTACAGAGTATGGACTGACCTCCAATAGGGATGTGCAAAATTACATATTTTCATAATAGTCTAGTCAGTGGGTCATCTGAATGAGTCAGTCTCAACCTTGTATAATTAGTTTCATGTCCACCACATCGATCAGAAGTGTGTGCTCGCATACGGCAGGTTCTTGTGTTCATAAACTGCTCGACGGAGCAGAACATAATAATAATGTTCTCCAGACATTTTTGACATTCGGCAAGACACTAAATAAATGGTTACACTTTATAGATTAAAGTACAATACTCACTATTAACAACGACTTTTGCCTCAAAAAACCTCCAAAGTACTGCTTATTAATAGTTAGTAAAGTTAGATATAGGATTTAGGGATGTAGAATATGGTCATGCAGAATAAGGCATTAATATGTGCTTTATAAACAGCCAATATCCTAGTGTGCATGCTAAAAAGCAACAAGTTTGAATTAGACCCTAGACTAAAGTGTAACCAAATAAATAAATAAAGTCCAATTGCATGTGTACATACATAAGGTAACTGACAGATGTGCAACAATTCAATTGGTTGAATATCACAATCCACAAACACACAGACACACACACACACACACACACAAACAAAACAAACAAAAAAAAACCCGAATGTATACACAAAGTTACTACAGATTATGGACTGACCTCAGCTCCAATAGGGATGTGCAAAATTACATATTTTTATAATAGTCTAGTCAGTCTAGTCACATTTTAGCTCTGCTAAAAATATTAAAAGATAAATAAAAAAATAGAGAGGGAAAAATTTATCCATCACTAATCTCTATCCTTGCCTCTTTGGTGCATTGGGAAAATAAAATATATCAAAATTATTTTGTTCATTTACTGATTTTATTTTTATTTTTTTAATTATTTGAATAATGGTTTTGGCTTATCAATACTATATAGTCTCTACTATATAGTCTTTGTAATACTATATAGTATAGTATAGTGTGTGTATATATATATATATATATATATATATATATATATATATATATATATATATATATATATATACACACTCACCTGAAGGAGGAACACCATACTAATACTGTGTTTGATCCCCTTTCGCCTTCAGAACTGCCTTAATTCTACGTGGCATTGATTCAACAAGGTGCTGAAAGCATTCTTTAGAAATGTTGGCTCATATTGATAGGATAGCATCTTGCAGTTGATGGAGATTTGTGGGATGCACATCCAGGGCACGAAGCTCCCGTTCCACCACATCCCAAAGATGCTCTATTGGGTTGAGATCTGGTGACTGTGGGGGCCATTTTAGTACAGTGAACTCATTGTCATGTTCAAGAAACCAATTTGAAATGATTCAAGCTTTGTGACATGGTGCATTATCCTGCTGGAAGTAGCCATCAGAGGATGGGTACATGGTGCTCATAAAGGGATGGACATGGTCAAAAACAAATCCTCAGGTAGGCCATGGCATTTAAACGATGCCCAATTGGCACTAAGGGGCCTAAAGTGTGCCAAGAAAATTGTGTGTGTGCCACACCATTACACCACCACCACCAGCCTGCACAGTGGTAACAAGGCATGATGGATTCATGCTCTCATTCTGTTTACACCAAATTCTGACTCTACCATCTGAATGTCTCAACAGAAAACGAGACTCATCAGACCAGGCAACATTTTTCCAGTCTTCAACTGTCCAATTTTGGTGAGCTTGTGCAAATTGTAGCCTCTTTTTTATTTGTAGTGGAGATGAGTGGTACCCGGTGGGGTCTTCTGCTGTTGTAGCCCATCCGCCTCAAGGTTGTGCGTGTTGTGGCTTCACAAATGCTTTGCTGCATAACTCGGTTGTAATGAGTGGTTATTTCAGTCAAAGTTGCTCTTCTATCAGCTTGAATCAGTCGGCCCATTGACCAACAAGGCATTTTCGCCCACAGGACTGCCGCATACTGGATGTTTTTCCCTTTTCACACCATTCTTTGTAAACCCTAGAAATGGTTGTGCGTGAAAATCCCAGTAACTGAGCAGATTGTGAAATACTCAGACCGGCCCGTCTGGCACCAACAACCATGCCATGCTCAAAACTGCTTAAATCACCCTTCTTTCCCATTCTGACATTCAGTTTGGAGTTCAGGAGATTGTCTTGACCAGGACCACACCCCTAAATGCATTGAAGCAACTTCCATGTGATTGGTTAATTAGATAATTGCATTAATGAGAAATTGAACAGATGTTCCTAATAATCCTTTAGGTGAGTGTATATTACACAACTCTGTGGAATACTTGATTCTGATTGGTCAATCGTGCATTCCAGTGGTATGTTATTCCCAGATAACAACCGCCAAAGTGAATAACACACCGCTCATCCGGGTATTACGAGCTACCTTGACCGGTAGTACTATGCTTAACGTGTCACTCCGCTGTCGTTGACTGTCTGGTGCCATCTTGTGACTGAAAAACACTTCACCACCACGGTTACAATGGAAGACTTCAAGGAGTTAGCCCATGATTTACTCACCCTTGAGTCATCCTAGGTGTATATGACATTCTTCTTTCAGATGAATAAAATATTTTAAAAAGTCCTGGCAAATCCAAGCTTCATAATGGCAGCGATTGTTGTTCTGTTTTAAAAGTCCATAAAAAAAAACACGGCTCTGGAGGGTTAATAAAGGCCTTCCGAAGCGAATCAATGAGTTTGAGTAAGAAAAATATCCATATTTAAAACTATATAAATTAAGTTTCATCTTTAGGGGCTCCATAGTACAGTGGTACTGGCCACTTTGTACTACCAGTTTACAGTGGAACATTGGTCCCTTTGTAAGGGACCAATGTTAGTAATACTTTGTAATGTTTTGTCATGTATTTAGCTTATTTATGGGGGCAGTTTTTGTAAAGTATAACTAAGTTAGTAAGACACGTACAGAGCATCAAGAAACTGATAGGGTGGTAAGTGTTCCACAGAAATGAGTATTGATTAAGCAGTACACTGAGATTTGGAGTGGAATGAGCAATATGAGCCATCTTCTTCAATTGTAGATAGGCACACATCAGGGACAGCTGCAGAGTTCAGCATGACTGCCAGTGTGACTCCCATTATACAGTACTGCCAGCAAGAAACTCGTCATCTCTCCACTGAGACAGCTCATTGCAATATTGATAGCTGATGTCAACCATTGTATTTTTGAACGTGCATGTTTGTGACTGCACATGCAATATGTGGAGTTTGAAATACAAGACATTTGTCTTCTAACTAGATTCCCTTTGGAGACAGAAATCTTTGGGGCCAACTGCCAATGCTAACCAGTCAAACCTGGACCACCTGAGTGACAGGCGCTGGTAACTTTGTGCCCGACTGTAGATAGATACAGGGATCCAGCAGATTCTGAGGGCTGTCCTATTGCATTTCTCTCTCTCCTTCTATGATGCCTGTTCTCGTATCCATGACACCTTTCTTTAAGAGGCGCCTTGCGTCGCAGTGGGTTATTGCTGACAGCCTTCTCGGGCCACCCATCTCTAATGGAGTTCAACTTAATTTGCTTCATGTACTTTTCTATGTGTGAAAGATGCGGTGTTGACAGGCCCTCAGTGCACTTCAACATTGTGTGTTAATCACACTTGAGTACTTGGGAGTTATTCAGTGAATACATTCTTCAAATTAGGTCATGTAACATTAACCATGCCATAATGGATCTGATGTGTTTAAGACATGTCAGTATAGGCAAAGAACTGTTAAAGTATGCTGTAGTTAAAACATTAATGTGTAACTCTCTCTTTCTGTCTCTTGTTTCAGGAGTGAATGCCGTGTTCTTACAGCAGCCTCAGGACTTGGTAGTTGTGGCTGGTCAGCCTGTGACACTACCCTGCTCCATCCCTGGTTACCATGGTGTTGTGTTGTGGATCAAAGATGGCCTCGCTTTGGGCGTCGGAAGAGATCTTGCAGGTAATAAACAGTTTAGTAGGGTACAACAGGGCTAAAGGCTCCACGGGGTAAAAGGCTCCTTTGATTTTATTTTCCTCTAAACCATAGGATGGCACAAAACTTTGTTTTGAACAAATATTAACTTAGACATTATTAAAAACTTTGTATCAATACTGTGTGCCTTTTGCCCCATGCCAGGTGAATAACACTGATATAGAAGCATCTATCCCTCATTGTAAACCTAAACTTGATTTACACTGTAAACTTGTCCCTCAAATCTGATTGGTTGATTGGAATGTTGTTCCAGGATCAACAAAGATGTTGGTCCAGTAACATTTTTGGTAAAATCAGGCTCTGCTAGTTTAACGAGTTAACCCGCAGGCGGGGGTTGACGTAAGTGGGCGTGTCTCTACTTTTATTCACTTTTGTTTTATACAAACTATTTAATCAACCATCACAAACTATGCATCATTTGAAAGCTAAAACACTCGAGATTCATGTTCTGAACTCGTTTTTGCAATAAATACACCAGAGAGGAAAAGGTTAAATGAAATGCTGTAGCAGTAGCTATTTAAACATTAGCATAATGAACGCAGTACTCATCTTTCATCTCCTATCGTGCAGATCAGATCGGACCAATCCAAAAAACAACCGCATACATGTCCGTGTAAGAGTCCACTCTTCCAAATGCATCCCACTTTAATCCAAAACAACGAAAAATAAGGAAAAAACTAAAAATACTCCTTTGTTTGCTTGGGCGTTTTGAGTTAGAGTAATCAATCGTGTCCATTTTCAATGAAATAGTGATTCAAATCCGTTTCTGACGATCTCCTGTGCTGTGGACTCTTCCTGTCACGTTAAACCCTCCCAGGTCTCTCTGCTTCAATCACAGGCTTTCTGACAAGTCATTACACAGAGTTGCCGCATTACTCGCTCCGCCAGCTGTCAATCAAAGCGCGCGCATGGTTTTCGTTGGATGAAGGCAATCAATGCCTAGCCAATGCCTTGCCAGCAAAGGTTTGATTGACGGACGAGTAACTAATCACAAGGCATTATCTTACGTTGTGTTTGTAAAGCATTATTGGTGAATATGCCTCTAGTCACAATCTCCATAGCAGCCAAGCGCCTGCCAGTCAGATTGCGCAACACTGCAGTGGAGCGCAGGCTCTATGACAGACTGTTTTTATCAACTAAATTAGTTTTTACACTTTAAAAATTCTGTAAATAGTTCATTTAGTTTTTCAGTAACTGTAAATTAATCATAATCAGCAGTTTATTGCAGATTTATTTGAATAAAAAAACTACTCTTTGCAATTACAAATGTTCTAAAATAAAAGCCCTTTTGGAAAGGACGCCTAGTCTTTTCTTGATATAAAAGCTTACAGAAGCTACATTTTTGAGAGAATCATCCTCAAATTTGAATCAAAACATGATCAGACATTCAGTTTTATATTATGCTTATTTTCAGGACCTTAACATTAAAATCTCATAATTTTTCCCTAAGTGAATAATAAAAAATAAAAAACGCGAGTCACTTACATGTATATTTACATGTATATTACTCTGTTCATATACAACTTGGAGCTATTATGACTCTTGGGTAACACTATTTGAAGTGTCTAGTTTAAAATAAGACCAGATTTATGAATATAGACCATAGGGTTTAAGAGCTGCAGACATTTTCATTTGGGAATGTCGTTTTTCAGAAAATTTCAAAAATTGGGGCGCTGGTTAATAGGTTAATCTCTGCTAGTTTAACCATCATTACAGGAAAGATCATGCCGGTCAAACTTCCAAACCAACTAAGCGTCATCTGCTACACTAGCACTAACCTGCATCAATCAGCCAATGTCAGCATGAACATTCATACTGGTAATATTATGGTCAAATGTGGCTGACAAAATGAGTCGAATATTGAAACAAGTGAAAAATTTCAAATTTGGTCGAATTTGTGTTTTCTCAGCCCTTGTCTAGCGATCCCAATGCTCCAAATAGCAATTAAACATCTAAAATGTTCTTTATTTGTACCTTTTCTGAGAGGAGTGCCTTCCTTAATCTTTCCTTTGTTTCAATAAACCATGAAACATTGCTTTTTCCTCAGTGTCCCTCAGCACAAGTTTTGTTATCATTGTAAAGTGAAGCTTTCCAACTCTGTGAATATATTTATAGCAAATTCTCCATGGCATGAGTCTGAACCAATGAAATGTTATGTAAACAAAATGATCTTACTTACGATCTGACAGATCTGAAGCACTCGCACAATAACGCCTCTCAGAGAGTATGTGATCCCGATATGCACAAAATTACAGTATTTCAAAATATCTGTCTTGGCTAGTATTCACGCAAACATTATATGTTATGTCTTAAGTGAACATGTGGTTGACTGTTGGGGAAAATATCTGATGTGTAATATTATATTAGATCCGTGCGGTACAGTAGATCTGTCTCATTATTGTTAATCAACCAATTGTAGTATCATGAAAAAAATAAATAATAATAATTTGAATATATATTTTCCTATTGATATGGGTTTTAAGTTGATATGTGATGAATTTGGTGTTATTACCAGGAATTAGGTAATATTTTTTTACTAAAGTGATTTTGTTCAGAAAACTTGAACTTGAATTTTCTCAATCTTGACGTTACTGACTCTATAGACCTCAAATAGGTGCAGCTTTGATTCCATCAAATCATACATCATTTTGAAAGTTTTTTATTGGCGAATGTGAAAATGTGATAATTAATTTTGGAAAATGTGCTCATTGTGGCTAATTTTGTCTGCACAGGTCACAAATAAGATGGTAATTTCTGCAGAGTAATGGTGGATTTAATTTTAAAGTGCAAAGAGTTTGCCATAGTGAGTGAGTGAGAGGCAAACGTGTCCACAGCTCCAGCAAATTTGATTGGATTTTACACTTCAACTGTCTTCATCTGCCTCTCAAATAGCCAAATTGGTTTTAAACAAGGCTTTTGATAATTAAAGTTGACTTTGGTACACAAGTTGAAGCTAGAGGGTGTGATTGCTTTTTAAAAACTGTCCAATTGGTGTCAGGCGTAGAAGGACAAGAGCAACTAAAATATAACTCTTAAGTACTTTTAACTGTTAATAGCTTGTGAAGTGTGTGGCTCTTCCTGACTAGCAAAGTGCTGCTTGTTTGGTTAATTGCTTAAGCTAACAACAATTGAATTCCCATTCCTCCCACCTACAGACTTTGAACATCATCTTATTCATATTCAGGTTGATCCGAAACAGTTGGTCCCCCTTTATGACATTTACATTGGATTTCCTGGATTACAGCGCATGAAATCCCTGTGTGGAAAGAGCAGGTGTAAGCATCGCTTTGAAAAGTGTAGATTAAGGCATAGAGACTCTAGCGTGATTCCCTAAACTCAATGGGTCGCTTAAAGGGTATTTCAATGTTTTACTCCATTTTCCATCACAGATGCAGCTCTGCTATCCATCCTGGGATACTTCCAGTGCAAAGCATGACGTAAAGCCCAATTGGCCTCTTTAAAAACAGTTTCTGGGCTTATCCTTACAATTAAATATGTATTCCGCTGGAGATCACAGGTCTGTTTCCCTCTGACCTTCAGTGGCCGTTGCTCTGTGCCATTTCGCCACTGACAGTGGCCTTTAATTAGACCCCAATAGGCAACTGAGCCCTGATAAATCCATCCCGCTCCCGAGTTTGTCATTATCAGGCTCCTGGGAGCCGGGCCTTGGCAGTGTAAACACTGGGAGAAGAGCTTAAAAAGTGGTCAAAGAGGAAGAGAGGGTGAATTGAAGCCGGGGTGGGGGTTGGGAGGTGAGAAGAGGTTCTGCGCTTGCGGGACTCACGATTATGAGAAGAGAGACAGAGAGCGGCACTTAACGGCACATCAGCTGCAGTTTAACAGTCACGGCCGGGAGCTGAGGGCCGACCCAATCCGATGCGAGCCAGCCCCATCTAGCTCTTTAAGCGGATCAATGGCGGGCCAGCGCTCAGAGGGCCATGAAGAATTTCAATGAAGTCCTGCGCTCTCTCTCTTTTTTTATGGCATGCAATTTTTTTTTAGTTGCCGAGAGCCCGTGCTTTAGACAAAAGAGCACTTTAAAAGCAAGCTTCGTGTACAAGGGCGGAGGTGCCTTGCTTTGACATGAATGACACTTTACAGAATAAAACTCTGCACAGCTGCTCCTTTTATCAGTCTTGCCTGCGTCAACAAGTAACGTTGCGTCCAATAAAGAAAATTGACACATCTACGACTACGTACTCCAAGCTAGCAGCTGCACACATAAAAAAGAGGCGAGTACAACAGCTCAACGCTACACATTTCAATATCAGCCTACTCAGCTATTCATGGATGGCTTGTCTCATTCAATGCTGTTTCAGTTTGGGAAGAACATTGATTAAAATGAGAAATCACAAACAATATGTTTAATAAATCAGCAGACAAAAGAGGCTGATTCGTATCGGTCGCCACATTCTTTGTGGAGGTCCTTTCGCTCCTGGTTCTAATTAAAGACACCAGTTCAATGCTGCCACAAACACACAAATAAAAGTCATGAATATGCATTGTGTGCATTGCTGGTGTGAACGTGACTATCCAAACAGAACCAGACAGGGAGACGGCGCGAGCATGCTTGGACGTAAAGAGCTGAGCAGAATGCTGATTCCGATTTTGATGCATTGTTTTATTTACACTCTTGGCACATCAGTAATCCAAACAGTAGCTTTCGGATTTGTGCTGCTCACTTCAAAGCCAGCGTTTTGTGGGAGAGCAAAAAAGAAAAATCCATATATTAAGCAACACTCACAGAGCAATGTCAAATGTCCTTTTCTACTAAGACTTTTACAACATCAAAACTTCAGTAGCTGATACTAATCCAGTTTTGATGCCAAGAGTTTTATTATTAAACAAATCTCTTTCACTTTATTTTCTTTCTTTTACATAAGAAAAATTAAATAAATAAATAAATACATTTAAAATGCAAGTGCTTCAAAAAAAAGAATAATAATAAAAAAAAATAATAATGAAAAAAATATATATATACTGTGTATATATATATATGTATAGTAATAATAATAATAAAATAATAAAAATACATAAATAATAATAAAATTTAAATAAAATACAATAAAATAAATGAAATGACAGTGCCCACTACATGATTAGACATCATGTAGTAATCAGAACATACATATACAAATACAGATGTAAAGGTTTGAAACCAGAGTTTTCACAGTTTACCAAGTCTATCACAGTTCACTTCACAGTTTATCATCCGGGTACCAAGCAGGGCCGTAGCACAAGATCCCGGGCCCTATGCATAGGCAGTCCTGATGGGCCCCCATGTTCCATGTTAAAATATATTCCAGACTTTCAAGTGCCCTCTCTCCCCTTGGGGCTCTGGCATTCAGTACTGCTTTTACCCCTAGTCCGATGCCCCTGGTACCAAATATTTACTACCAAAACTTAAAAGGGCTAGTCTCATTCACTTTATTTTAATAGTGCACTTCAGATATTCTAGTAACTTCACAGTTACGTCAACTATCTCTCATTAATTTGCAACTTCATGTCAACAGTTTTAGTAGACTGTTAGGTTAGGGTTCAGGTTTGTATAAGAAGTTGACATGTACTTGCAAAGTTACTTGTAGTCAGTAGAATGTCTGGGGAGCATCACAATAAAGTGTTAGCAGATATTAAGCAGACAGTCTACTAATACTCTACTGAATACGCTAGATGAATAACGTTTCCTTAAATCTTTTTTCAAATTTAGAATCTAGAATCTAAGTGCTCAAGTACCGCCTGCTTTCAACAAAATACATCCAAAATGTTTTTACTTAAATCTATTCTGGTTCCCAGAATCAAACCGAATGGAAGAAAATAACAGTCATGTATGTAATTAACACATTCTCTCTCAATCATTTGCTCTGTTTGAGCTGACAGGCAGATACACTCACTTGTTCCCTCGAACCATTAATCACTGCGTCACGTCTCCATTCACGGCCCTTTCCCCCTTCCATCGATCCGACATAAAGACTAATCCTTTCCTGTCCTGATGGATTCATTAACTCTAATGGGGCTATTTTATATTGTTTGCTTTGGTTGACGTGGTTTGTCTTAGGGATTCATTGAGATCAATGACAGAATTATTTCATTTTTCTCTCTGACATCCTCAGCTGTGCATGTCTTGGGTGAACCATGCATGATTTATATAATGATATATTAATCTGAGAGGTGTCCAGATGAGAGATGATATGTGTATCATAACGAAACATGCTGACAGAATGCACACATTTGGAACTACATTTGTATGGTCCAAGCTCAGATAATGATACAGGTGGGTGGATGTAATCTCTAGATCACAGTTAATCATTGTTTGTTATTTGACTAGCGTCAGCTTGCACAAAGACTAGGATTGCTCCTTCACTTTATTATAGGATATCTGTGGGAAGTAAATCCCCGCTGATTGCAAACTCACACATTCAAAGCCTACTAGTTTTATCGAGGAGTTGTGTGGCTGTGTGTGTGTGTGTGTGCACTTTTAAGTGCCCCACTCAGCAAACAAGCAAACAAACAAATAAATAAATAAATAAATAAATGGCACATTGTATTATAACATTACTAATGTAAAATAACACACACAGACATGCATTCTCTTGAGCCTGCCTGGGTCAAAGCAGTGCATTGTTGTAGAGTTCATGTAGCTTTTGCGAATTACTGTGAATTCATAGTGCTTGATAAATCAGTAATGTCTTTAGAAGCCAGTGCATATATTCTGCATCCATCTGAGAAATAAGTCCTCAAGATTTGCAGCTAGGCATTAAGTGGCAATAGACGCCGCCTGCAACAAACCCATCAATCTCTCATCAGGAATAAACACAGTATCGAACCAAGTCAATGGCCATTAAAATGACTCGGTCTGCTTCCCTTGCGTTGACTGGCGGCCACCATAAACAGTACTTAATTTGGCTATGTTCACATTACAGGCCTTAAATTGTAACCTGACAGTTGCCAAGGTTAATTGCATTGCCTAGAGGTTGACTTGATTGGAGTTTTCAGTTCAGTTTCATTAGAGTATCAACTTCAGATTTCTCAGACTGTCACTGACAACTGTAACAGAGGACAATTAACATGAATATGAACATGAGGACGAGAAATGTTTTAGTTCATATTGAAACTCTGGTATCACAGTGCGATCTTCTGAAACTCTCAAGTAGACATGAGAATATTTTGCACCTTTATGAAAAGCATGAGATTTAAACGAAAGTCTCTATTTGCTCCCCATTTAATCTCTGTGACATCAAAGATATTAAAGAAATAATTTGTGATTTTTATATCCAACTTGTTTACTCTCAAGCTGCACAGAATGAAAAAGCAAACACAAATTATGCAATCTCAAACAGCAAACTAATTGGGTACAATATAGGTAAATATCTGGCCAAATATATCATGCGGCATCAAACATAAGCTGTTCCTTTTGCATAACAGCTTTTCCTCTTGCTATTGAAATATCACTATCTTTTTGGTAAGACCTTCAAAACAACTTTCTAAAGTAGTCCAGCAACTGATGTGGGCACAGTCTGTTTTTGATGGCTTATTAAATGTTTGTTTTTTGGGTTATCCTGCCCATTTTCTGTCTCCCACTCACTTAGAGAAATTAAAAGCTGTATGTGGGCAGATAAAACACATTGCGCCATAATCGTCTGCTGCTCTCTCCTCAATAGGGGAAATGAGAGACACTTCATGGTCTATTAAAAGTGAATGGGATCCAATGAGGCAACAGGCAATAATTGGCATTTTCTGGCACAGTGATTTCAACAGGCAGGCTCAAGGACTTAAAAGCCATTAGTCCCGTCCAGTCTATTTTTCACTCCTTTCTACAGCAATATGTTAAAGCACATCCCTCTTTCAAGCCTCATTGCTGTAGATTACAGTGATGGCTGCAGTAATAGCCCCATGGTAGAGTTTAGGAATAGGTCGGACTTCGTTTCACACAGCACTCGAAAAGATATAGGTGATATCGGGATGCCCTTTCAAATTGACAATGGGTGATACATCTCTAAACAAGTGGAGTCAGTTATATAAACCCAATCAACCACAAAAAACACATGCTGCTTTCAGTTTGAAACACATATATACTTTTCGGAGCCAACAACACTCTAAATAGAAAGTGGACTTGCTCGCATTGAGTGCCCCGAGAGCATGAGGGTGCATGACGATTATGTCACAGAGAATTCTCTGGAGCGAACATGAATCATATCGATGGATGCTGTAAAAATCAATATTCTGCCACAGGTCATTCACTGGCAAAGATTCAAATGGCTGCTCTGTGGAGACTGGAAGCAGGAACTGGAAGCGAGTTCACTTCTGAAGGTGTAAATTTAGCCACATAAAAAGCAATATTGAATTAAATCGAGTAAAAAATGCACAGTGCTCCGTTCTGTAGAGAAATTCGCTGAGATCAGCTTCGGATGCTATTAAATCCGTATCACCCATCAGCCATCAATTACCATCTTGACTTGGAAAGAGAGACTGCACTAACAGCAATGACAGCGCTTTTTAGGGGTCTCGTTGGAAATTGCAGATCTCTCATAATTAGAAGTATTTTGCCTCCTGAGAGACATTAAAGACATTCATACGGATGTATGAGGTTGTGAAATGTACCGTAAAGTATGACACAATCAAGCGTCTCCTCCCCAATTTACATTTCCTATAGTGACAAACCAAGCTTATGCATTCGCTCCTTATGCAAATTCCCGGGAAATGGTCTGCTGATGCGTTTTAAAGGCCCTCGGATCTGCTAGCTGTTGTAAAACAGTCAGTTTTGCCTGAAATACATCCCGCTGAGTGTATTATTAAACCGCAAATCACCGTTCCTCTGCGTCAGTAGAACACATCTCAATCTTCTTGGCTCTGTGTGCTGCTTACTAAGTACTACACCTACAGCAGCACGCCTGAGAACCAGCTGAACATATTATAGCAAAACCAGCAGATTGCCTCACCTCAATCAACTATCGTCTCACCTCAATCATCAGTACGGCTCATGTCGACCGGCACACAGTCTCACTCCAACCAGCACAAAAATCACACCCCAACCTTCAGAAAGTCTCACCCTGGAAGAAAGTCTCACCCCAACCATTAGAAAGACTTACACGTCTGCTCATCTTCTGTTTATTTTAGAAAGGTCATGGAAGTGTTCTTGCACAGACTCTTGTCTCACATTGGGTGTTTTTAATGTCCTGAGGGACACGAGTCGTCAATCTTTTCACTTTGCTGGGGTGGGCTAAGCCTTTGGTTTCGACTTGAGAGTACTACAAAAATTGACTATTTTCATTGTTTTCCACACATCCATGAAAGCAGATGAAATCTTCTGTATTTCAGAGACAAATAATTTACAATAAATTCAACTGATGTCCTTTGAAATCGCAGTGGTTGCTAACACACAGGCACTGTTGCATCAGCCGCTAACACTTAGTCCCTGTGGCAATCGAGGATTACCACACTGTCATGAAGTGACAAAAAAAAACTGTTAGTACTACTCTGAAACTGACAAGCTACAATTTCCCTGGATTGTATCCACCTAAAAACACACAAAAGGCATAATCAGGGCATTAACCAGTCAACTTACCTGTTTTCCAGGTTATCCTCGGTACGCTGTGGTTGGGGATCATGGATCTGGTGAGCACCACCTGCGAATCCAGAGGGTGGAGCTGATGGATGATGCTGTGTTCGAGTGCCAGGCCATCCAGGCCGCCATGAGGTCCCGTCCTGCTCGACTTACTGTCCTAGGTTAGTTACTTGAAGGCTGACAAAGAAGTTCTGCCACTTGCTTATTTGCTTACTTTTAGCAAGAGCTTTTTAACATTAAAACATTTACATTTAAATGTATCTAATTTCTAATTATCTTCCAAATAGCATCCACAAATCAAATCAAAATATGCACACAGACTGATTACAAAGATCTCAAACTATCCTTGAGTATGAGGTCAGCAAAGAATAATGTACAGTATTAAAAATAGATTTTTCACTGACCAAACTCCCCTGCAGTACCATAAGTTCTCAGTTTTAATTTCCTGCTGCAAAATCCCACTGTCTTCATTATTAAACCAGAGAGGTCATTGAATCTTAATTAAGTTTTATTGGGTTATTATTCAGCATTGCCGTTTCTGCGATACTGGGCAGCAACAGTGTTATCTTGTGCTGAGGTTTTAATCAGCCACCTGGTAGGTTTATCTGCTCTAAAAAAAAAAACACCCACGCCCACCGAGTTATAGCTCTTCCCCACACCAGTGGGCAAAACTGTGGGTTACTGGGAAAGCACTGAGTGGGGTTGGGATTGGGGTGGTGTTATAGAAGAGGTGGGGTAAACGTGTGTTCGCCAGCCGGAATGGAAGAGGTGGGTTAAGCACGTGTGTTCGCCAGCTGGAATGTGATTTGCTTTATTGATCCTCACTAATAAAAACTTAAAATAATGACCTGCATGGGAGGATGTAGTGAGGGAAATTAGAGGAAGAAAGAAGACAAATTACGTGGTCTGCGGTTTCTCTCTGCTGCTCTCCTCTACAAATGACTTATTTGCTTATTATAAGCACTTACCATTGACACAATAGTCACCTAAATCCCACTACTACAAGGATCAGAACCACCTTATGACCAGAACACCATTCACTAATGTCAACTTGCAAATAAGTTTGATTGTTGAATTGACTGGAGGAAATTAATTGAAAGTGATGATGCACGGACTGTTTTGTTTATCATGATTCTCTCCTGCTGTGGTCATTATTAATTGGGCCTTAATTAGTACTGCTTTAGAACTGCCTCAATGGGCACTGATAACACTAATTATCCGCCACAAACTAAAAACCAAGAACCTCAAGTTCATCCCAGTGTTCATCCCAGTGTAGTTTAATTTCCTGTCAAGTTGGTCACCAGAGGGCTAATGGCTTTGTGATGATTGTGGCTATTCAATGGTTAATTTCATGGAGCTAGACAAGGATCGTATGATGCTCTATCATAATTTCCTTGATATTTTGAAAACCATTTCATTGTATTATGAAAACATACTTTAACCTTCAGAACTCAAAATATACCATGCTGAAATATCCAGAATAAACCAGGTCCAGGCTGGTTTATGCATGTATAGTGATGGTCTAGCTGGTGGACGAGTATATGCTTTTCTTTATACATAATTATAAACTAATCTTGGCCTTTATTTAGCTCCAAACACACACTAAGAAACATGATATGTAGCACAGAAGCAAGTTTTGCTGTGGTCCTGCTGGGATCATACCATTCAATATATGCTGGTCCACCAGCATCCAAAGCTGGTCCCAGCATGCAAAACATTCCTTATGCTGGTGAACAGCAATGCTGGAATTTTCAACAGGGTATCCTCCCCAATAAACTAGACTAATATATGTCAGAACTGATACTATTATTCTTAACACCAGAAAAATAAAAAAGGGGGAAAAAAAGAAGATTGATCTGAATAAAAATGTCTTTCAAATCATGTTCATGTTCATTTGGATGACCAGACCTTCTAACCTGTGCTTGTAAAATATGCAAGCTCTGTAGCAGAGTGATCTCTGGGCTGTCTTTTACAATGTCAAGAAGCCTGGTCTGAGCAGTAGTGATGGCAGGAATGGGAGTGTGACTAGCCCTCTTCTAAGTATTTCTTACCTGACAGCTGAAGTGGTCCCTCAGCCCCTCACTTCATGACTCAGCCTTCCCTCACATACCAACTGAAGGCTGAGGTTAGGGCAGGTGTACTCTCTACAGACTTCCACATATAGCCTGGATCAGCCAATCCCGCTAGAGGCTTTGATATCTGATCAAGCGTTTGAAAGTGGAGAAAACTGAATCCCAACTGTGAATTATCCTGAATACAAAATTTCTGAACCACTTATGGTTGCTTGTTTGAAAAACTTCGGAAAAGCTAAGGGGGTGCACAATCCTTTCCTTCATCAAAGAGAAACCTGTATCAGCATGTCTCCCGTGACATGGGATGGCAAAATCAGCTCACTATAGCCAGACCCCTGAATTTTGAACTTTGCAGAACTCTGGGATTTTGTGGGTTGACCTCAAGAGGTCACTTTTTCAGAATTATTTATGAAGAAAAAGGGATTCTTTTAGCAGTTTCTACCTTGCCCTGTGGGCTAATTATATGCTCTCTAAAAGACCACCATCCTTGTCTTCTTGCGTATCCCCTCAACATTAATCTTAGCCCAGGTGAAAATGGACAGCAGAGAAATGGAGGAACAGTGCTCGTCTCTGGCCTTATGAAACTATCAAAAGGTTACTCACCGTCGCCATACTCCTAAAGATTTTCTGCAATTCTGCTCTTTCTAATGGTCTTGTCAATGTTTCTCATTTATCTTTGCTACAAGGAAAAGTAAGTATGCAAAGTAATAGCATAAGCAGTGAGATGATCTTACATTCTGTTATCTTATAAGTGCTGAAATTGCCCATTAGAAAATATTTGCTTTTCAAGGGATTAAATCCTAAAGATGCAAGGGCTAAATCTACCCCACTCATTTCTCCTTCCCTTTTGCACAAATTAATCATTATGATTTCATAACTAATGGAAGATCAAGTGTCCTTGCGGGAAAAATAAATAGGTGAAGACATTTGGAATTTGTAATACTTCGTATATGAAAGTCTCAAAGTCTTAGCCTATGATTTGATAAACAGCTTCAAGGCATGGAGATTGTTAACTTTTAATTGCAAATCAACAAGATGCAACCGCTCAACATCTTTTCAAAAACGTCCTGCTTATAGTCTTATGAAGATAAACAAAGGTCATCAGTTTGAAATCCAGATCCACACGAGTGTGATGCCTTGAACATCGCTGAACTTCGGTTAACAACATGTCAAAAAAATAATTAACAAACATGTCAAACCTAGAAGTAAAATTTGTCACCCCTTAGGAGGACAACCCATTCTTATAAGCTTTGAGTTGGAAACTTTGAAAGAAAAAGCATTTAAGAAACAAATTAACAACACTAAAGCCCCGTTATTCTAAACCAATGCAAATTTTTCTATTTTGGACCAACAGTTGCTGGCAAACATTCAGAGCATTACAAATCCCATAAATCGAGTCTGTGTTTGTGTGCATGTTTGTAGAAAGATGAATCTTACTAAATCAAATATTAGAGATACAATTGGTTAAATGGCTGGTTTATGTACCATTGTGTTTGAACTATTGCACATGTAACTGCGCACAACATTCAAGCAGATGTTATTTAAACTGACAATTATTTGCTTGAAGTTCCACCCTGCTGGGATGTGACCTCACACACATCTGCAAACACACTCCTGTGACCTGAATGACAGACGAGACTCTGTACAGATGTTCTGGTCTTTACAAACGTCAAGCTGTCAGCGTTTATGTGGTGTAATACACATTGACATGTTGAGGTTTTTTTTTTTTTTTTTTTTTATCAAGTTACATTTAAATTGCAATGTACACATACCTCCATGATGGAAATGTTTAAAATATTGTGATATTTTTGGGAGATAAATGTCAATGTCAGTTCACAGCTGTCCTGATAACATAATGAAGACAAAAATAATAAAAAATCTATTCTTGAGCAAAACTCCTTTACTGTTTATTAGTACTTAAAAGAAAATATGTATCTGACTATTAAAAGTCCATTTAACATATCACAGCTCATCCATATAAATAATAATGTACATGGGGCATTCGTGGCCTAATGGTTAGAGAGTCAGACTTGTAACCTGGGTTCGAGTCTCATGTCCAGCAGGTTGGTGGGGAGAGTGAATAACCAGTTCTCTCCTCCACCCTCATTACCACTTCTGAGGTGATACCACTGAGCAAGACACCGAACCCCCAACCCCCAGGCGCCGCAACAATATGACTGCTCTGAGTGTATGTTCACAGTGTGTGTGTGTGTGCACTTAGATGGGTTAAATGCAGAGCACAAATTCCAAGTATGGGTCACCATATTTGGCCACACGTCACTTCACTTTCAAAGAATAACAAATACCAGATAAGGTAACCATTTTATGACAAAACAAGATAAAATAAATATTTATGAATTCATAATGCATGATATAAAAATATATATATATAAAAAAAAACTTTAAACCAGACGCATATATTCAAGTTTTAAGGAAAACATGTAAGAAAAATTACTTGGCACTTGATAGTTACACCACATGATATTTTAAGTTCAGAAAATTCTTGACCAAACAACTAGTTACTAGCTTTGTGTCACATGAGTTTGCAGGAAGGCAGATGAAAACGAAGAGTACAATTCCAAAACTGAAAGTTTATTAATAACAATCAAGTAGGCAGGCAAACAGGCAGCCGCAAACCACACTAAATGTGATGGTGACTGGATAAAGGGTGACTGAAAAGATACACCTTAAATAGGAACTCAAACAAGGTAATTAATCAAACACAGCTGAACAGAACAAATTTATAATGATGTGGCCATGGTAACAAAGTAGTGGTGGGAAAAATCAAATGAAGGAAGATGTGACTAATGAAAACATGAAAACTAAAACAAACTGAACACAACTGACACCTTGTACGAACCTATAGCCAATTCCAAAGTGCACATGATGGTATTTGTACTGCTTCATTGTCATCTCCACACCATCATAAACACTTCACCAGCTTCCAGCCACCACCTATTCATAATCTGACCCCACCAAGCCTCTTCAACTAGAGGTACCCAACCGTATCTCATAACGTCCTCTCTTTTCCAACCTACTGCGTAGTCAGAGGCCATGACAATGCTCTCAGAAAACAAAATTAGTCTGCTTGTAGTGGTCACGCCAAAACCCAGCCCACGCTCACCGCCAATGCCCCAGCACCTCTATTTCCTGCACACTTTGATGCTTATTCAAAGGTAAATCTTATTTTCTTTCCATCACCTTTGGTTTCCCAACCCCTGACTCCACTCTGCTATAATCTGGCCAGGCATCACTCATGCATCGAGCCGTTGAAACCGTACCCGTAAAGACTCTACCAAATGGAGAGAAGTGAAAGAAATGGAGAGAGAGAATATGGATCAGCAAGTGTTTACCGTTGAATTCTGCCTCCCCCAAAGCAACACATTAGTGACAGCGCTGTGAAGGGAGCTTTGATTTGGGCCAGTGAGCCACGTATGTCACTTGTCTCAATTCCTGGCATGTTTTCGATTACGCTTCCTCTTCTTTCTTGTTTCGTTGCTGATCTATCTATCACAGCCCGTAGCAGCCGCATGAGCAGGTGACGGGGTCCGTTGCTGAAACAGACAGGCCTCATTGTTGTGCCAGACACGTCAGAGGAGGCAAAACACCACCTCACCCATTCGGTTCCCAACAGATTGCTTTCCCCCCGTCCCAGAAGCTGGATTACAGGCCATATCACCTCACTCTTCCACAATCTTGTTTTTGATGTCAATAACTCAACCTGCAAGGCCACTGCCATAGAAGCCCACTGTAAATGAAGTGAAATTTCCTCCCCTGCAATTACTATAGCATCAAACCCACTCCGGAGAATAAAAGAGATCTCTCTTTTGCTTTCTCACCAGTCCTTCCTTTTAGCTCTTGGAACTGAAACAACGCCCATCAGTTGATTTAAAAAGCTTGTCGCTGACATCCAAGGTTCCCAGTTGATTGAGCCAATGTTTCAAGCCATTTGGTTAATTGCAAATCCATTTGCCTGCATGTCATTTATTGTTTTCTTCAGACACATGCTACAAGTTAAGAGTCTTGTCACCTTGAGCCAGGTCTTGTCTCTGGCTACAGGTCTTTTATTGTTTAATAATGTTTTTTTTTTTTTTTTTAAATATGCATGGACCTAGGTATTATACAAACACTTTCACAGTGAAATTGCTTTTCTGTTGACTGATATTTTTGCTCTCTCCGTTCTCAGTTCACGTCTTGACACTGAGAAACTCTATATATGCACAGTCTGTGTGCTATGTCCAGTAATAAATTACAAAATCCATACAACCAATAAATCAGTGCACATTGAAATGAAGGTTGCCATGCTCATGTCGTTCCAAGATTTTCTTTCTTCCGTGCAAGATTTCTCAAGCCGTATGATAGCTTTGTGTGTTGAAAAGACCACCTTTTAGGTCGTCATTTGCATCAAATCTCTTCTGATGTAACTCAGTTGCATATGCCACAATGCATATGTCATGGCAGGTTTTAAATCAACAATTTGGCATATTATGTGTTCGCTTCTAATGCAAATCTATCATTTGGCTTCCAAAGACCTAGAACGTTTTAATGTAGTTTCATGCTGCTTTTTTGTCATTTTTGAAGCTTGAAAGCATCGGTTATTCAGTCACCAATAGGAAAACCGAAAAGTATTTGAGTTTCATGGAAAGAAATTATGGTAAATGACAGAATTCATTCAAACTGTTAAAGCAACTAAGAGATTGCTACAGGCAATATATTAGGACATGCAGGACAGAAAGAAAGAATTATGGATTAAGCTTTTCCCAGCCAAGTGGAGGGTGGATGAATCGCAGCCCACTGGCCAGTAATTAAAAATGAGCGATCAATCCGCGCTGCTGACCGACTCATGAGAAATCTATTGAGTGACTGTGGTAAAGCGCTAATTTGAAGCCATTAGGGGATGCAGAGTTTGCAAACAGGCCGGTAATGATGATGGCTTGCATGGCTACAGGGTTGCCCTTTGTACTGCTGTCAGACGAAGAGTGTCTGGGAGAGCTGAAATTAGAAAGGGAATGTCTGACAAAAACCTCAGTGCCACAGCCCGAGATAACAGCTCCTTCCTTTAATGATCAGTGCCATTTGTAGTGCCAGGCCTGTGACAGAGGAACACTGTACAGCTCTGGGATGTTGAGGTCTGTGAAGAGTGAAGAGAAATGCAGAATCTGATTTCACCAAGCGTAGCATGTTCCTGTATCAGCATTCCAATCAACCAATCAGATTTGAGGGACACGTTTACAGTTTATGCCAAGTTTAGGTTTACAACCAATGTTTGGTGTTTCTACAACAGTGTTATTCACCTACCTGTCGGGATTACTTTTGGATTGGTTTAGTCCCGAAATGTAGGTGAATACCCCCACCCACATTAGGAGCCCTTTTGATATGTACAAGCCTTCTTTTAGGCTTTTTGCACTATTTTAGTAATTATGTTCATAACAAAATCTACCAGAAAAAGAGCACTATGATATTCCCAATCATTTTTGCTGCTAAAAGCAGTCAAGTGGAGCTGTGTTTTAGAAAAAGTGTTTTTTCCATCTTTGCCCTGCTCTGTTATGATCAGCCACACTTAGAAAGTTACTAATAAAAAGTCACTTAATCTAAATGCCCTTAAACACATTAAAATAAAATACCCCCACTTCCCCCAAGGACATCTAGCCTAACTCAGAAATATAATTCATTCTGTCGCATTTAAAATGGACCCTCATGGGAAAGCTAATAAATATCCACAATAACCATCCTCACGGGTCAAGAAAGAGTCAAGACTGCCTGTAAAAAAGCTGAAGTGGAGCAAGCCTACTGTGTATTTTTGTCTATTGAGAGATTATACTTGACCTTGTAAAAGAAAAAATCTGACCTCCAACTGGCAAACAAAAAACTGCTTTCCTTGACATAAATATATCTGTTAGATATGAAGTTTGCAAAATTGCAAAAATTAATTATTTAATTTAATCGTCATTATGACTAGAGTATCACATTAGCATTATCTGAAAGCTGCAAATTACTACTTTCATAAGCAAAAAAATATGCGCAGACAAGAAACCAATTAAGTAGAAGTTTAAAGAAAAGAAGAATCTCTGCTATCAGTCCTCATTTCTATTATTTGTGTTTTTAGTTTTGGAGGAGGAGATGAGGAGGATGTGGTTGGTTTTCTCATAAGGGGCCATTTTGTTTTCTTTAGCACATGGAATGGTAACAGTTTTGTAGTGATACTTAAATTACACTCATAACTTGGATAGAAACCCAGCTACAGTGGCTCACCGTTGCCAGACATAACCTTCGACTATATCAGAGAACTGAGGCATGCTCAGAAACTGGCTGTAACATAAAATGCCCAGTCAACACTGTCAGTCATAAATGACAGTTTACAGCTTCACAGTTTTACCTTAGCCAGGATCGCACATGGGGTCATGTCATACAACCTGACCATCAACGATCACACGGACCACGAAAAAAACTGTGCAGCGTACATGTGGCTTTGTTGTCCTCATAGACTGTTTCTCCTCTTCCAGATCTTTAAAATTTCATCTGTGGGAATAATTTATATTGTTTGTGTGCACAGATGAACATACTCATTGAATACTTTTAATAGTGTAAGCAAAGAGTGAACAGCTTTCTTTTTTCAGCCTAATTAAAGACCTCAGTGCCGTACAATTCTGAACAACCTCTTGACTGTAATTATCTTTCTCTTTGCCGTGACCTCCTCTCATTGTCCTTTTCTCTTTCTTTCTCTCTCCGCCAGCTGCTTACTAACTTTGATTTTCTCTTGCCCCAGATCTGTTCAGTAATGAGCATGCAGGGCAATCAATAATTCACTGGAGTTTGAATAAAACCCAGAATGATCAGGTTTGGGTGTGTGTTAAACAGGGAGAGTAATCAGTGCCATTCATGAAGTTGTTTTCTGCTGGTCTTAACGGCCCTCACACAATGTCTCCTGGCTGCTCTTAGATTGCCTCTACGCCCCCTCAGTCCTCATTCGCTTCTCTGCTTCCATGCTGTTATTATGCTCCACGTACACATTTGGCGTCACACTGCGATGATGGTTTCCACATACATACAAATCACACCTGCTCTCTTTATATGCAGATAAAATTAAAGCACTCTACTATGATCAAACCTGCTCGGCCGACACCATTTAGTTCAGAATACCGCAAGTTGTTTTCCAGTTGCAGCATTTCTCTCCATGTGTACATGATATAAACATTTTGCAACAGTCAAAAGTCCAGTGAGTGGTACTAAAAAGCCTGTTAAAAATTTCTCAGAAACAGATAAATGTGAATTTGACAGCAGTTTGAAAATGAAACATCCGGTGAATGGCACTTGAAGGTTAATGCTCTGTTGTGTTTTAAAATAACAAACCCTAACCGATAAAAATGCATTTTCTGAAGCGACCATGTCATTTAAGCTTGCTTCTAAAGGTCTTTGACTCACATTTCATGGGACTCGCACTCGAGTGCTCCGTGTCACATGTGCAATGCTGTACCAGGTGAGCAAGTCGACTGTCAGAATAGCCAAACACATTGGGTCGGTTATGTGATGCAAAATGTATTCATTTACAAATCATACACTATGACAAAAGTGTTCAGGTCATAAGAGTACTGTGCATAATGACTCATTAATTGATCATTTGATTTTTTACTCACTCTTGTTTTTTTGGAGTTTTGCATAATTAAAGGTAGAGGCATGTTTTCCAATGAGCCTAAGTTGCAATTAATATATGCAGGCAGGCGCTGGAAACCTTTATATGTTGTGTAAGTCTAGCATTTCCCAGAAGAAAATCTTACAGCTCAGGGGTTCATGTTGTAGCACAAGTTCATATCGAATTTTCTGAATTTTGAGTGCAGACTTGGTATATTGGCAGATCTCCCAACATTATTTTTCTTTTTCCTTCTTGTGTAGTTCCACCTGACGACCCAGTCATCACCGGAGGGCCTGTGGTGAGCCTGAGAGCGGGCGACCCCCTCAATCTGACATGTCACGCAGACAATGCCAAACCTGCTGCCTCAATCATCTGGATCCGAAATGGGGAAGTGCTGAATGGAGCCATGTACTCTAAGGTAAAGATTGAGGGGTGTGTACTAATCATGTTAAACTGAAAAAATATTATCGACCACTGTTTTTTTACCGCATTGAAAGTAGGTTATAAATTCAAAGTCCACAGGGATAAAATTGGGATAAAAAGAACAGCCATATCTTCAGTGAGCAGGCAACAACGAAACAAAAGTCACTGTATGCATTTAATGGGTAAATGCTTAAGAGTCTATGATTGGATCATTAGTGCAGTGATTATAGCATGTTATATGTTTGGCAACAGTTTTCCTAATGCTAACTGATGGAGTGTGTAGCTTTTCATTTCTTAAACAACTATGTTGGAAGACACATTATTGTCATATTCCAAGATGACAATGTCAAGATTCACCAGGCTCAAACTGTAAAAGAATGGTTGGGAGGGAGCATGAAGGATAATTTACACACATGACCCTTTAAATTCATTGAAAGAATTTGGGACTTTACAGAGTGATTGACTCTTGCATTGGCAATATAAGATCTGGACCAAAAAATGATGAACTTCTTGAGGGAAATAACATCATCACAACATTTATTTTCATCAAGAGATGCATTCATTTGTGGTCAAGATCTTGATGATATTAACCTCTAATAGATTATAAGATGTGTATAAAGATGTGTGCCAATATGTATTCAGTTAAACATTATTAAGAACATGAAGAATAATTTGTCATTTATGTTTTTGAAGCCTCCCACACAATTATTGCACCTGTTTTATAATAACCACAACAGCACCAGGTCATTTCTTCTGTATCACAATGTACTTCCGAGAGTAACAGATTGTCGAAAAATATCATATATATACATATATTTGTAAAAAAATGTTTTATCCATCAGTTTTGATTGGATGAGGCAAACCATCCATTTATGAAATTTTGATAAAAAATTACAAAATTACAAGAAATTACATTTATTTTCTCTCTTTCTTTCACTCTCTCTTTCTTTCATTCCTTCCTTCCTTCCAAATTAAAACATACATAGATGTCTCACACACAACATATCTATAACATGCATTTAGAAAACAGACAAATGAATCTATCCCTTCCCTAAAATAAAGGTATAAAATTGCATCCAACAAGTTTATGCATCCATCAACATGTTTTACATTTAGTTTAGTTATAATCTTTTTGAGAAAACAGAATACTATATGAGGCGGCTTTCTTCAATTTCAAATGAAATGACCACTCGTCGTGAGAGCCATCTGTGGTCATGATTGCTTGCACCATCTGCACTCATTCGCTTTAGCCCTTAGCTCCATTTGATTGGAAGAAAATCCCTGGAAATCCAGCCTCTAACTGAAATGACAGAGACATGTTTGTCCTCCTTACCCTGCAAAATGTGTCAACAGAAACAAACAGATGGCAAGATAAGGCAAAGCCATATTGTTTTCCTCAAATTATTTTTTTTTTCCTTGAACATTCCTCTTATGAAAACCGCTCCCCTATACAGCTTACGTGATCAAGAACAAATCCATGTGTCATAATGCTGTAAATAATCTCCCCTCTGCACTCAAAACTAATAATATTTTGGCTCTGGTCAATCTGAGGTCAATCTGAGGAAGAAAGCAGCATCCGAGTAATCAACACAGCCATATAAATAAAAACTGCTTGGAAGATCCTCTTAGCTAATGCTAACGCTACCCCCTCTTTCTAGCTGATCTGATTATTGGCTGTTTCTAAAGAGCAGATAAACACCATTGATTTAGCTGGTGTAAGTGAATGCCATATTGCCCATCAGCACAATCTCTAAGGGAGACACCGCTAATCGAAGGACAAGTGCTTGTTTTTTTTTGTGGTTGATGAGGTGACTTGTGTGAGGGACAAGGCATTGAGATGGATGTAGGCAGTTGAGATTTCTAATATCTCTATTCATGCTATTAAAAAGCAATGCAGTCAATTAATCCACAATCACTTGGTATGAATAATGGAGAATGGGACGAGAGGAAACGTTCTCATACTCCCCCTTCATCAGGCTCATAATCGGGACAAATGCAGGACAATGTCTATATGAAGTATGCAGTGAATATGTCTTTCCATTGGACTGGCATTTCTGCTATCGGAGAGACTTAATAATTCAAATGACTAGTGTGTCATTTTTCCATTACTAGATTTCGAATGGCCTCTGAATGTCATTACGTGATGAGCTGCAGTAAAACACTGATAGAGGTGTTGTAGATGTGGTGATAAGGCACAACAAAGGCAAAGCAGCCCAAGGATGGGATGGAGGAAATTCAAATCAGGTCAGCGATTTGAAAAGACTGCCTAGTCTGCAAATTTTTAAAGGGGCTATATGTAAGAATTTCCATGTATTAATCACTTTTTTTATTGCCAATATGTGAACAGATTGTAACGTAACAAAACATGAGACCTTCCCCAACTTCCTACTCTCTTCCGTTCTTTGACACATGAAACAAATGCTTGTACAATGTTCAGGACAATGCTGAAAGAGCCACACTGTACTGTAATGTCAATGTGTCATGCAAAGAAAACCTATAGTCTCACATAGCCAGATCTATGAAGTCTATAGAGTAATATATCGGGGAAGTGTGAGCACAAGCAAAAGATTTAATTTAATTATTATCATTTTTTATTTAGGGGCCAAGCACGGAATGTGCGGAGCCCTTCTTGAAACCGTTAGATTTCTTATTATTATTATTCCGCCATTGATGTCTATGGCAGCCCATAAAACCGTTTGCGGGAAAATTATGAAATTTGGTTCACTCATAGAGGTCATTACCAATAGTAATCACACCAAATTTGGAGTCTCTAAATCATTCCCTCTAGCGTCACCAACTGTACAAAGTTTCTCTCATGTTTATGCTAATAACTTTTGAACCATAATGGGTAGAAACAAAATTCTCTTTTCCTCTGATTCATTGACTCAAGCCGATTCGATCGCACCCTATTACGTAATTTCCGTTATGCAACTTTTCCCGCCATTTTAAATTATCTGAAAAACCTACTTTTGCGAACTCCTCCTAGGCTGTTGCTTCAATTTGCACGAAAATTTTACCAGATCATCTTCAGCCCGTGCCAACAAAAAGTTATTGAATTCAAGTTGATTCGTCAAACCGTTTTTGATAAACGTGTGAACAAATGATGTAACTTAAGGCTATATCTCCGCAGCGCTTTATCGTATTCAGACCAAACTTGGTACCTGTCATCACAAGCATGACCTAAGGCAACATGCAGCGTTTCGGCACAGCGCCACATACTGGTCTGGAGATACGAAAAATGCTTATTTTTGCTTATAACTTCTTAACCATTTGTCCAAAAATCATAAATCATCATTCTCGTCATTGGTCTCGTTAGATTCAGGGCGTCATGCCGAGTCGACTGATATCAAATTTTTCCATGTTGGCCATTTTGGCTGTCGGACATTTTGAATTATGTGGTAAAATGCTGTATTTTACGAATGCATGAGCGGATCGTTACGAAACTTGGTATGGGTCATCACCACGATGCCCAGAAGTAGCCTGAGAAGTTTCCAAACAGCGCCACCTAGTGGAGTTTTTTTTTCAAACGCTTATAACTTTGGGTCAAAAGATCAATAGAGTGCTACATGAATGACAGCCTTTTTCAAGACAATTAAACAACTTAAAAAAATACACAAGTGGGGTAATGTATTTTATGTTGTAGGATAAAATGTAAACATGTGTTGAGCTTGTGTGCACCACAGACCTTATTTCAGCCCATCAAATCTCATTGACTTCAGGAAGATGGAACCAGAAGTGCTAAAATGCTAACATGTTTCTAAGATTTTCCTGCAAACTGCATCATCCCTGCACCACTCTATTCGCAATTAACTGTACCTCGCTAGAAACCTCGTCAGGAACAGGATTTCAAAAAATACACTTGCATCCTTTGTTTGATTATAAGTATTATATTACTATTAAAACCTCACTGAAATGATACAATTGTTCATTATATGTATTCAAGTCCTTGTTTTGCTTTCCTTTGAGGGGGGCTCAAAACTTAAATGGGTGTATCAGACCTCAAACACATTTGTAAATCATTTAGCAATGGCTCCAATTGTAGAATTACAGGCATAACTGATGATATATATATATGCACTCACCTAAAGGATTATTAGGAACACCTGTTCAATTTCTCATTAATGCAATTATCTAATCAACCAATCACATGGCAGTTGCTTCAATGCATTTAGGGGTGTGGTCCTGGTCAAGACAATCTCCTGAACTCCAAACTGAATGTCAGAATGGGAAAGAAAGGTGATTTAAGCAATTTTGAGCGTGGCATGGTTGTTGGTGCCAGACGGGCCGGTCTGAGTATTTCACAATCTGCTCAGTTACTGGGATTTTCACGCACAACCATTTCTAGGCTTTACAAAGAATGGTGTGAAAAGGGAAAAACATCCAGTATGCGGCAGTCCTGTGGGCGAAAATGCCTTGTTGATGCTAGAGGTCAGAGGTCAATTGGCGACTGATTCAAGCTGATAGAAGAGCAACTTTGACTGAAATAACCACTCGTTACAACCGAGGTATGCAGCAAAGCATTTGTGAAGCCACAACACGCACAACCTTGAGGCGGATGGGCTACAACAGCCGAAGACTCCACTGGGTACCACTCATCTCCACTACAAATAGGAAAAAGAGGCTACAATTTGCACAAGCTCACCAAAATTGGACAGTTGAAGACTGGAAAAATGTTGCCTGGTCTGATGAGTCTCGATTTCTGTTGAGACATTCATATGGTAGAGTCAGAATTTGTCGTAAACAGAATGAGAACATGGATCCATCATGCCTTGTTACCACTGTGCAGGCTGGTGGTTGTGGTGTAACGGTGTGGTGAATGTTTTCTTGGCACACTTTAGGCCCCTTAGTACCAGGCATGGTTTAAATGCCAAGGCTTACCTGAGCATTGTTTCTGACCATGTCCATCCCTTTATGACCACCATGTACCCATCCTCTGATGGCTACTTCCAGCAGGATAATGCACCATGTCACAAAGCTTGAATCATTTCAAATTTGTTTCTTGAACATGACAATGAGTTCACTGTACTAAAATGGCCCCCACAGTCACCAGATCTCAACCCAATAGAGCATCTTTGGGATGTGGTGGAACAGGAGCTTCGTGCCCTCAATATGCATCCCACAAATCTCCATCAACTGCAAGATGCTATCCTAACAATATGGGCCAACATTTCTTAAGAATGCTTTCAGCACCTTGTTGAATCAATGCCACGTAGAATTAAGGCAGTTCTGAAGGCGAAAGGGGACCAAACACAGTATTAGTATGTTGTTCCTAATAATCTTTTAGGTGAGTGTATATATTAAGTTCAGTCATGAAACTCTATTAATCGCCGATTGGTTCCTTCAGTTCTACGACACCAACCAATCGGAGGTACTTCCTCATCTACGTGGCTTTACTTATATCGTATCCTAGCAGCTATCCGCATGCTGCGCAATTATGAGAACTCCGATAATCCCACCTTCTCCCCAGCGCCACCTGTAGAGATCTGCTTGGGGGGGTTACATCATCTGTAGCAGCTTTACTTGTTGTTATCTTGACTAAGCTGAACATTATGTATTTGCTCAGCAGCAGCAGCAGCGTAGCAGATCTCGTCCGCCAAAATCAAGCCTATGTACATTCCATGCTCTATGCTAATAAAATGTTGGTTGAATCTATTTCACTGAGAGTTGTCATGATTGAATATATATATATATAGAATTCTGCAATAAATATTTACTATTTCTTTCTCCCTCCTCCACAACTGCTCAAAACCTTTCCTTTTCCTCCTCGTTTGTCTCTCAAATTTAATTTTACCCCCAAGACTTCATCCCTGCTTAGATTTCTGTATAATTAGTGAAGGCTTTTAAATAGTAATGCCCACCATGAGAGAATATTTCAATATTTCAGATAGAGTTCTAATTAACTTTAGTATCAAACTGAAAGTGGCAAAATGTTTCATGCTGCTGAAACTGGTGGCACGCAGCGCAGCTCCTCAGACACACAAGCCTGATTGTCGCCTTCACGCCTCTTCTGTTAATGCTTGAAACATCATTCTGCCTCCACCCCTTCATTTCTCTTCCCTCCCCAACTCACCCTCCTCTTAATTAACCTTCTTGCAGTTTTGCCACTGAAATTAAAAGTGGGAGAGGAGAGAAGTAAAAAGGCATCTAATTAATTGCACCGTAAAATGGTGGAAATTAATCAGAACTGGAGGTGCAAGATTAAATTAGTTAATCAAAGAATGGCTTTTAACCCCAGGAACAGAGACAGAACTATACACTCTTTTTGAGGGAGATGGAAAAACAAAGCCGCAGAACACTTATCTCTCTTAAAGTGAAATTAATATGTGGTAATATGCGGTGCAATGTGTGGCCGTGCTGGTCTTCAATTATTTCGGCTGATTTGAAACACCTTCCAGCGACGGTTTCCGTTTGAAAATGCGTTAAGGGACTTTGCAATGGCATGCTAATGTTGCCTAAATTATAGTATTAGTGAGGCCTTGAGGTCTAATCAGCAAATCGCTGTCGCTTTTTTTTCTTTCTTTTTGTCAGACGTCAACCTTAATTTCACACTTTTTTTTTGTCTGCACACTTCAAAAGGATGTTTACTGACATTTGCTAACCTTTAAGCAGAGTAAACGGCTAGATGAGGCCAACACAGACACTTTATTTCCAGATTTTGACATTTGACAAGGGACAGGCCCATTTGACATGCACATACAGCTGAGGCATTGTGCCTTAAAAACACATCTAGTTTTGACATTTCTAATTCAGTCTCAGTCTTCAGTTTTCTCCACCCTTCACTTCCTGTAGGAAGAACTGACACGCTCCAGGCTGCACCACCAGAAATTATCTATTTGTAATTTGGAGCTATTTTTGGCCCGGTCCTGGTTAAGTGTTGAGTCCTTGGCTGTTTCAGGGCCCCATTCAAGATTAATGACTTCAGACAGGCCTTGAGCAATGAGGGAAACAATCCGGACTGTGTCAGGCAGGATATTACATTGACACATCCTGTGGCTGACAGCTTGTGTCTTTCAGCTGGTGAGGTGAGCACCTAGTCTGCCGGAGAAATCGTCGTCACGCTCGCTGCTCGACTCTCTGACAAACACAATATGCAGTACAGTATAGAATGGCATACATTTGGTGAAATCCCTTCAGTAGAACCATATGAACACTGAAAATTAATTTAGACTAGGTTCGGAGGTGGGGGTGAGGTTAAGTATTGTTATATTAATAATAATTTAAATTATTAGTATTAATATAGTTAGTGTTACCCATGAATATGGAGAAATGTGCCTTCAACCAACAAACTCATATTCACTGCAGTTAACCAGCCTCATATGTACGGCTTTTCTGGTGTAGTAAACAAAGACACTTACTCATACACAATTGCCCTATAGCTTGAGCAAATGCATTTCAATTGACAAGGCAGACATACCAATGTTAAGCTATTAACCTGTTAAGTTGGGTTAACAAGCTTTCCTTTAATATTGACCATTTATCACATGTAAAATGGTTGCATCCTTTGAAGAACAGTACTTTGTGATTTTGTTTTTTTTCACTCATCCGAGTTTTCCCATCTGAGCCTCACATTCATTTTAAAAATGGCTGTTGCACGAACATTGTTGTTTAGTTAAATCTTTCTGGTTTTCCCACCTGAGTCTCAACTTCAAATTCAAAATGGCTGCTGTATGAACATTGTTGTTTTCTTTTACTTATGGGGCTTTCCCAACTGAGCCTCACTTTCAAAATGGATGCCATGTAAAATGGAGGGACATGATGTGATGATGTGATGATGTGAGTCAATGCACAATCTTGAAACATTTCAAGGTGAATCTGAATTTTTATTATTTTTTTATTCTTAGACAGTACACAAAGCAATGTTTTAATTGTACTAAAAATCATTTAAGTACCCGTAAAGGCTTTTTCAGTTGAGAATGGTGAGAAATTTGTGGATTTGTTGGAAATGATTCTTCATCAAAGCATTTGTGAAATATGTAAGAACACATTTTTAGTGTGTTTTAAATATATGCCTCTTTTTTTTCTCCTCTCTGCACTTTCACTTTCCATTTCTTTGTATCTCTGTTGGTGGGAAATCAAGTGTAAGGTTTCATTACTATATTTCAAATCAGTAGCAAAAAGAAGAAAAAAATGAGTTGGTAATTACTACTATTAGCAAGCTCCCTATCACTGGCCTGTGCAATGACATGACTAATTATTAGCGAGTCACTATTATTGCTCAAAAGTACATTATTCTTTTAGATTCCTTGGGAGAGCTGATGACATTAATACATGGTTTTATAGAGATACAGATGGGGTCTTGACTGGCCACCTCACGCAAGTCAGTGCTTCTGGCATTAAAAAGGCCACAAGCTTCTGTGTGGGTTTGGCTGAAGGGACATTTTGCCGGAACACTTTCACATGCTGGCAATTGCACTTTCATGAAACAATGTGGTGGTAAAACTAGATATGCGTCCCATATAGATATATAGATATACACTGTGGGGCTGTTGAATGCTTGAGTCTGATTGGCTGACGAACATTCTAAGATGTGTAATTATTTTCAGGGAAACACACATCTAAAGTAGTTCCAGGCAGGCCTTGACCACATTACATGTTCATATCACTTTGTCAAATGATTTTACTTATTTCAAAGGTCCTTACAGCCTTACAGTTTTTGCCACAAAATTACATTTTTATTATGTTTGTACAGCACATAGTCTCTTTCTTCCTCTATCTGTCTCTCACCGACTCAAACGCACACATACAGTAATGATTTTATCTCTAAAATAGTGTAGAAACTTAAAAGCTACATGCCTCCATTATAGCTCTAAAATAATGTTTTGGAATTAGTAATGATGAGATGCGTAATAAATTAGCCCTTACACACAAGACTTTTAAGGACAAAAACCTGATGGCTGGATGGATGGATTTCATTTTTGTATTCTTTTATTTTATTTTTAGCCTGACCTTGGAACCAGCAGCTTTGAGATTCGATGACAAAGAGAATTAAAAAGAATGACAAAGTGAGAGATAGTATGAGTTTGGTGCATCTCTCCTGTCATTCTGCAACACAAGCCAGGAAGAATGCCTGCTGCGATTGCCAATTTATTCTGGAGGGTGACTGTTGTGTTGGCCATGCTGGTTAGCATCTCTCTTTCTCTCGGCCTCTCTGTGAGTCATTGCTGTATGACAGAGAGTGAGGATTCTGTCGAGCGCTTCCAGATGGAGCTCTACGCTGGGCAGGCAAGGCCTAGCACAGACTATGACCACTGGAAAAGAAGATTGATTTCTTCTGTGGTGTACAACATGCCACGCACCAAAGCTTCACTCTCAAACTGCACAAAGGAGCCCACAAACATGCTGTTTTCTCCCAAAAACAATCGGTTCATGTGCAGAGACACCATGAGCACAGTCCAGGCTGTTTGTCTCCATTTCCTGTGGGCAGATGGGGGCATGCTTTTTTAATCCCAGCCTGGGATTGATTTTGAATTATGTTTTGTGTCCTCAACCCCCTTGACTGCAACTGAAAAAAACAACAAAAGAAACATCCTTAACATTCCATTCAATAACATCCATATCCAGGTTATCCGTGTTCCATTTAGAAACTTTTTATATTAAAAAAAGGATAATTCCTAAATAAGGATAAATATTTTTAATGATTGCATATACTTTAATGTTTTACAGGATATAAACATTAAAGGTGCAGTGTGTAGTATTTATGAGGATCTATTGACAGACATGCAATATTATATACATAACTATGCATTTAGTGGTGTATAAAGACCTTACCTAAAGATGCAATGTGTGAATTTTAGCAGCATCTAACGAGGTTGTGAATTGCAATAAGCACCGCTCCCGAAATGTTGAGAGCAGAGAGTAGCTTAGTATAGAAACAGCTCATTCTAAGGTAATAAACACATATTGGTTAATTCTGTAAGGTCTTTATACAGCACTGAAAACATAGTTATGTATATTATATTGCATTTCTGTCAATAGATCCTCAAAAGTACTACACACTGCACCTGTAATGTACTGTTATGTACCGTAAAAAAAAACGTTATATACCGTTAGAATGAGCCATATCTATCTTCATACACCGCGGGTCGCCTTACAATGAAGTCACCTTTTTGTGCCGCCATGTTTCTACAGTAGCCCTAATGGGACAAACTGCACTACAGAGTGCTAGTCACTCTCTGCTCTCTCCGACGATGCCATTTTTGTCTTGTGTCGACCGCTGTAGCTTCTCTACGTGCTTCGAAAGGGAGGGGTGTGCGGAGTGTGATTGCAATTCACAACCTCACCACGTCACTAAAATTCACACACTGAACCAAAAGTAATTACTTAAAACTAAATCCATAAAATTAAAAACCCTAAAAGGTTCTTTATATGAAGCGAATCCTTTAAGGTTCTAAATAGAGTGCATTTGAGATTGTGGACCGTTCCCATTCAATTGAACTACTTTATTCTCTTCCTGTAGACTCTTCTTCGAGATGGGCGAAGGGAGAGCACCGTAAGCACCCTCTACATTTCAGCCTCCAACATCGAATCTGGGCAGAAGATCATCTGCCGGACGTCCAACAAGGCTGTGCCCAATGGGAAAGAGACCAGTGTCACTATTGACATTCAACGTAAGTGACGCAACACTCTTTGTAACTTACTTGCAATAAGTCAATTTTTGTTCTCATGGGTCATGCTTGCTTTCCGCCGAATTAAAACCTCTAAATTTATTGTAATACTATAGGCCACCTATATTTTTAATATTAATGGGAGGATTGGGAGTGATATTAAAATGAGCCATTAATTTATTCCTAATGGATAACAGCATGGTATTTTTTTTGAAAATCCTGTTTCTTTCTAAAAAAGAAAATCACTTTGACTTTAAATTGTTCACATCTCAATTTAGTTCTGTCTGGCTGGCCATCGAAATCTCTGGAAGTTTCAGAGAACAATGCAGTTCTACTTGCATTGCTCGAACCCTCATCAATAATGTTAACTATGACTAATAAAGCAGAACATGCTATTTAGAGACTCATTACTGGTGACAGCTCCATTGTGCAACTTTATTCATGACATAAGAAGTACTTTGTAGCACAAAAGGGAGCTGGGTGCAGAGTGAGGCGCTGCGGAGCAAAGCAGGTATTAAAAATGATTAACATTTGCTAGTTTTGCACCAGCTTAGGTCTATGCATGGATGTGTTCATGCAAAGCAGCAAATGTATATGTATGGGGAACGCTGGTTGGCCAACGCCGTTGCCAACAAGAAGCTCCTTTCACCAATGAGAAACCTCTCCCATTTATCCGACCTGTCCCTCCAGATCTGCTTTCCATTCCACAGTCTGTGTTTTAATTAAACCACGCGAGAAATCAGACCTACTGTAATTGAACTCAGCCACAGTGCTGACAAATTTGCCAAGTCTCTGCACTCTCTAATTTCATTACACCACCTCTCCATGGAAAGATGGAAATATTTCAAATGCATCACAGAGGTGAGCCGTCTTGTTGCAAAATTCTACGCGGTTGAAAGGAACATCCCTGGGAGAGAGGCAGGTGAATGTGGAGCGGGAGTCGTGCAAAGAGGATAATGAGGTTTTCAGAATTACATGTAGTCAGAGGCCCAGTCCGCTTTTGAATGACTAAATGAATACCTGTCTGAGTGGGATAGATTTACATCACCCTCCTGAGCTGGAGTTCTGCAAAGTATGAGACATTAAGTCAGAAGAAGGGAACAAATAAAGACGGTGAATAGTAAGCAATGACGGCAAGCTCCCCCTCTGAGGATCAAACACTAGCAGGTGTTTAATGAATAAGTTATGATGGTATCAGCAGGTGGGACAAAACTAAGGATGCAAACCCGATGCAGAAGGGTACGAGTGTTTCCACAGGGGCATCCTCCAGGCCACAGGGGGGGCTGTGTAGCCATGCAAATCAGTTAATATTGATGAAGGACAGCTGTCTGCTGATGCACAGCACAGGTGATTCAGGCTAGAATTGTGCACCTCGATACGACTGCAACCGTTAAACCCGCCGTTTAATATGAATAAATGAAGCCAATGCATAAATGCATGCAAGTGTGATCTCACAAGCATTCCCTCAGCTGTTGAATTATGAGTATGTTTAAGGGGAAAGAAACTTCTGTGCACACCGAAACAGTATTTTTGCCTAAAACAATTATGTTTCCAAAGCAAAGCCCCATTAAAAATATGTCACATGCACATTGTGCACTTTAAATCTTAAACGTATAGTTTAAACAAACTTGCCGGTAATATAACATTAATTCAATGCAAATAATTAAAAATAATGTCAAATTGTACTTAATTACATTTATTATAAAACCTTATGTTTTAATCATCTTTTGTTGTGCTTAAAAGGACACTTTATTTATTTTTTATTTTTATTTTTTTCACAAAGGGCAGTATGAATAAAAAATCCAAATGCGCTAGGTTCATCATCATGTTGTCATGTGACCAACAGCGTCATTTGTGTCACTGCCATTCACAACTCCTCTCCCGTGGCCTCATGGGATAGTAAAGTGTCTATGGATGTGCATTTCAGAATTTTGCCTGAAGTAGTAGGTCATCTGTGTACTTTTTGCCTGCTGGTTTATGAATACTATGAATTCTGACATACTACTCTTTTCACATACTGTTTTTCACCTGTATAGCATATTCAGACACAAGGATTGAAATAACCACTTAATGTTCAAAAAGACACCAGTCACTCGATGCCACTCACCACCATTCAATTAATGAATGTTTTTGGTGAACTGAATCAAATTATTTTAGTCAATGGAATTCATCAGATCCACGTTACTCACTTTTATGGCTTTTCTATGAAAATAAACAGATAAAGAACATATTTGTCATACTCCCTGAAAATCGCAATAAGCAACGTGTAAGGCAAGCACAGCAGCGCAGTGCCCAGACTCGGCTTTAGCAAGAGTAATGAGAATGAAAAAGAAAAAGAAAAATCAATACACTTTATTTTACTTTTTTGTCTATGTGTGTGTGTAGCAGGATCGATGTTGTGAGTGCAGCGAACATGTTGCCATGTACCCTACACAGGCCAAGAGACAGAGAATCGATGGGTGACCCCAGGTGATTGACAGATATTCTTCCCGTCTGCCTTTTTAAGGGAGTGAAAAAGGTTAAGATGAGAATCTTAAAGGAAAGAGAATATTGCACAAAGACTTTGATAAATTGCTTTAGCCAATTGAAAGACACTTACTAAGACATTAAGGGCCATGACACACCAAGCTGACGGTCAGCCGTCAGCCAACGTTGGGCCATCGATGAGCGTCTGTCGGGCTAGTTTTTGTAGTGTTTTCCTCACGTTGGCTCTAGTCGGGCTCTCATCTGTGGCTTTTCTCCCCATTCATTATGTTCAATCTGAGTCTGGGCCGTTGGTGAGAGAGATCACTCTGAGGGTGCGTTTCCCAAAAGCATGGTCACAAGTTTCATCATTATCAGCAATGTTTAACGAGTCCAATGAACACTCACAAACAGCATTGTGAAGTTGTGTTTGGGGCGGCAGCTCTCGACCTGTGGTTAGAAGCATAGTTTCTAGTTTGCATGACGTGAACTTAATAAATCCTTAAGATAGGTGATATTCAGTACAATCGAAGTATTTTTACAGTAAAATAAGTGTATTTACATCTTTAAGTTAGTCAAGAGGATTAAAGCACCGCTTTTGAAGAGTGCACATATGTGTACATGCTCTAGGATATAAGAAGTCTTATGATTGAATCTGGAAATAAAGCTTATAACAGCATTTAAATAAGAATTAGTCCTCAGATGCCATGTGTGTAATTTATAGCAAAAAAAATCTTAAATGGATTAATTGAAAGTAACCCCAACACATGTGTGACATCATTAACCAACGTGATTGAACGACACATTTGTGACAATACAGTTTCGGGAAACAGTCGTGATTGGCTGATCAATTTCGCTAGTTGATTTCTTCAACAATGCATCGTACTATGGAAATTAAGCAGCAAGGTACGTCGGGAAATGCACTCTCCCTGATTGGCTGTTCAGTTTAGCAAGCATGGCGGTGCACAAAAATAAATGCGAAAGTGAGATTTGGTGTCATCTTACCTGAACATTCCAATGCACAAATATATTCATAGCAACATGAGGCGCCTGAAATCAAGAACGGAGTGTCAATTCACACTAAGTGCAAATAGCGTCCCTTGTTATAAGCATCTTGATTTTAACGCAATTGACTGGGTTCGAATCCGCCTTGTGCAGAGTTTTTTCTTCTGTCTTTTTTCAACACAAATCACACCAGAAATGCATTTACTTTCAATGAAAAATAAGAAAATGTGGAAATAAAGTGCCTAACGAAATGTTTAATAATAATAATAGCCTTTATTGGGTAGGGTTAGGCATAGGTGGGAGGGCTTGTATTGTCCCATTAAGGTGGCATCCATTTAATTAAGGATGCCACTTTAAATTTAAATTTAATTTTTATGAATATAATAATTTACACTCAGTGTTATTATTGCATTCTGTTAATGTACAACAATATTGAGTTGCAAATAGTATGTATCTGTTAAAATAAAGTATAAATTACATGTAATTACTATTTACACATATTGCAAAGATGTGTAGCAAACTGCTACTTTAATATGGTGTTGAATAGAACAACTTATATTGAATATATCAACTTAGTATGCTATTGAACTTAGTAAAGAGCATCTATCGCTATTTGCACTTCGTGCAAATTAGTGCAAATAGCCGCTGCAAATAAAGAAAGCGATCAACATGAGTGACATTAAAAATGGTATGCAAGGTAAGCTGTTTTGTTTACATTTTGTATATCTGCAGTCTTAGTTTCAGTTTCCCTTTTTGATGAACATAGACTATTGATACCTGCTAGTATAGAAATAATTTCCTTACATGCAGGTGCAGAATGGAATGCACACGCTTGTTGGCAGTCATCTGTAGTCTTTGTGGTGTACCTTTTGGCCTGTGTAACCAATGTAGGCCAGTTTCAAGAGCTTTGTGTCTAAACCTCTCTCCCCTGGCCTGAAGTGTTCGCCTCCCATGCCGGAAACCCCGGTTCAAATCCCTCGTGGAGTGGGTCATGTAGGACCAATATACATTGGGTGCAGTGAGAGTGAGATTTAGGGGGGTGAGTGTAACGGCTGTAGGCCAGTAAGAGCTGTGTGTGTAAACCTCACTCCCCTAATCTTAAGAGGCTTGCTAACGACTGATGCTAGCGGCTGCAGTTTTTAGCATTCTTGTTTAGTGTGCCTGCCTCCCAAGCCGGAGACCCCCGTTTGAATCCCCCAGCTCAGAGAAGATCGAGTAGGACTGGTTACACTCAGACGCAGCTGACGAGAGGATACAACATCGGCATTCACCCCCCACCCCACCCCTAGTTCTTTGATGTCAGCTTGGAGTTTCACAGCCTGACAACTCCACTGGACAAAAATGAAGAAAAAATCAAACCCATGAAGGATGTGTGTGCGTTTCATCACATCCATCCTCTAATATGCCCACTCTAGCTATTGTCAGCCCTTATTCAGAGTCCACTAATTGACCACTTGGTTCAATGTGATAATGTCATCAGCAACAAAAGTAATTAAAGGCTTTCTGGATTTTTCCTCTGCTCAGATAATTCTCATTCTGATCAGCGCAGGCCTCTGAGACAGCTGCTCGCTTTCAGTCAAAATGAGGCCTAAATGAGACGATTCCCAACATTATCCACTGCTTTACTTCACTGCTTAAACTTGTCCAGTTCAATGCATTTCCATGCCTTTATTTTCCAGTAATCATTTAAATGCAGGAATTAGATTTACTTCAGAAACTGTGCTAAACATAAGCCCTGCTAGGATAATTTGACCCGAGGTTAAGCGAATTAGCATCTAAATGTGAAATTTACTAAAAAATCTAATTTATACAAGAGCCTAAAGCTGAAGAAAAAAACAAACTTCATATGGCATTGGCCTTAGCGGGTCACATCATTCGACAGCAATCCGCTGCTCCTGCAAATCCATGTATTTCATTTCATATTCTGTAAAAATATAGGACTGTTATTGGTGCAGTTACAGTATTTTCTAGATGGAGGAATGGATGTGGGGGGAGAGGGGGTATAACACAACCTCTTCACAGCATTTACTTTAGTTAATTTAAGACTTCATCTTGATTTTGTGACTTTAATGTCATGCCTTGAACAGAATTAGATGCACAGATGGGCAGTAATTATATTAGCAGAAGGAATATCACTTTTTTTGTGTAGAAATATATGATTAAGAAATACATTATACATTAAGAGCTTGACAGACAACTCCATAGGGCAAAAACTGCACAATGTTTAAATTAATTGCACAAAACTGAACCTCTCGATTAAGAGCACTACATCAGTGTATTCTTCAGAGAGACGTAAGGTAAGCTGTAGTGCACTGCTGCTTTTGATGGTAAAATGCATTGATTACATTATATACAGTATAGTGACTCATCGCAAAGGGCCTTTGAAAGTACTAGCCTTGGTCTTCAATATACACACATGAACTGTGTTTGCAGAGAGTACAAAAGTTGATGTGAGATCTCAGTGTCAATGAAACCCACACTGTGGCACAGATTCAGTTGAGTTATAAAGAGATTAAATCGCCCTCCTCCTGCTGATATGAGGCCATCGGCCCTTTCGGTCTCACTGAGAACAGCTGGCCACAGTGACTCAGGGAGAATGGAAATCAAGCTTTAAGAAAGACAGAGAAGCCATTTTCCTTGGCACCTTCCTCACAACTCTGGGGAAGTTGGCCGATTGTTCAAAACCACCATCTGCTCTTTGCTTTGAACTTCCGATCAAAAGCTGTCATCTCACCACTGTCCCCGTCTCCCCCCAACCCTTTTTATTTTATTTTATTTTTTTTTAGATCACTACTCTCCTCCAATCCCATTGTTTTGGGGCCTGTCATTGTTGCCTTCGTGCTCTCCCTGTTGATGAAGCTGAGGAATTAGCGGAGCTGCATATTGATAGCCTCTCCCATGTGTCTCAGGCCAGAGAGACTCATGCATTTATACATCAAAGTGACAAACAGACTACTTTATTAAGACACTGTCTGTCGATAGATTTGCGGGTCTCGAGGGTCATCGTGAGCTTCTGCCAGTCTGCCTCTTGAGTCTGGGCCTTTGAGAGGAGCTAGTCATTCCTCCATGGCTAAACGTCCATCTAAAAATGCTTATTTCATTATTTAAGACAGAAAGTTAATGTCACTCTTCAGTTTTGTCATAAGTAGAAGACACTTTTGATGGCTTTCGTCTCCCTCAAGTGTTGCTCTTAAAAGATTTGAGCTGACATCAAACGCAATCATGATGTGCTTCAAAACAGCTAAGGCACAAAATTTATGTTAAAGGGGAAGCACACACAGTTTCTGCCAGTCTCATGTTAAACTTGAGTACCTATAGAGTGTAGTATTGCATCCTTCATATCTCCGAAGAGTCTTTAGTTTTTATCAAATTTATAAAAGACAGATACACTGTACCAATTATTTCTGAATAAATAAGAATCTAGAGCCCACACACACTCCCTGGACAACTTTCGATTTACTAAGTTTGTGTTGTTGACATATGCTCTCATGTGCCGATTGTCAACAAAACACACATTTGATGCAATTTTACTCATCGCCTGTGGTTTCGACTCATGAACGGGAACAAACAAACACACATGCAGAACACCAGAAGAACAAACCGCATCCACTGTTTCCTTAACGCTGTATGAATGCAACAAGCCACCATAAACGGTGATTTTACCATGATTAAGGTGGTTTCAGGCACTCCTTACCTGTGACAAAATCACTCTTAGCGAATAGCCTTCCATGGTGTATTGCTTTATTTACAGTATTGCAATGCAGTCTGCCTCTCGAGACTGGGACTTTGAGAGGAGCTAGTCAGTCCTCCATGGGTTATTTGGGAAGCTGAACTACGCAATCTTTCCCTCACAATCAGCAACACACTTCTTTAGTAACATTGTTGATTTTGTGGTCTAAAAACGAAATGACAGCGCTGCCATCGGCTCCCGTAACCGAAACGAAGCTTGTTGATGGGCTCTTGCTCTCGCTCTGGTTGACATGCGCACACGCTCATCCATGAAAAGTGCCCACACAAGCAATTCCACCCTTTATGATGCAATACAGCGCTAAGTTTATATATATATATATATATATATATATATATATATATATATATATATATATATATATATATATATATATATATAGTAAATCTAACAACAAAAGCAATGATAAATACAGCTGGAAAACGGCCATAAATCTACCTCCTTACTCAAACCCCAGTGCATGATGGGAACACCATAATCAGAAAATTTGAGTATGTTTTACTTTTACAATGTTGATATGTACGCATTAATTTCTACACACTTTTCATTTAGAAATTACATTTGTTTTTTTGTTTTTTGTTTTTACTTCAACACAGAATCTTATGTATCAATGTAGATTTTGAGGCCATAGAAATGTGCCTATCAAATACTGTAGGCTTTTTATAGGGTTAATATTATTCAGCCTACAGTTGGGCTAATGGTCTGTGCTGTTTATCTCACCTTGGTGTATGAATAAACAATCTGCGGTCAATATTTAGAGTCATAACTTTCCGTTTTATAATATGTATCAACCCGTAAACAAGCCTGAGCACCCCTACCTCTGATATCCACCTACCTGCATGCCCAATTAGCCTGAGTAAACGCTTTACACATATCCTGCTGGTAACCGGGCACCACACACCACTAATCAGTTTGTCCATGCTCGCGCCGGTGTGTCCCGCGGGCTCAGGAATGACGGTTGGTGTTGTGCAGCCTGTGAACAACCTGGCACAGGTGTGTGTGGTCGAAAAAGGCAGATGGGGAGAAAGGGCAGCACCTGTACCAACCGCCGGGATGCCACTCTGCCCAGCTGTGCTCCTGTGGGCCACATACTGTACTCCAGAGGAGACACGCACACTTCACACTGCAGCTGAGTCAGCCCTGTTTTCTTTTGGTCCACTGATCTGTGTTGTTGGAATACAGCCGTGCCAGCGCAGACAAAATTAGTGTTACTTGATTGTAATAGGACACAGAAAACATGTATGTAGAATAGCTGGCTCTCAAACGCATGACTGGCAGCAGATCCTCTTTCTCTCTCTACTCATCTATCTTCCGCTTGTGCTCCCTGTGGATGCTGAATCGCTGATGTGTGCTGCTTAGCTTCTGCGCTTGCCACTGTCCGGTCTTGGTAAAAGCACGACAATTAGGTCTCTTCTGTTTTTTAGAATCCCTGGAGATCTTTAAAGCTGTTTGTGTTGTATATCGCTGTTCTTTTCAGTGCATTACATCCCGCATGAGAGGCATATGAGGGACATCTACTGCATCTAATAGTAGGGTAATATTTTGAATTTAAAGATGCTAAACAATTTAATTCTATCATCATTTAAACTCATATCGTTCAAAGAGATTTTTTTGTTTTCTGATGAGACTTGATTGCTTTATATGATGAACAGATTGAATTTTACTTTTATTCACTAAACATTCATCAGCGCACATCAGTTGTGGTAAACGGAAGCTCAAGCAAGTGAACCAATAAGGTTTATTCTTGTTATGCAGCACGTTTGAGCCTCCGCGAGAACCAATGAGGTTCATTCTCGTGTTACGCATCACGTTTGTGCTTCTGCGAGAACCAATGAGGTTCATTCTCGTGTTACGCATCACGTTTGAGCTTCTGCGAGAACCAATGAGGTTCATTATCGTGTTACGCATCACGTTTGAGCCTCCGCGAGAACCAATGAGCTTCATTCTCGTGTTACGCAGCATATTTGAGCTTTCGCGAGAACCAATGAGGTTCATTCTTGTGTTACGCATCACGTTTGAGCCTCCACGAGAACCAATGAGGTTCATTCTCGTGTTACGCAGCACGTTTGAGCTTCCGCGAGAACCAATGTGGTTCATTCATCTGTTACGCATCACGTTTGAGCTTCAGCGAGAACCAATAAGGTTCATTCATCTGTTACGCATCACGTTTGAGCTTCAGCGAGAACCAATGAGGTTCATTCTCGTGTTACGCAGCACATTTGAGCTTTCGCGAGAACCAATGAGGTTCATTCTTGTGTTACGCATCACGTTTGAGCCTCCACGAGAACCAATGAGGTTCATTCATCTGTTACGCATCACGTTTGAGCTTCTGGGAGAACCAATGAGGTTCGTTCTCATGTGTCAAACAAGTACAGTTGAGCTTCTGGTTATGTTAGCTGATCAATGTTTATATGTGAAAAAAAAACCTACAATAAAGCTGTTTATCATATGATCAAGTTACTTCAGAAACTTTGAGTGGACTAAACCGCTTAATTTATATGGATTAGTTTTACAATCTCTTTATGAATTTTTTTAAGCTGAAAAATTTTGTTGCGTGAACTGTAAATGGAGGGATAGAAATATCTCAGAATTAAATTAAAGTATCTTAATTAGTGTTTAAACGACATGGGGATGAGTAAATAACGATTTCTTTTTTTTTGTTTTCTTTTTTTTTGTGAACATCGCAATAGAAACTTTGAGGTCTGCAACTGCAATGTATATGATTAAGCCTGCTTGAATTATTTTTCATTTATTTTTGTGTCACTTTACATAGAATAGAATTTATAGAGTTATATCAGTCACGGAAATCCAAAACGGCTCATGTGAGTTTGAATTACTCTGATTTTGTAGAATTATTTTAAGGACGGAATAATTTTGTCTGTAACACGTCACATTAAAATTATGTACTATGGTAAGAGAACGTTTAAAGCAGGCAAAGTGTTAATTAAAATGAAAAAGGTATTATGGTATTTGTTGCATAATAATTTTGTTATTAGTATCCCGGTTTAAATGTCATTACACTATGTTATTATTATTATTTTTAAATTGCAATAGAATGATTTGTGATTAAACTGTTGTTCCCATTAGTCCTCATTTGCAAAGATTAGAAGGTATACCTCTCATTAGTCGACACAGAGTGCTTTAGTCAGTGCTTTGTTTCCAGATCTTTTGATGATGCACAGTTAATACTCTCACAATTATTTCCGACGCTCCTATCTGACAAGATAATAGCTTAAACAAATATTCACCTACTGTTCAAATTCACTGAATGTTTTTTCTGAAAAAATAATGTTTTCTTATTAGTTTTTTGTATTACTTTTGTCTTCCTGCAGACTTGCCGTTGGTGAATCTCTCTGTGGAGCCTCAACCAGTCCTCGAGGGAAACCTGGTGAAGTTTCATTGCTCAGCCAAAGCTAATCCACCAGTCACCCAATACAAGTAAGACACCAAACACAACAGAGAGAGCGTGAGGAAAAAAAACGGCAAATCATTCATTGCTGTAGGTCCTTCTTAATAATACACCCTTGATGATGATCAAATAGAACTAATTGTAATTCACATTTATCTTCTGACTGGCACATCACTGAGTTGCAGAAATGTTCTGGCATTCAGTTGCAAATATTTGTAGAGCCGTCTCAAAGCTGAAATCCACTATCCTGGCTGGCATCGGTTCGCTATGTCTAAGCCAAGACGAGGATCGGGGGTTCCACATCAGGCAGTCAAATCAAAGCAGGGATGCGTCTATCTGACACACTGATCCAATATCCAAGAATAATATTTCCTGTCCTCTCCAAACAGATGAGAAAGAGGTGGAAATACAGGTTATTTATTTCTGTAAGATGTAGCCTCGGCCTTGCGGAGGGCCAATAGCGAGACGATTTGTTAGAACATGCTTTCCTGTGTGGGTTTTAAAACTAGGAGAAAAATAAGAGCAGTAAAATCAATAGTGAAGGGAATTGCACAGCGGTGAATCGAGATGTACTGAAGAATGGAACAGATGGATGATACAGTTGTAGGTGGGTAAAACCGAGTTGTTTCTAGCTTTTTTTTAAAATGTGAGATGCTGGAATCAGACAAGCCTGTTTGATTACCCATCAGGCCTGAGAAGACCCTTAGCAGAATGACACATTGGCCGTTTTGTTTTTCACACATGCGCATCAGTGACATGAGCAGCTTCTGCTTGGAAGAGCAATGGCATAACTTACCGATTTACACAGAAAGAATGTCATAATAGCATAGCAGAGTGTAGCAATTCAGGCCAGATATATTTACAGACTGTTTTGACTTCAGCAAGTCAAGTTACCTTGCCATGGCACCTTGTTATTTCCACCTACACTGTTGTACATGCAAGTTACTGCCTTTTCATGGATAAGCATTAGCAGATATAGCTGCCAGAATCTTAATTATAAAGGTCAGAGCAAGTGGGGAAAAAGATCCCTCTGTTGCAAGGGAGTAGTTTTGCTTTAAACAAATGGCAGAAGAAGTGTGAACTGTTTAGCGGGGCCCCGGGGCATTCTCCCTCATGAGGTTTGTTTGTTTATGCAAAATGGTCCACACGTGTATCGCTGATTCATAGCGCAACTGCAATAAAGCAATAGTCTAGTTAACAATCACTTGTTTACAAAGTGCCATGTGAAGTCAAACTTTACTTAATACAAATCGTTCCTTAATAAATGTTCTTATACTGAAATGATTCATACCATGCATCTCTTGGGATATCTGTTAGCCAGGTTTTTCCTAATATCACTCATTATTAGCAGAACACATTTTACAAATGGGGAAAAACACCTGTTTGGTCAATAATTCAAGAAGAGCCAGAAGCTCTAACTTGTACATGGCCTTATGAAAAAATAACATACTCTTAACAATAAAGGGTCTTTACTGGTATTTTTTTATTGATGGTTCAATAAAAAAAAACTTTAGCCACCTATCCACCGCCAAGCTGATTCTTAGAATGGTAAGGAACGGTTCTAGTTGTGTTTCCACTTCAGCCTGGTACGACACGGCAAAATTTCAAACCGTTTTCGGCCCTGAATTCTCAGCATGGTTGTCTAACGGTAGAATCCATTAAGTGGCTTCGCCACTCAGGATTGGTCACTTGCCTGTTGCCTGGCTACCAGTTTCTCTGTAGCTGGTTATAAGCACTCTATTTGAGCGACATACACACAAATTAATGATAAAATTGAATCATCCTCCATAATGTGATCGTTATTTACACCTCATATCATCAGTAAACTGCTGTGTTACCAAGGCAATGACTGACGCTTTTGTATTACATTCCAAAGAGCGCCCGTTATCAGCCCCACAGTAGAAAATGAATCCAGAACCGGATCAGCACAGAATAGATGGTTATGCAATGAGAACCGTTCATCCTAATGGTCAAAAAGTGGCTTTTGACATCCATGGAACCTTCCCGTTGCACAAAAGGTTTCTGTATATCAGTAAAAGGTTCTTTAGATGTTTAAAATGTCTTCTAACTAAGGCATGGTACTTTTAAGAACTCTTGGAGAACACAAATTGCTTCTTCTATGGCACTGCTGTAAAAAAAACCCTTTTGGAAATTGTTGGAGTGTAGTCCTTGTAAATGTTTAACTATAGCATGCACGTTTTTTATCTTTAGCATTTGTTATGGTCATGAGTATCTTAAAAAGCTTTTCTCCTCTTTTTAGTTTATGTGGCTATTTTAGATCACGTTTGACTTTCTCCATGGTGTTTTAAAAGTGGTACAGTCTCAATTGAATTCAAAACGGTTCACGTAAATCTGATCACACTTTTGGAGTGCGCTGGTGAACGTGCCTGCGGTGATTCACGCGCCACTCATGCTAAATGAAATAGGCTTCAGTCATATTGCGAAGATAATTGGTCCGTTCAGTTCATACAGCCTATAAAAGCTCAGAACGCATGATGTATACAATTAATTAATACAGTTATGTTTGGTGTGGGTGGTCAGATTACAAGCAACATGTAAGAAGTGAAAAGAAAAGTGTGGGTAGACTATACATTAAAATCTAGAAGTGCTGGTGTTGGGCCAAACTTCGACCCCTACCCAATTATTACCCCACTCATTGTCTCACAGTTATGTTCAGTTTGTTTTCATCAGTCACATGTGTTCCTTTGTTCTGTTTCCCGCCACAATCTGCCACCATGGACACTAACCTCATTCATCACAGCTGTTCGTCATTTTAGTTAATCATCTGTGTATTTAAGTTTGTGTCCTGTGCACACTGTCTTGCATGTTGGCTTGTTATTAGGATAATGTTAATAAAAATATATATATATTTTTATTATTTAGTTCATCTTCCTAGAACCTGAGCGTTACATATTGAAGTCACTATCAGATTATCTAATCCCAGCTCCACCCTCAATCCTAACCCCTCCATCAAAACTAATCCTAAATCTAAGGGGGTAATAATCTGGCAGGGATCAGAATTCAGCACCGGTACTCGAGAACTGGTCAGGACCAATGACATGAGTTTAAGTTGTAGTGTAGTTTATTTGGTATAGGCTTTATTGTTTTTTTTCAGAACCTACACATTCTAGCTTTAGTATTCATTGTGATACTATTTCTAGTTATGCAGTTGTCCATGGAGCTTTTGTATTTTTCTCTGATAGATTTCTTTGTTCCTTTATTCCTGTGAGGTCTGTGGCATTGGGTGTTGTCGTACAATATCTGCAGGAGTAATATGCATGAATTCAGCTTGAGGAAACAAAAGATAGCTGGCGAAGGAGAGGGACTGTGGAGCTGTAAAAACCCCACCAAGCAGAACACATTTTTTTATTGACAATAAATATATTTTTTTCCTATGCAATAAATACATATTTTCACAATGTTAACTCTCAGTAAATATTCCCTTGGTAAACATCCAATCGATTTATGAAACCGAGGGAACATTTTAAGAATCTGTGAGTGGTTCATAATCTGAGGGGACGAATTGCTAAACTGTGCCCACAGATGTGAGGTTCTTGTATTGTTTTTTCTCCGGCAAGTGACTTCCCAGGCTCCGAAGTACAATAACACACAAAAAAATTTGGTGTATTTTATTTTTTTATTGGTAACACTTTACAATAAGGTTGTATTAGTTAACATTAGTTAACGCATTAGTTAACATGAACTAACCATGAACAACACCTCTGTTCAGCATTAGTTCATCTTTGTTAACGTTAGTTATTAAAAATACAGCTGTTCATGTTAGTTCACAGTGCATTAACTAATGTTAACAAGATTTTATTAATGCATTAGTAAATGTTGAAATTAACATTAACTGTTTATAAGTTCAGTTCATCATTTGTTCATGTTAACTAATGCATTAACTAATACAACCTTATTGTAAAGTGTTACCTTTTTATTTTTATTTTTACAGATAAATGATCGAGTAAAAAAGCAAGTAACACATTAAATTAAATGTGCATTTTTGAAGTAGCGAGGCTGAAATTATATTTTTTTCACAAAATTTCAAAGTGTTATTCATTAGTCCATCATATAATGGAGAAGAGTGAGTATATACAGATACAGATGTTTAGGGAGTCAAGCACAGTTTTAGCTTTTGTAAAGAGCAGTTTTTTTGTGTCTGGATTGCAGTTGTGGAGTAACGCTGTACAGTCTCAGTAAACTATGCCAGTTTGCGGTATTCAGCTGCATCTTCCATAGCCTGCAATCTAGGAAGCAGCATTGTGCAAATTGCATTTGTCACAACATTTTTACAGATAAATAGATTTTATAGATTGTGCACAGTTAATTTACTGAATCAGGTGCTGAAACAACACTGAGAGTGTAATGAAAATGTTCTTCATTATTGCAATATTTATTCCGTTAGCTGTACGGCGTAAAGGAATGATTTTGCCTGAAGCAAGGCGTCGGAGCATCAGTGTTTTCTTTCACTCCAGGATTTCTGATAGCACTCCATCACGAGCATAACATGTTAACGGCCCATGAGTTCACCACATTAGACTTTTAGCGATCAGAATTTGTGAAATTATTATCTTTCAAATAATATGAATTCCTAAATGCTATCCGTCTCAGGACAGTGCACTGAGTTCCTCTTTCTCATTTTCATGTCTACGGGCCCCGTAGCAAATGCTGACATTGATCTGAGGGAATTTAGTGGCATCTCACTTGTGAATTTAATAAATGTCTTGATTGACGCTCGCTTTGATGACTTTCGCTGTGGGAGAGCAATAAAAATATCAGCGCCGGAGAGTGTTAGAATTAATGATAGCCTTCCAACGAGGATTCATGTACCATGCTGCATTGAAATGTCCCTGACATTAACGTGGGGTAATTTTGGTGGCCATTGATTGAGGGACTAAAGAAGTAGAAATGCTATTATTGTGGTGCCGACATAATCTGGTGTAGTGAGGAGTGGTGGGTAGCCAGAGTTATGTGCGTTAAGATGGATCGTTACCACTCTGGTTCATTTAATGATATGGGATTTAGGAAAGATGTGGACTTCATTTGCCCCCAAAATAGTGTCTTAAGAGTGAACTTGACATTTATTGACGGTGGCTCTTTTATACCTGTGTAATAAAGGGAATCTGCTACTTGTACATGGTGTTTTATATTGAAACCATTTTGTGATATATTATTGAAGTAATATGTTTTAGTTATGTATACGTGTAGTTTCTGCTATTTTGTTGTTGACAAATTAATGAGAGAGAGAGAGAGAGAGAGAGAGAGAGAGAGAGAGAGAGAGAGAGAGAGAGTGACGAGTAAACATGTATTTTGATTGATCTAACAAACAAACAGATTTACTCCCCAATTATCACAATAACAATTATGTTTCAGGCGTTGTTCTTGTCAGTTGTCTGTTTTGGGGATAGTTAAGCCATGTTGTGCATCTCTGCAGTGATGTCTTTGACATAGCTTATGAAGAGGTTTTAATGGTGGGCTGCTTTCTTTGCTCATCATGCGTTTGATGTGCACACACAGATACGGGCGTTTCCGTTGTTTGTTTTCCATGACCGCTCTCCCCAGCGACTCTCAGAAGCAGCCAGACATGATTCATCAACCAGGGAACAACACATGGAAAACTAACCAACAGCAACAGATGCAGCCGATATCTCAAAACAGAAAATTAAACTCCGGGCATCTGTCCTGCTGGCTGCTAGATTGGCCAATATGAGTCCATGTCGTGATTGTATCATAATGGAGTGAACAGCAGCTTTATTGTAACCTAGAAAGTGTGTGTATGGCATCATCCCAGACTGATAAAGTAGGAAGGAGAAGACGGCCTCATCATCTCCGGCTCCAGTCCCACAGCATACAGATGAATATTGAAATGTCATCTGCCCCAGTACGAACACTGAAACATTAAACGCACATTTTACGCACACACAATTATTCTACCCTGGTGAAAAAAAATATATTTTTTTAATTGTACTGAATGTATATTTAAAAAAATTTATATTTGCAGAAAATATAAAAAGCCACTTAACTGAACATTTTCATATAGTATACTTTAATTTCATTTTTATTGAAAGTTGTATGGTTTATTTTACCATAAATGCTTGTCAGTCAATGTGCCATTTTTTTCAAAGACAACAGAAGTATTCATGAAATAACATTTGAAGAAGATATACTTAAAGGATGAGTTCACTTCATTTTTTTTTCTCTGATATTTTCTCACCCCCATTCCATCCAAGCTGTCCATCCAACACTGCATTCAGTTCACACAAATTTTTTAGAGTATATTATTTCCATAAACATACTCTTTTCCCATGGGTATGATTTATCTACCAAGTCAAAAAAGATCCTACAAAGACAAGTATTGTTTTGTTGTTGTTGTTGTTGTTTTTATTTATTTACTGAAAAAAAAAAGCAAAAACCAGTCTGGATCTAAAGCTTTGCCCGATCATTGACCAAACATTCATCCTCCAGACACTGTACCCTTCTACTCCAGAATAATAAAGGAGGCTCGGAGTTTACAAAAGTTTACACAGGCACTCTGTTGAGTCATGTTTTTTTCTGTTTAGAAGACCCTGGCTGAAGCCCAGCGGAGCCACTGTGCTCACGGATGTTTTGGCTCTTTCAGTGTGCAGCGCTGAATCCTTCAGCTCTGGCAAAGCTAACCCACCATTTGGGTCTTTTTTGCCGGCCAAACCTCCCAGTCTGCCACACCATAGGCTTAAAACCAACATGCAGTCCTACTTTGCTCTGTACTGCCATAGTTTTGTGCAGTCAGAATACTAGTTTGAATTACTGTTAGAGCTGCTTGATTGAATTAAATATGCAATTTGCCTCTGATTAAATCTAATTAATAACAATTATTTGCATATATTAATTTTCTTTTCATTGATGAAAGTCTTTTCATTCAAAAACTTTGCATTATTGTGGAAGATTGACAAATCATTGAATAAACATCACTTGTGAAGAGTGAATTTAAAAGTCATGCTGGGTCTATAGACATATTTATGTTACCGGTCCTACTCGACCCGCACCGAGCGGGATTCGAACGGGGGTCTCGGGTGTGGGAGGTGGGCATGCTAAAAAGGACGTTAAAGACCACAGCCATAGTGGAGTGAGGTTTACACACACAGCTCTTACTGGCCTACATCCGTTACATTCACCTCCCTAAACCTCACTCCCATCCGGGTCACGGCACCAACTGTAGCCAGTCCTACTTGACCCACTACGAGCGGGATTCGAAATGCGTCTTCAATATGGGAGGCAGGTGCTAAAGACAGTACACGTCTTGAAGCCATGGGAGTGAGGTTTACACACACAGCTCTTACTGGCCTACGTCTATTACACTCACTCCCCAACCCTCACTCCCATCCAGGTTGATTCGCTCCAACCAGGATTAAAAAAACGGCGTGGGAGGAGGGCCCATTCTTGAGGCCAGGGTAATGAGGTTTACACGCACATCTCTTACTGGACTACGTCTGTTACTCTTATAATTATTTTTTTGAGTAAACAGCCCCTTACTCACCTTGTGAAATATAGGTACACTTTAGCATACTTATAGCACACGAGCTTGAATGTAAACTGTTAGCTTTACAGCGACAAAGTTCTGATAAAGCCTGAGGAAGATTTATGAGGCTTGTACGGGCAATATTGTGTGTCGTAATAGTTGCTTTCCCTATACTTACTTAAGGAAATGGGATTTAAATGAATAGGAAAGATGTGCTACTTGTCATAAGGGACCACAACCAAGATTGATCATAACAGAAAAAGAATTGTATGAATACAAGTTTATAATGAAAGACGCACACAGTTAACAAATATAAGCTAGTTACTTAAAAGAACATGATAATCATCCTCCTAGGTTCTTGTAATAAACAGGCTATTTAAAGCTAAATTAAATTATGGCATAGTCAATCTTCTCATCTAATTACAAAGCAGCTGCTTCAGAAGCTCCATGTGTAATTTATACAGTATGTTACTGCAAGAAAGAAAAACTCTAGTAGACATATAGCAGGTGACTGCTTCTGTAATTGCCCATAAATATAAAGTTTCACAGTGATGCATAATCACTTCTCCTAGAACAATTTTGTCGAGGACGGAGGCGACATGCACAGCCGTCTGCCCTGATTTGAATATTTTTGGAAGCACAGGTGTGTCTGTGCAGATTAAGCAGACTGTGTTCTAAGCTGTTTATGTTAACAACATGAATCAGTACTTCTCAAGCACACTAGTAGGCCAATTACAACTGCTCTCCCTCCTTATTTTAATTTAGTCAAGAGGGAGACTGTTATCATTTAAATGACACTCTATCTGGCCCACAGATGGTATGAGTTAGTTGCAGAGGTACTCCCACAGAGCAGGTGAATAGTGAAGTTTTGGCATCATTCTTCTAGTGCCGGCTGCTTTGAGTATACTGAGATGTAAAACTGGCTTGGTAAAGCGATGCTTCTCAACAGCGAGGAGTTAACTGGCATCAAATATACTCATTTATTGAAATAAGTACCCTAGTGTCAGGCTGTGACACTCATTCTTCATTCGTTTTGGCTTTTACAAATGTGTCCCATCATAGTCGCCAACAGGGAACCTTAAACTAGACCACGCAAGTGACATAGATATACATTACTTTGTCTGTTTGGGAGAAACTAAATTATGCCGGAAGAGGCATTCCTGTTACATAAACGAATAGTTCCTTATGGAGAGTGCTGACAATATTAACAGTCTCATTGGTACGGTACAGGGTTTAAGATTAACTTTTTTCTAGTGGCTAGTGGTTTTCCAAAGTTAGGGTTAGGGTTAGGCCACAGCATTTTCACTAGCCACAATTTTGACATCAATACCATTGGGGAGAAACTACATAGATATTTTTAATATAATCTCATAATTAAAAAAGCAGGTACATGTAAATTAGCTTTTGGCGGGTTGGCAAGTGTTAGTATATGGGGTTTGTGTCATGTGGAAAGAGGCTGGTGTCTTTTAGTCATTTCAGGATTTGTTTTTGCCAGATTCGTTGTTGTCATTCAGTGTTGTTGCCTTGGTATTCAGGCAAAAACATGCTGAGGCAAGACAAATCTCACTCAATGATTTGTCATATTACAGTGTTGTAATGCTCTCAAACAAAACAGCCTTGGATACATCAGCTCCCACAGAAGGTGGTTGTCTTTCTTTCTGTCGTTCTCTAACCACCTACTGACAGGTAGCTAACATGTAGCATTGATGACTATGATACAAGCAAATGGATTAGACATCAGGTCTTCCTGTTATTGCCATGGTGACCTCTAAATTGGGTTCCCCTTTTCCTGTGATAGTGTACATCTGGCAGGGATTTATAATGGCTTTCTGTTCCATTAAAGAAAAAAAGTTGATGTAATGACTTACCAAAGTGGGACATATTTTGCTGGACTTGGAACAACATTCTGATAAAACATAGCCCTTACATGGTTCATAACACTTGACTACCTATAAAAATAGAAAGGAAATGCTAGATTGATAAGAATGGTGCACCAATCCCAGCTCTAAACATAATCCTTAAAGGGGACCAAGCCTGGGTAAACCCAGCCTGATCTGCCGGCGATTTGATTTCGGCCTGCAGCTCGGGCTGTGAAACCTGTACATTAATTTATCCTGCTTCTGTTACACATTTGTGGGAATCAATCACAGACTGGCTTATCCACCTGGCACACTATTGGCAGATTTAACACAATGACGGATAAAGAAGGATGGATTGATGCTTATTGATCACACCTCTTGTTGTAAGATTCACAAGATGTAATATAAGTCTCTGGTGTCCCCAAAATGTGTCTGTGAAGTTTCAGCTAAAAATAATAACTATAGATAATAATAGATAATTTATTATAACTTAAATACAAATAAGCTGCTTTTCCCAGTTCCCTTTCCAGAATAGGGTGGAGCATTTACAGCTCATGCTTCGGATACTCTGGCAACAACAAAACTGGAGAATGTCACGCAGTTACAATGTCAGAAACTGACCCTCATTTGTGAAGCTGTCTGGTGTAAAATGATTTGCTGTTGTTGTTTACACTTACAAAAGTAAGTGAATTTTGCTTAATAGGTCCCCTTTAAATCTGACTCATTGACAGAAGGTTTGTTCCATTACCAATAAGGACAAGGGCCACTTTCCTGCAGAGTTTTGCTACAATCTGACCCAACATTAAACATTTCTAATAATCCTAAAGACCTTAATTTGCTGTTTTGTGTGTTCAAGGAGTGGAGTTAAACTCTAAACAGGAACAGGATTAGACACCCCAATAAGAATGTTGATCAAGGAACAGTTACCAATTACTTCCTGACGACCTACACTACAAAAATAGCAAAAAATTTACCTTTAGAGGTACAACAGCTTGTCACTAGGGCTGTACCCTTAGAAGGACAATGCTGTACCCTATCTACCCCTAAAAGTTTAATTTTAGAGTAGAAACGTATAACCTTAAGGTACTACTATGAACCTTTTAGCTGTAAATACAATTTTCCTTTGAGGATACTGTTGCAGTGTCAAGCTGTTGTATTCATAATATAATTTTTGCACTTGTTTTGAGTGTACAGATTAAAACCATCAAGTTTGCTGGCTATTGTTCGGTTTGTCACTAACTTTTGTTTGGTACTAATACTTGCAATAATCTCTTTCTACTGTTTGTAGGTGGGCAAAAGGAGGAAGCGTGATAAAGGAAGTCTCTGGAGACACTTATGAAGTTATAGTGGACCATTCGTTCTTCACAGAGCCAGTTTCCTGTGAGGTCACTAACCCACTTGGGAGCACCAACATCAGCCGGAACGTGGATGTCTATTGTGAGTTATTTCTGTTTGTTCATAACAGAGGTGTTCAAACCATCCTGGAGGATCCATGTTCCTGCAAAGCTTGCTCAAACATACCTGCATACATCTGATATTCATAAACACCTTGATTAGCTGGTTCAGGTGTGTTGGATCAAAACTCTGCAGGAATAAGACCCACCGTGAGCAGGATTGGACACCTCTGGTTGATAATTTTTGAAGGAGAATAATTATGAGACACTATAATTCTCCACTTCCATCAATCTCATATAAAACAAGATACAATGGTCTCTGGATAGATTTGATAACCTAGTCTGCTTTTCTCCAGTTGGACCTCGGATGGCTGCAGAGCCCCAGTCTTTACAGGTTGACCTAGGATCAGATGCTGTGTTTAACTGTGCCTGGACAGGAAACCCCTCTTTAACTATTGTATGGATGAAAAGGGGCTCTGGAGTGGTAAGTTGCTAGACATTGGTGTTGGACATTGACCTTTAACCCTGTTCGAAGTTTAATCTTTAAAGTAAACACAGTTATCTTATACCATCCATCCATTTTTTCATTCTAGCTACATTGATGTTCAGACAACATATTGTCTTTGTAAAGAAGAAGAGATCAAGCAGACATGAAAAACCACTTTTATTTGATTTTTGGCTTTTCATCTATTCATGTTAAACTTCAATGTGATATTCTTTGTATAAAACCTTTGATCTATTAATACATTACCTTTTACCCCTGAACAGCTCAGGAACCGAACAGAAAAAAATAATTGTATTTGACATGATGGTACATAGTGTTTACATTTAGAGCTGTACCCTGATGGCAAAAATCAGGGTTTTTAAGTTTCCTTGAAATCCAAATAGGATAGTGCCTCAGTTTGGGGTGCGTCCATATGCTGACAAAGACATGGGGGAAATTCTGCCCCAATGAAACGACCAGTCTTATTTCTCTCCCGGTTGACTGTCACCTACCATATCCCATGTTCACATGGTCCTCCTCATCTGACCCAAATTGGATTTTAATAATTGAGAAGAAGGCCCTTTTCCAAGCTTAGCTGCCCATCCGTCCTGATTCATTTTGACTCCAGCCAGCTCCCTTTGCACTCCTTTTTAATGTTTTGATCTTTGACCTTTGACTACAGGTGCTAAGCAATGAGAACATCCTGACACTGAAATCCGTGAGGCAAGAGGATGCTGGGAAGTATGTGTGTCGTGCGGTGGTGCCTCGCGTTGGAGCGGCTGAGAAGGAAGTCTCTCTCACTGTAAATGGTACGTTTGACACTCTTCTAAAAGGTGCATGGTTAATGAGAGTTTGACTTGCAGGTAGAAGAGGTGTCACTTTATGTTTGACGGTGGCAAACGTCCCTGTTTGGAGCATATGTAAAGGTGCTAGCATTTGAGAGAACAGGTGACAGCTATATGAATTAGAGCGATTTTGGCATTCATGTTGACTCTGAGACAGAAGTTTGATGTTTACTCTTCGGTCCTTCGTTTCTCTGGGCTAATGCTTATTATATTCTGTAAGAATTGCATGAGGAGCTGTTTCTTAGGCTGTGACAGGCTAATGAACACAGGAGAATAGCGGGAGACTGGCTACTCTCAGATAAATGACTTCATTACGGCCGCTTGATATTCAGGCGGCATGCATTAGCCGCACAACAGCTTTCATTCGCAAAATCCAACACGTCTTTTAAAAGCTCCTTTCTCTCCGAAGCTATTTGCCATGGGCTACGGCTTTGACGTGAGTGGAAAATAAGAGAAGTTCAGCCAAAGTGACAATTGTGTTTGCATTGAATGATTCCTCCGCAAGTTTAGATTCACTAATGCAATTTGGTGCTGTGAAATGAAAGAAAATCAATAAAGAACTGTTATGACTGATAGTATTAATATGCAAAGTCAGACATTCATTCTAGTCCTGCAGAGAACGCAGGAATTACAGAAATTACAGATGACATCCACTTTCATCAAGTGCATTGTGTTCTTTATATGGACACTAAACAGTACCTCTGCTTTGCATTCATTCTTGACTCCTGGAGAGCCTGGAATCCTGAATAAATGCCATCATGTTGTTTGTTTTTCTGGTAGTAGAAAGATTTCTGGAGGTTTATGAAAATATCCAACATCGCATCATCATGTTTCTGAGTATTAAAACCTTTAAGCCCACAGGCTACTAATGTTGCCGAAGGCTCTGCCACTCACCATCTGTGAATATTTTTTTGGTGATACAAGTAGAAAATAGAAAATACAAGTAGAAAACCTTAGCAAGAGCTTATGACGATAAACTGGATAATGTGTCATAATTTCTGGGTCTTTAACCTTTTAAAATTACTGAATCAAATTACTTTACAATCAAATAGTATGAAATGTTGTATTGAATCCAGTTTAATTTTCAGATATCACTTTTGATGCAAAGCAAAGTGAAAGAGTGAGTCACTGTCGACCTGAAGATTCACACCCCTAGTCTGGCACTATATGAGTGTGTCACTTTTTACAATCAGATCAATTCTCAATGGATAAAATTACATTCTGCTGTCCATTTATTGTTTTATTCTCTCACAAAAATCAACCACATTACAGAAGTGAAATTAAGCAAATCAGAATCAGAATGTGCAAATAATTCTTATTAAGACATATCTGTGGAAAATAAAACAAATGTATCCATTGATATGGAATACACAGATGAGGTGAAGTGAATAACACTACAGGTGCTCTTCATCACAGCACCTGTTAGTGGCTGGGATATATTAGTCATCAAGTAAAAAAAAAAAAATTCAAAATGTATTTGTTAGAAGCAGGAAACATGGGCAAGTGTGTGGATTTGAGCGAGTTTGACAAGGGTCAAATTGTGATGGCTAAACGACTGGGTCAGAGCATAACAGTGCTAACCCCCACAACAGTGGTCAGTGGTCAGGATCTATCAAAAGTGCTCCAAGGAAAAGTGCTCCAAGGAAGGAACAGCGGTGAACAGGTGACAGTCATGGGTGGTCAAGGCTTATTGATGCACGTGGGGATTTACTGGAGCTTAAATTGCTCAAGAAGTTAATGCTGGTTCTGATAGAAAGGTCTCAGAATACACAGTGCATTGTAGTTTCTTGCGTGTGGGGCTTCATAGCCGCAGACCAGTCAGGGTGCCCATGCTGACCCCTGTCCACGGCCGAAAGCAACAACAGTGGGCACATGAGCATCAGAACTGGACCACAGAGCAATGGAAGAAGGTGGCCTGGTCTGATGAATCACGTGTTCTTTTATATCACGTGGATGGCCGGGTGCATCTGCGTCACTTACCTGGGGAACACATGCCCCCAGGATGCACTATGGGAAGAAGGCAAGCTTGCTAAGACAGTGTGTATTCTGCTAAGACAGTAAGCATTGTTGCAGACCATGTACAACCTTTCATGAAACGGTATTCCCTGGTGGCTGTGGCTCTTTCAGCAGGATAATGCTCCTGCCACAAAGCAAAAATGCTTCAGGAATGGTTTGAGGAGCACAACAAAACGTTTGAAGGGTTGACTTGGCCTCCAAATTCCCCAGATCAAAGAAGCCCGATCCATGGAGGCCCCATCTCGCAACTTTCAAGGACTTAAATGATCTGCTGCTAACATCTTGGTGCCAGACACTACAGCACCTTCAGCTGTCTAGTGGAGTCCATCTTTTGGTATAAGATGTATTCCTCGGAATTGCTATTTTATTAATTACTCATGTACCTTATTTATCATTATTGTTGCATCATTTTACACCTCTTGACCTGGATCTGTCTTTTAGGTATCAAAGACTCTTATGATTTGTTTCAATAAGTGAGCCCTTTCGCTCTAAAAGCCTCAAGAGGACTGCAAGCTGTGTTCTAACTCATTTCTGGAAGTGAACACAAGAGTGCTGCATGTTAGACTCGAGCACCTAGTGTAGCCTTTGATGTGGCAACATGTGGCGCAGGCTCTCTTGTAGCATGGAGCTGATTGTTTCAAGTTATGGTGAATTTGGGAGATGAAGCCAATCATTTCACATCGTCCTCATCAACATGAGCTCCTGATGAGTGACTGAAATTCAAAAGCATGTGAGGAATGACTGATAACCAGAGCTTTGTGGTTTGATCAGTAAGAGAAAAGTAAATGAGAGAAAGCAAGTGAGAAGAATGAAGAGGAGAATTAGAGCTCAAAAAATTAATAATTCACGTATGTTAGCTTGATCCTCTCTGAGTCACATAAAAACTAATGTATGCTAACAATTAAATGCACATGTTTGGAATTTGTCAATATCTGTTTCCTCCCAGTTGCCTGTCACTGGAACCCCGAGCTCCTGCTGAGACTCAGAATATAGACAAGAGAGTTCCAGCGTTCTCTCAGGGCCAATGTAATTTAATTATAATCAAATAGCTAGCAGGGGACACCGTTTGCCGAAAACAACCTAATGGATGCACATTGCTTTCTGCTTTTTGTTCCCTAGATCCTCAGATAGGGATCTCATTTCTCCATGTGTATTTTGAGCCTTAATGGGATTTAATATCTGAATGTGTCCTTATGTTCATTTATTTGCGATGTTGCTTGTGGATATGACTTGGCTTGTGGATTCAATTTGTTTGCTTTGTTGTATGTACACTACTGTTCAAATAAAAGATTTTTTATGCTCACCAAGGCTGCATGATTTACTCAAGTCACCTTAGGTGTATATGACCTTCTTCTTTCAGACGAATACAATCAGAGTTATATTAAAACAAAAATGTCCTGGCTCTTCCAGCCTTTATGATGGAAGTGAATGGCAGTTTCTGTTTTGAAGTCCATAACAATGCTTCTATCCATCATACACTGGAACGCCAGTCTCTCGTGAACGCGCATTTGACAGTTAGCAGAAGTTAGAGATTAAAGTTTGTAAAGGTTTAAATTTGGATATTTTTCTAACACAAATGCATCACTTCAGAAGGCCTTTATTAAACCCTCGGAGCCGTGTGAAGCAGTCATATGATAGATAGATGCACTTTTATGGATTGAGACCGTGTGTGTGACTCGAGTCCTCTCATGAGGGAGCTCGGAGGTATATAAGGACGAGCGACACCAGTGAAGGACGAGAGAGGACCAGGCCTGGACTTTACGTTGTGTTTTATTTCCGTTTTCCGTCGTCTGTGAGGGGCTGCCCGCGGTTTACTTTCATTTTGTTTATTTATTTCGATTAAAGCCCTTTAAATGTTTGCCGGTTGAAGGAAGTCAAACTTTGTTACAAAGGACAAAACAGAAACAGCCATTATGAAGACTGGAAGAGCCAGGACATATTTTAATATAACTCCGATTGTATTTGTCTGAAAGAAGAAAGTCATACACACAGGATGACTTGAGGGTGAGTAAATCATGGGTTAATTAGATTTTTTTTGGATGAACTATCCCTTTAAAATATAATTTATTCCTGTGATCAACTTTTCAGCATCATTACTCCAGTCTTCAGTGTCACATGATCCTTCAGAAATCATGCTAATATGATGATTAGCGCTGAAGAAACATTTCTTATTATCATCCATGTTGAAAATAGTTATTTCTGCTACACTACTGTTCAAACGTTTAGGGGCAGGTTTTTTTTCTAAAATGAAAATAATACTTATGCAGCAAGGACACATTCAATTGATCAAAAGTGACAGTAAAACGTTTATAATGTTACAAAGATTTATATTTCAAATAAAAGCTGAAAAAAAATATCAAGGATAAACTTTGCACACACAACAAATATGAAGCAGCAACAACTGTTTTCAACATTAATTAGTGTGTCTTGAGCAGCAAATGATTTCTGAAGGATCATCTGACACTGAAGACTGGATGCTGGAAATTCAGCTTTAGCATTACATGATCACATTACATTTTAAAATATACTCACATAGGAAACAGTTCTTTTAAATTGTAATATTTCACAATATTATTATTTTTACTGTATTTTTGATGAAATAAATGCAGTCTTGCTGATCAGTAGGATGTAGCCAGTAGCATTGTTGTATTTGTTTTATTTTGACAAGGTGTCTATTTTCTTGTTGCTAAAAGTTAACTGTAACTCTCTCTTGACCACACTCCAGAGACGGATCACATGAGCACCGCTGACTCGGTCATATCGTGCCACCAATTGTGAAATCTGTGAAAGTGTAAAAACTCTTTAATAGATGGCTGGCTGAAAAATTGTGCTTTGCCAAAGGCACAATGGAGTGGAGGGTGAAGTGCCTTGGGGAACATTGTATGCTATAACAAAAAATGGGGTTGAAAGACATGGGGTGTGTAGTTTCTAGGCACTTCTGAGAGTTCAGGGAAGACATTTAAAAATAGGGCATGGTGTGCCCAAGGTCAGTGTGCAGGTAAAATGAGTCCAGGTCCTGCATTTAATTGCTGGAACTGCGGGCAAGAGGACACACGGACTGGGTTTAGTCCTGTAATGGAAATATATGGCAGTGGAAATGAGGCGAAACAAACCAGGCTCAACCTTTCACATGCTACAATCTGTGAATCACCTCTTACTGCACACAGGTTCATACACTCTTTCAGCAAGCACTTGCGGTTAGCAGCAATCTGACAGTACAATAATTACTGTGATTATGTTTTTCAATCACATTGTTTACATGTGTAGTTTTCAATGGCATGTGAACTCATTATTGGGTTAATGGAACATATTTGTTCATGAAAGCGTTCATGTATGTATGTCAGGAAGAGTACATTATGTCTCCAAGATAAAAGTACATTACCTCGGCTTAGAAATGGGACATATGCGTCTCTGTGGAAGGTTGCTACCTTTGGTTTGTGTGCATGAGTGCACTGGTGCACATTTGTTGACCATCACACAGGGAAAAATATGCTTGTCTAAGTGTATTTGTGTGTGTGTGTGTGTGTGTGTGTGTGTGTGTGTGTGTGTACAAGTGTGTTTACACACTTAAAGGAAAAAAAATAAATAAATGGAGACAATGAAAGCTGAAACAGAGCCCGTTTTAATGTCCCTTATTTATTTTTGTATAAAATATATTCCCTTTTCCTCCCGATATTCTTACCCCAAAAAAATTAGTATTCCACTTCCATGCCAACTTGCAGATATAGGCTGGAGGAGAAGAGAGAAATCACCACGGATTAATGATTTGGCAAATGAAAGCTAGTGAAATAAATGGTGACAGTGGTGCAGAGATAAATTTGTGGTGCTTAGCGCAAGGTTAATAATGTAAGTATGCTAAAACCATATTTTCAGAGCGAAGCTTAATCGCACTGTGGAATGGAACAAACTTTTAGTGACACTTTAGATTAGGGAACACCTATTCACTCAATATTAACTAGGACTTTTCCCTCAATAAACTCCTAATTACTGCTTATTGATTGTCAGTAAGGTAGCTGTTGTAGAGGTTATGTTTAGGTACGGGGAAGTGTTAAGGGATGTAGAATATGATCATGCAGAATAAGGCATTAATATGTGCTTTATAAGTACTAATAAACAGCCAATATAGAAATAGGCATGCTAATAAGCATCTACTTAATAGCGAATATGTGTTCCCTAAACTAAGTGTTATTTTTCTTTTTTTTTTACATACATTGTACATTATTAAATGGTAAATAAATAAATATGCATCAGATCCGATTAGGTTGCTCACAACTCCAAATGAATGAGACAATGCTCAGTATGCCAGCTGTAGGAACGGAAGCCCCGACTTTCACTTAAAGTAGCCAATCAACTTATTGCTATTTTTTTCAGTCATGTGACTGGCACAGAGACCCGGAGGGCAAAGCATTCACAGAACCGCAGCACATGCCTGTCAATGTTCCATCTGTTTCAAGCAACGAATATTTAGGTCACCTCTCAAAAGACAGAAAAAACAAAGATATGTGAGCAAACTTTTAGGCACTTGTGATCCATTTACAGCACCTGCTGCAGTATTTCACTCTCTAAAAATAGCAGTACAGTTTAAAACACTTGGCTTAATGTCCTAAAACTGATATTAAAAGATCAAATTCAGCATACACCTTACTGATGATGCCTACTATATACAGGCAAACAGATGAGCCCAGAGTATGAGTGCAATGCACTAAATTGTACATTAAGCCTTTTTCAAAAGGAAATTAATAATGTGAAACTTTGGGCATTACATTCATATTATGGGTTAATTTGCTTGGATCAACAAGGTTTATACTGAATTCATTGTCTTAGTACATTAGTACTTTTATTACAAACTTCGTTTATTACAACCTTATTTTTCCATATTGGTGGACATTCTAATAAGGCCGCAAAAAAAAATAATGGTAAAACTTTATTTTGATGGTTCGCTTTAGACATTCTTTACAACTACATGTTAACCAGTTCATCAGAGTGTTTGCTTAATATCTGCAGACACTAATCCTTTATTTTGATGCTCCCCAACAGACTTTCTACTGACTATAACTTTACAACTACATGTCAACTTATTCTTCTAACCCAAACCCTAACCTAGCAGTCCACAAATGCATCTCGAGACAGATTTTTTTTAAGAATTCTAACCTGACCATGTTTTTAGAATGCTGTGTCATGCGCTAGATGTGAGTGCAGCAGTTAAACACGACCTCGTAGAACGTTTACATAAAAAAAACAATGGGAAATAGCACAGTGTAAATGACCCCTAATGCTGATGAATGCTTTAATCAAGACGTCTATATGTACTTCTGACTGAGGCATGCTGGGCCTCAACCAGCGTATTCACATCACAACACTCACTCCATGTGAGATTGGCCTTTGAAATATAATATGAATTTCTCAGTCATAAAACCATATTCAACAACTACATGGAAATTCTATTTTTAACATATGATCAAAATATCATGGTTTGAATAAAGCATCCATACCTGTGTTAACTGAGGGATTCCTTTTAGGTTATGATTCTGTGGGGTGACACCACTTCACATGACACCACCCAATGATAATCCATTCATTATGACTCTTGTACGCCTCCTACTGACATAAACCTATTCCCTGCAGTCCAACGCTCTTCTCTCTCTCTCTCTCTCTCTCTCTCTCTCTCTCTCTCTCTCTCTCTCTCTCTCTCTCTCTCTCTCTCTCTCACCCAGCCTCCAGCCTTCCCACTCCCCACGGAGTTCCTTAAACCCAGCATTCTGAGGATAAGTGATAAGCTATCTAATTATATTCCTCATTTACAGCCTGATCCATGGGCTGATTCTTCTGAGCCACCAAGCGCTGGCCTTCCCTCTGCCAGTGGGGAATGATCTGAATGTATTTACCTTATGCCTGCAACTACACATACACTCCAGCCTTTATCACTTCATATCGTCTGGATTATGATTTTGTAGTCGAAGGGTAGCATGCGTACATTACAAGCAGCAAGGTATCGCTGCAGCACTGGTGTCTAATGAAGGGGTGTGAAGTGTAACATTCCTCTCCACCAGCCTGATATTCCCCTCACTACAGCACTCCATCTGCCTCATGCTCATCTAGATGCTAATTTATTCTAATAAGAGCCAGTTAATAAACTGCAATTACGAATCAGTCGAGAGACACAGCCGCAGATGATTGGCAGATGTATGATTGGTGGATTGGTCTGAGTTTGTGTGCGTGTGTATGTAAGTGCAGTTTTTGGCAGGGTTAGTAATCCATTAAGCAGGGATGTTACTCCAAATCTATCCTAGAGAAACATTGTTTACCCTTTGAATCACCGCCTTGCTTGTTTTGTGCAATTTTGGAAAAAGTGGGTGAGCAGTAGCATAAGCCAGAGTTCAAAGTTCAAGGCGCCATGGTTAAAACTGAACAGGAAGAGACGCTAAGGGGGCCGTTATCTCTTCAAAATAACATTTTTTCCGCCATTGGCACTCTTTCGATTGCTGCCTATAGAAATAGACTTGCAGTTGGCACGCTGAGTCTTATCTCCTCGAGAGACATGAGGCCTGCCATAAATCAGTTCTTTTCAAGATTGAAAATGAAGACCAGACCCTCACTGCCTCACCCTTAACACAACTCTTAAATAGACCAGCCCACAGGAGACTCCTTTAAGAGTCTGCCCATTCAAACCGAATACAATACTGCTCTTTCCTTTTAATGCCAAATTTATAACATGCCACTGCAAGGCCTCAGTATTGCACACTTGATTGGCAGATCCTACAGATGAGATCTTTAGCCTCCTCGGTTAAAGTTTTACACCACTCCTGAAGCCTGGGCCAGCAAAATTTGTCGATCTTGGAACTGGTAATGTGTATGTCAGCCTTGGTACGTGCTTCTTTAACTCTCCAGGGAAAATGCAACAGTTGCTCTAAAACTCTGTCTTATTCACACACCAGCTGCAGTCCGAATGTACAAATGAGGGTCATTATACAATACACCAGATTCACAGATGTCAAGACTGCTTGACCGACGCAACTGTCGATGTGCTATTACTGCTCACAGAAAGTGGGTGGTAAACAGAATTTGATTTAAAAGTGATGCTTGTGTACATTTTCAAGTGAATGAAGAATGTTATAATTTGGCAAACATCCAGAGTATATCTGAGTGCACTTTTAGCATTTTAAAGAGCCAGTTCAAGTGTCTAGAGTGATACTTGACAGTCACAGTAAGTTGATGTAGTCTGTAGTCTGTTTAAAATGTTTGGGGAATTGCCTCAGCTACTTATTAATCTCACTCTAGGGCTGGAGATATAATGCTTTACTCATGTACTTTAGAAAAAGGTCATACAGAAACTATATATAATCTAAATCTGCTGGATAGCTGGAATAGAATGTTGCCAAAAAATATTAGCAAATACGGTTTAACCTGTTTTAACCTAAAACATAATGCATATATTTAAAATAAGACAATCTTGGGCTGTGTCCGAAATCACTGCCTATACCCTTAAGTAGGGCACTATTTGAGGGGACAGCTATTTGCAGTGGTCTCTGAAACCATAGTGGACACAATCTAGTGCAGTCATTCAATCCCACAATCCACCACAATAATGAGTCTACAACCGATGTAAGCTCAACGGCTAGATAATACCCATAATGCACTGTGAGGGCTCTATTAAATTATCTAAATACAATGTCTGAAGCGCATGCCGCTGGAACACTTAAGGCGTGTTCGTGTTCAAGTCCACTTTTGCTAGTTTAATGACAAAAAAATGGTCTGTGTGCCAGGTGCATGGTCCAAAAGGGTTGTCCCTAGTCTCTTAATGAGTCATGGGTGTGTTTTGGGGCGTAACATGCAATAAACCATTCAGAGTCTCATCTCCCATTCCATTTGAAAACCAAGTGCATTCGCACCGTGGCGGATTCGGTATTAACATGGCGGAATATAGGCACCCTCAACATGTCAAGTCAGTTTAAATACATGTGTGCATTACAACGATTGGTCAAATAATTAGCCAATTTCATTCGTCATTACTGCAAATAGCAGGTCATTCTGATACATGCAATGGCTAAATATTATGAGATGTAGGCATTTTTATCATTATGTACACAATAATCTTTTACACTGTAATCATTTTATTTTTAATAGTTGGCATGTTTGTGTGCTGCTGTGAAAGAGCATCCCTATGTTTGTAACAAGCAGAGTGTATGCACTTTGTGCACCCGCCAATAGGTGCATATTACTAACGCGGCCAACAACAACAAAAAAATACTGCATTTTAAGTTTCCTCAAAATAGCAATGCACCTGAACACACCTTGTTTTCAGACCAGCATGCCCATGGGCGAACAGATGAGCGTGAGTGCATTTGCTATTTAAACAAGGTGCCGCTGAACGTCCCAATTATAACTGCGTCGGGCTAAAACTAGCAAAAAACACTTGCAAACTGCTGGTCCAATGTGGCTACAACTTAATATCTTACAGGTATAAATTCAAACAGTTAACAAATAGTTGGTCTTTCTACCAGTCATAAGCAGTGAAGAGATTCCTATGACTCTCTCGCAAATAGGGAATTGTTTAGCTTACGGCTCTGAGAATGTTACGAGTGACTATATGCGTCTTTTCTCTCCTCAGGACCTCCGACCATCTCCAGCACACAGACGCACCAGGCTCCACATGGGGAAAAGGGACAGATCAAATGTTTCATCCGCAGCACGCCACCCCCAGACCGCATTGTGAGTTACTCAGCTCTCCTTCCAGTGACTCAGCTCAGACAGGATAGCAGCTGTTAAGTGGGCGGTTGCTGTTGTCACATGGCTTGTGTGACTCCATTAGACTCAGTAAACACAGTCCAATAATGCATAACACACTCATGAGTTACGATCTGTTTAATAAATGAAATTGCATCTCGAATCGTTTGTTTCCTCTATATGAGTGAACGGGTATTAGACATGGCAGGCTTACAGCCCTAATTTCTCATTTAATGCATGCTTATGCCCTGTTACCACAGATCCAATTAGGATTTACCACTCTTAGATGAACTGTCTCCTCTCCGGGCCAATTTTTGATTCATTACTCACACTGTGCATGTGTGTGTGTGTGTGTGTGTGTGTTGTGGCCGTGTGCATGGAAGTGCATAGGTAATCTCTGTGCGATGTTTACTCGTGTGGCTTTGCTTTTATTGCCATGCTATTTCTAAATGTCAGTTGAATGGGAAAGACTGCTCCTGTGGTCTGGAACAACCAGTAATAACTTTAGATGTGTAATAATGCCCATAAAGCAGGTGAAAGCAAATGTGAGACTCTCTTTGTGAGCTGAAAAGACCAGCTTGCACCAGGAGGCTGATTCAGTGCTAGTATAACTGCTCTGAAATACTGGTTGTGAAGCTAAAAAGGGGTTCTTGCATCTTTAAAATGGTAACACTTTGCAGTAAGGTTTCATTTGTTAATATTAGTTAACTACATAATTTATTAATCATAGTTAATGTTGTATCTGTTAATATACTGTGAACTAAAATTAGCTTTTTATATTTTTTGATATTTTTATTCAGTTTAACATTAATGAAGGTTAATAAATGTAATACATTGTTAACAAATGAGACCTTGAGAAGTGCATTTACTTGGGAAAATAAACTATGCAAAATAAAGAGACTTTTCTGTCTGTTCTGTACCCCATATGCCCCATTTTTCATATTTTAACTCTTTCCCTGCCATCAATTTTAATTTTTTTATTTTTTATTGCTAGCCATCAGCAGCATTTTTGATAATTTTGCACAAAACTTTCATGGCCCACAGAATATTTGTTTGTATGCATATCTTAACATGCGATGTATCAAAACAAAGGCAAACAAATATTCAAGCTTCCTGCTTTTTTTATCAACACTTAAATGTGGATAAGTTTCATTTAAAAAAACGTTCTGAACAAAAACTAAGCCCGGATCATATTCAGTACGATGATCAAACACAGGGGGAGTCCATCAACACCCCCAAAGCTTCACAGTCCTATAGCTCGTCCTGGGTCGACATTTCATTTCGGTAATGTTAGGCAGTTTTGATTTTTTTTGCTATGTTTAATGGTTGTGTTAGATTATATGCGTCTAAGCAATGCTTCTGTTGCTTGTTTCTGCTTCATCTTTGCTTGTTGTCGGATTTGGGAGCCCGATCTCATGAAAATGCGTAGTAAGAGTGTGCAATCTTGTAGAATGTATACGCCAAAACTCATTTTGGCGTGCATATGATACCCACTTTATGACGTATTATATGTCCGAACCCCCCACACCCCCACCCTCACCCTACCCAAAAGCGTGTCATATACACGCCATAAAGTGCGTATCATATGCACGCCAAAAACAGCGTACCATATGCACGCCAAAACTCATTTTGGCGTATACATTCTACGAGATTGCACACGCGTACTATTTATACGCATTGTCATGAGATCGTGTTGGATTTGGAGACACTGTACTCTTTCAGAAGATGCTGGTCTTTTCAATGTGGTTTATTTTGTGCTTCATCAGGCCTGGTCCTGGAAGGAGACTGTCCTGGAGTCGGGAACGTCAGGTCGCTACACGGTGGAGACCGTAAGCACGGAGGACGGAGTGCTGTCCACGCTCACCATGAGTAACATTGTGCCTGCCGACTTCCAGACCATCTACAACTGCACCGCCTGGAACAGCTTTGGCTCGGATACGGAGATCATTCGCCTCAAGGAACAAGGTGGGATCCAAGGTTCGCCAGGTTCCACCTTCTTTTCTTTAAAACATGTCTGCGGTAGAATAGTGAAGCAGTGTTTTTGAAAACACTGGAAAAGACCAAAACATTCAAGAATTCCTCTATTACTTTCCATTTATCACTTTATACATTATGAATCACTTTATATGAGATAAGTAATATTTGAATGTATTTACCAATTTTAGATTACATATTTCATTCAGCCAAATGATTAGTTCAGTGCAACAGCAAAAGTAATTGCATATTTAACTGGAACTTTAATAAGTCATGTAAATCTATTTACAACACTTAGCAGTATTTAATGTGCAGCCTTTTACAGTTATTCATTTCTCTCTTTGCATTTCACACAATGTATCTCCCCAGTGCTTTCATGGTTTGGATTTATTTTAATTTAAAGTGCCCCTATTGTGTTTCTTTTTCTTTTTACAAATATTGCCATTCATGCAGTGTGTAATATAGCAGTTTGTGAATGTAAAAGGTCTGCACAGTTTTAAAGATCAAACCGCACCATAAATGAAGTTATTGTCTCCTGAAAGAAACAATCGATGGTAACACTTTAGAATAATGGTCATTAGTTAACATTAGTTAATGTATTAACTAACATGAACTAACCACACTGTGCTACTGTATTTGTTAATCTTTGTTAACGTTAGTTAATATAAATCCAGCTGTTCATGGTTTGTTCATGTTACTTCACAGTGCATTAACTAATGTTAACAAGATTTTAATAATGTATTAGTAAATGTTGAAATTAACATTAACAAAGATAAATAAATGCTTTATAAGAGCAGTTCATTATTAGTTAGTGACTAACTAATGTAACTAATGTAGTTAACTACTGTTAACTAATGACCATTATTCTAAAGTGTTACCGAATCGATTCTGAACTTCTGAAACAAGTTGTCAGTAATCGAAACAATGTAACAAATTTGCATAATGCCAGCCTATGCTCTTCATTGGCTGTCCGCAAATAAAGTCTATTTTGACTCGCCCTTAAACACTGTAGTTGTTAAAATTGACACCATCCTCCGGAGTATTTAGTTTCTGGCTCACACTGTAAGCGGTCGGCCAATCACAACAGACTGAGGCATCTGACCAATCAGAGTACAGAAGGATCTCGGATAAGGTGCGGTTTAGAGAGACCGAATATTCGAACAAACCATTTTCAGACTCTTTGGCTGTGTTGACACTGGCACAAGAAAAAGAGATCCGATTTTTTCACATCCGATCTGAGCCACTTCCAAATGTGGTTTTAAATAAGATACAAATCCGATATCTGGACATTTGAACTAAATATTAATAGCATGTAATTACTATTTACTCATGTTGCAAAGAACTGCTACTTTTACATGGTGTAAATAGAATGTGTCACTATTTTCACTTATGCTATGCTATTTGCACAATAACATCTATCTCTAAGAAAATATGGTATTTTCAGTGTAAATATAATCTAGTTACTGTTAACACTTGTAAAGGTGTAAATATCATCTATCGCTATTTGCACTTAGTGCAAATAGCCACTGCTGGAAAGAAATTGCGCGCACACACAATCATTCTGAAGCTGGTTTTCAACCTTTGTCCCGTGAGTTTTATAAATAAAACAGTTTCACTACTGAAAGCTACATTATATTTATCAGCAATGATAACTTCACTGTAATTAAACTAACAAGCTTCTCTATTTAGGCTATTCACTCTTGCCCTCTCTCTCTCTCTCTCTCTCTCTCTCTCTCTCTCTCTCTCTCTCTATCTCTCTTGTCAATTCATTCAAAAAATGTAACCTTACATAGCTACTTTATTTCACTTCAGAATTATAGGTCTAACAAGCTGTAGATAAAATAAAAAATGAAAATTACCATTATTTACCTCTCTGTTCGGTCAAACATCCATGACAGCTGTTATCTTGTCCATGCTGGCAAATAATCATGGCCACCTGACATGAATTATATAAATAACTGTAATAATATGGACATTTAAAAGCAGAGGGTCTACTATGTGCTTAGTAAAGCGATCACCAACAATCACTTTGGACGGGAATTAATGTAAACACAGATATTAATAACCACTCGTGTCTAAAGCAAATGCAAACAGGTGGGCCAAAAAAAATTGGATATGGTCAAAAGATTGGATCTGTGCATTAAGACTTGCAGAGTAAATGCAGCTTTTGAGGAATTTGATGTGCAATGTATTTTATGAGAAAACTCAAGTGTGGAACCTGGATGCATTTTAACCTATTGTACGAGACACCAAAACAAAATGATGAGCCTTCAATATAGCATAATATGGCACATTAATGGACTAGCTTCTCCCAAAATTTCAAATGAGTAAATATTTTTAGTTGTTGTTGTTGTTGTTCTCCTGTGGAATGCAGAAGAAATTTGACATAATGTGCTGGTCGCTGTTTTCCATGAAAATACAATGAGTGGGTATGAAAAAGCATCTAATTGCATAAAATAAAATAAAAGAGTATCATTATATAACTTTTCTGAAGCCATACGATATCTTTGTGTGAAAAACATTTTTAATGAAAAAATACATTTCTGGGTTCATAATGTTTGCATACAATAATACAGACATCAAAAATGGATCATAATCCTTAGTTTACAGGGAGACAGTATTTAACTTTGCGTTGACTCTCATTATCATTTGGCCATGGAATCTGGTTATCATTCGGTTTAAATATACCAACAAGAGCACAAATAAAACAGTTGAGTTGCCTCTAATTAGCCTAAGCTACAGCTTCTCGAACACTCAGGTTGGATTCACATTACACCCACATCCTATCAGAGTATGTTAATGATCCAAGGTGAACGATAAAAAACGATGCAGAGTTCACATTCAAGACATGTTAAGTGCGTGTCATGTGCTAAACATATGCGATAATTGGCATGTCTGCAAATTGTTAAGCTTGGTTTTTATTTTAAATTAAGATACCTGTGCCTTCTCCAGAAGGTGATGTTGGTGTTAATTGCCTCTGCTATTTCCTATGAACAGACACCTTAAAGGTGCAAATGCTTCTTTGACACAACATTCGATTCTCATTTGTTCCATGCTAGTGCAGCTCTTGAAATATGTTCAGGAGTGAGAGGTGGTGTCTGCGATGAGCAGCTATTTGCTGGATCCACCAGTCCTGCCCATGCTGTGTTATTGTAGAAGGCTCTGTTTTGTTTTCCAACAGAATCCCTCCCTGTTGCTGTGATCATTGGCGTGGCAGTTGGCGCTTTCGTTGCTTTCATCGTCCTCATGGGAACCATCGGAGCTTTCTGCTGTACACGCTCTCAGAGAAGTATGTACCTCTCAGCCAATTGCCTTCCTGCATGTCCATCACCAGAACACGCTAAGTGCTCCTCAGTCAGACAAAGAGCAGGTTATTAGGGTGTTCATGTCACTTCACAGAAACGCAGCCTTTATTTCTATATCTTCCTTTTTGTTGAGTGTTTGTGTAGGGTCGGGTGGTATGACGGTATAGACCAGAAATGCCTCAGCCAGTTAAAACTTTTTTTAAGTAGAAAACTGTAGTATTCTTCCAATGTAGACAATGTCTTTCTCTATAATGTGGGGGAATTTGCTTTAGTGCACTGTGTGCTATTTGCTAACTGTACATTGGTATGGTTTAACGTGTTCATCTAGAAACATTGCAACTTGATGTATTAATTAAAATATTTGACTGATGTGTACATAAAACAGCTATTTTACAGTCGGCTTCAGTCATACTTTTTATCCATTGCTCTTCTGAGTTTGTTGTTATTTGTGTCTGCATTTTAGTGCATTTAAATTGTAAAATTAGGAGATTAAGGGCCAGATTTACTAAACAGGGGAAAATGTAACATTTTGTGGACAGCCACAAAAATGTCTAGGCATTTTAAGCGCTAAATATTCTCTTTATAAAATCATGACAGTAGTTTTTTCATTGTCAAAGGAGGGTTTGAACTGGAGCAAGCTGGTAGTAAATCAGGTGTAATGTGTGACCCTGGACTTATTTTCAAAATCTTAAAATTTAATATGGCAGTAAAATGTTTCTTTCTTTTACTACTCATGAGTCTTTTGTCATACCGCCCACCCTTATCTATGTGTCTCTTATTTGTTTTCCTTTTACCGCGTCCATCCTCTCACATGATCTAAAGAGAAAACAGCGCATCCATGTACAGGTTAGCGTCAGACAGCGAAAAATGAGCTTGAAGTTTACGATTGTTGGTGGCATTCCTAGCGTTGAGCATGTTGTTGTTGTATGCCACAGAAGACGCTCACCTGGTTATGCCTACACTGCCCACCTCCATCTGTGCTCAGCAGAGAGAACTTGCAAGCAAAATTAAGACAGAAAGTAAGACTTGTTACCTGACCGTCACCAATTATCTATAAACATTGTTCTTCAATGCGTCAAGATGAGCTGTGTGATTCTAATGTGATGTATCTAAGGGTTCCTCTAGAGTTCCTCTTATCTTAGTTCTGTGGTGTTATGCTGCCTTCAAGTCCTCCTACTCAAGATTTCGGATATTATAAACATGACGAATGTTATTTTAGTTTTGGAATAAAATGGGCAATTTAATATCCCAGTTTACACTCTATAATAAGCTTCCATTAGTTAACTGCATTAGGTAACACAAATTGTAATGAAAAATTACCTTAAAATTAATAAATTTGTTATAGTTATGTTAATTTCAACTTTACTAATACATTATTATATCAAAATTTGGTAACACTTTAGTTTAGGATCCAATTCTCACTATTAACTAGTTGCTTATTATCATGCATATTGCTGGAATATTGGCTGTTTATTAGCACATATTAATGCCTTATTCTGCATCTCTTAATCATACCCAATACCTAAACTTAACAACTACCTTATTAACTATTAATACGCAGTAATCAGGAGTTGCTTGAGGCAAAAGTAATAGTTAATAGTGAGAATTGGACCCTAAACTACTGTGTGACTCAAAAGTTGTATCTGTTCATATTATTCAAAGTACCTAAGTTAACATGAACAATGAACAGTATTTTTATCAAAATGATCAACGATTAATAAATATTGCAACAAATGTATTGCACATTGTTAGTTCATGTTCCTTAATGCATTAACTAATGTTATTGCATGGCTCTGTGGAATACTTGATTTTGATTGGTCAATCGAGTGGTGTGTTATACCCACTGCAGTTTGGTGAGCTGATAAAATAGTAAAACTCAAATCAATATTTTGTGTAAAATTATTGAATTATGTCATCCGGGTATTGCAGACTCACTCTCATTTCATACAAACACTGTAAAACTGTTCAGGTCTCCAATTTAAAATGTTCTAGTGACTAGAACATTTTAAATTGGAGATCTGAATTGTTTTTTTACAGTGAACGCAGCTGCTGCCATTTTGCAATGCTTGTTTTGTAAATTGTTTTGTACACTGTAATAGATAACAGGTAAGATTTTAAAACAGTTTAATCGCAAATCAATATCTCGTATCCCCATAATTATTTATGTGGTGAAATACTGTGTAATAAGTGTACCGTATACATTAAATGATTGTCTAGTTAGAACCTGCCGCTTGCTAGCTAAGTTGCTGCTTTCTTTGCAGACAGCTTTGCATTTAAAGACCTAATCAAATATTTAAACTCAAGTCAATATTTCATCTTTAATTATTTACTTATGTGGCAAGTAGCCGTGTAATAAGTGGGATAACGTACATCCAGCCGGTTGTTATCGCAGAATAAATCCCTTCAGAGTGATGCAAAACCCCTCCGCTTTGCTTACTTAACTAATGGGACCTTATTGAAAATGTTACCAACATTTCTCTCTATTTAATTCACTTTCTGACAAAATCAGGAAGCTATTTCTGTGCCAGTTCATATACCACTAGGTGTGTAATTGTTGCTTTAGCTAAGTATTTTAATAAATTATATAATGAATTTTCATATTAATATAATAATCAATTAGTATTTAAAAATCTATTAAAATATAATATAATATAGGCTAATTCTTAAAACTTTATGTGTATAAATTCATATATATCGTTACTGACATGCCCTAATGTCGTGCATGTGAATAAGTCATCGTAAATATGACTTGAAGGCAGCATTTGTTTTTAGGGACTCTTATTAAGGCAATGTGAAGTGGCATGGATTAGATTACATTTTTTATATATTTCACATCAGTACATTACACTTAATGGCATGACTGGGGTAACATATGTAACTTTCCTCTCAGACCTCAAAGGTGTGGTATCAGCCAAGAACGACATTCGGGTGGAAATTGTACACAAAGATCACAATGCAGCCCGAGAAAACGAGGAGCACTCCGCCATGAAGCAGCTCATGGTGAGTCACATTCTGAACGAGACAAGAACAGTAAACATCCCGCTCACCATTACCCCATCAGCAGCCCCAAATCAACAAACTAGTTCATTATGCTAGTCCCTGTCACATCCTTTAGCTAATGAATGCTAATCATCCCCACCCCTACACTAATAGCGCCTATCTCCCTCGCTTCTGCTAACGTCAAACCCATGAATAATGCAGCATAAGTGTGAGAACCCTGCTGGCCTGGATGCCTATATTTAGCCTTCAGCCTGCATTTCCTGGGAGGACATGGGCATAGATGTAACCATAGAGTTGCCAGTGATCAAGTGGTCCTTTTCTCCTGGAGTCCTTGGTGAAGTTTTGTCAAAACACATGATGCCTCCTTCTTTGGAAATTTCACTCATTGTCACATGAGCCTCCAAGGCCTACAATCAGAGCTGGATTAACAATGTAAAACATATGACAATGCATGACAAGGAATTTGGGCAAAAAGTGAGGACACCTCAGAAAGATGGTGTTGCATTGCGAATTTTGACTTATGACAAATAATTTCACAGGAAATTTCCCCAGTTGAAGTAGCTTTTTGTAAGCATTTTGGAGCACCAAAGCTGCAGGGGAAGGGAGAGGGTAACCCAGATATTAACGTGTGGATGGATCTGTTGTTTGCCACAGATTGAACGGGAGAGTTTCAGCAGGAGTCCGTTCTGAAGCAACTTGAGGTACTTCAGGAAGAAGAGAAAGAGTATCAGCACATCAAGGTATGTCTCTATGGGATTTAAAGGAAGTGATTTAAGAAAGCGAGAAGTTGTGTGATATATTCCACACTACAGTTATACACAAAAATAAAGTTTATTATTAGTTCTTATTATTATTGTTCTAAGAAGAACCTTTAGCATCCATGGAACCTTTCCATTACACAAAAGATTTTAAAGAGGGCCAGATTTACTAACAGCTTGTGCCAGCACAAACTCTCTTTTGGCGTTAAAAATAGTGTCAGGATTTAACACAAGCAGTAAAGAAATAGCACTGAAAAGTCCTGAACACGGTTATTTTTGCAGCTGACCTTATTGCATATGCATTTGTTGGACTTTCCCTTTCAGACACAATTTATGGGAGGAGAGTATTTAAATGAATCATGCAAGGATATTTACTAAGGTTTGTGCTAGTCAATTTACTGGTATTCGCACCCTTATTTACCACCCAAAAATGATGTCTTAACCCATTTTGGGCATGTGTTGTTAGTAGATCACCCGCAAATGATTATCAGCGGCTCTGCTTGTTTGTGACCCTATGCTAATTTGGTCATTTAAGGAAATGATCCGGCTGAGTCTGTGTTCTGGAGTAATGATGCCTAAAATTCATGTATTCACATAGAAAACATTTATCTTAAATTGTAAAAATATTTCACAATATTACTGTTTTTACTATTTTGGATCAAATAAATACAGCCTTGGTAAGTAGAAGAGACTTATAAAAAAAAAAAAACTTCTGAACGGTACTGTAGGTCTAAAGTCTTTATGTAAAGAAAATGTATTGTCAGATTACTTCTTTTAAATTAAACATGATTTTGTGAATAAGCTACAGACAATACATTCAATCATCAAGTCTTTTCACATTCATTCTCTCCAGTTCCCTCTGTCACATTCCTCATTGATATTCATTGGGAAATAGTTGTTGACACCTAAAGGTGTGAATCACAGCATTATTCATGATGATCCACACCCTCCCTGCATACAGCCATTCTGACAATAAGTGTCTTACAAAAGTTAAATTGCTATATTGTTTTGTATGAATGAGTAGTCAAAATTGTTTTCAAATTGTCTTGAAGAAAAAAATTGTCAAATTGTCTTGTTTTATGGCCTGATTTCAAACTATGCATAAACATTATTTTCTTAAAACTTCATACTTTTATGTACATGTTTCTCATATATTACTGTAGCCCTGTTTATATAATGTATAAAGAGCATTGGGGCAGTAAGGTTTCATGGATGTTAAAACTTCCTTTATTTTTAAGAGTTTATTCACTGAAAAGTTCCCAGAGGAACAAAAATATTTTGTCAGGGTTTGAGTAAAGGGATGAGGTATGGCAGAGAAAAATAGGCTTTTATTTGACAATAAAAAAAAATAAATAAAAAAAGATTGATTTATAAATAAGCCATTAAGGTCTTTCTCCATTATTTACTCAAACAATAGCTTTCTAGGGGTCCGTTGAAAATAAAACCACTTTAATGTGAAACTGAAGGAATGTGATAACTGCATTAAAAAAATGCTATGGTTTTATAATGAGTGTTCGTCGTTTATACCAGGTAATTCCTTAGAAGATTGATATTTACATTTTTGTTTGGCCAAAACCAATATTTTAAAGAAAAAATAATTTAAGTCTTATAAGCTATCTTTTTGTATTCGCACTGATCATTGGGTATGTTAAGTGTTCATATACTATAATTTAGCTAAATTTAGTGTGAGCACAACGAATAAATATCCTAAGTTCAACTAACATATGATCCTACGATTATACAGATAGCAGTGCTTAAAAGAAGTAGCATAGCTTTTATTTTCTCGTTTGTGTGCAAAAACAGTATTCCTAAAGTCTGTTTCAAGGCTTCCTCTACCTGCTCCCAGCAGGATTGATTCCCTCCCTAGATGTAGATGAGTGTGTAAAATGAGCAGTGTGAACAGGGACGGCTCCACACAGATATGGAGTGGACACAATCCATGTCGCCTGATAAAACCGTGCCTGACAACGCCTTTCTTGCGTTGTCATAGAGAAGTCACCTAATGGTGATTATCGTCTCTCCCCCGCGGGATCTGGCCTGCGCACCCGCTCAAAATGGCATCCACGTCCACATTTGGTGCCTGTTTTGCTTCTTAGCAACTGTGCTGATATAACACCACGACAACGACAGCAGCCATGGTATCAAGTTCCTTCGCTTTGATTATTTCTTTCCTTGACAGATTTTAAAAGCCATGATTCTGAAGTCCAATTAAAACTGAAAAGTACAGACTAACAACCATCTTGTGTATCAAGGTTTTGTCTAATTAGCCTGTAATTATATTTTGAGGCCACTGCTAAAGATGGTTGCTTTACTCCGGTGACTGATACCAACATCTTCTTCTTACCTCTATTCTAAGTATGCATGTTTCTTGCCTTTTTAAATGCTCTGAAATGACAGTGATGGCACTTCAGAAAGAAAGAGAATAGATGCATCACACAAGCAATTCTTAAGAAATGTAGCTTTAATTTACAGCATTAGATGAAGGTCAAAATAAATGAGAAGCATTTAAAGCATTTCATTTTTTTTACTTTAGTGTGTAATGTTGCTGTTTGAGCATAAACAGCATCTGCAAAGTTACGACGTTCAAAGTTCAAAGCAAAGGGAGATATTTACTTTTACAGAAACCTTTTTCCAAACAAACAACTAAGGACAACAATGAGCTTCTTAATGGGTTAGTGACATCACTAACCCTAAAATTGATATAAACCCTGCCCCGGGAACATTCAACAAAGGCAATGTTGAGAAGAGAAGGGGTTTGTTGTAGTAGAGCAACATGTAACATGAAGATACATGTTCTATCTTTATACAGAATTTATTCTCTGGCTCAGTAGGCATTTTACAACCGTTCCCACACAAGCAATGTATAGATTATCATGACAGAACATGCTAATCAATGACTTAAAGATAGTTAACTCCACACCAGCTAAATAAATTCACAAACAAACCATTCAGAAATGTCCTGTTGCATTCTACATGTTGTCACTTCTTCTTGAGCCTCACATTAATGTCCGACTCTGGTTTGTACATAAAAGGCTGAACAGTTTCGGACCTCTCAGTGCGCATCTGCGTGAGATAATCGGAGCTGCTAGAGCTCTTGAAGCTCCGCCCTCTCTTTGAAACAGGGGAGGAGTAGCAGCTCATTTGCATGTAAAGGGACACATAAAAACAGCACCCTCAAAAAGTGTCAATTTTAACATGCTATAAAAAATTAGCTGTACGTGATCATACACATATTCACATACACACTCTAGGGACATCAGAAACTTATTTTACATCTTGTAAAAAGGGGCATAGAAGGACCCTTTAAAAAAAAAAAAAACTACACCACAATTAGGGGTGTCGCAATATACAGGGATTGCCGATAACCGTGATATTCAAAGCACGAAATATCGACATTGTGTTAATATAGGGTGTGGCAATATATCGGTATTGCCGATAACCACAATATTGAAAATGAATAAGACTCATATGATAACATGACATGTAAATACTCTGGTGTCCTGAGTCCGACTGGAGCCTGTATTTTTTTCTCCCTCCCTATTACACTTTGTTGCAGCCATAAAATTGTTCAGCTTTGGTTTTAATGTCAAAGTAGTTCTATTTTGTTTCGTTTATTTATTAAGTTAATTTAGAAAAAAAATTTGGAGCAATATTTGTTTGTTAAATTAAAGTTTTTGTTCTTTAAAGTAATGACCAAGCGGCCAGCGGCCGACAGTGAGTTATCACTTGTTTGATCAATTTATCCTCTCAAATCAACTCTTGACTTGTCTTTCCTATAATAAAATCCATAGATATAAAATACTTCAAGCATATTACAATGTTAGTTTAAATATTTACTATCACCACCACAGTAAAACGCATTTTTGACAAGCTGAGGAAGATGCAGCTCACAGCTTGCATCGGCGCTTGCGAACGAAACAGACTATACAATAAAATAATAAACAAAATTAAAATAAAAAAAACATGCAGGGTGTCTTACCTATTCCTCGCCGCAAAATGAATATAAATCCGATCTTCGATTCCTGCGCCGGCTAAACAAATTCAGTTCATGTCAACGAAAGCAAAATATTCAAGCTGTATTTTATTTGTCATCAGCTCATTTCAAGACGCCGCAATATGCGAAAGAGCGACCTAAGCGTTTTTCTTGCATTTACTTGTGGTCCCACCTCAGCACTCCCGTGCCCTACGCGCAGCGCGTGGTCGGAGCGGCGGCTCTGAGTGATCAGATTTAAATCCGCCTCGAAAGAATCTCGGAAGACATTTACTCCTGATCTCTTCACAATGTTATAGATATCTGATCAGAGAAAACAAATGAAGAGAACAGGTGAAAAAAGGCCTTAACTCTTGCAGCTGCGCTGAAAGAATGCTTGCTACTGCTGCTGCTGCTGGCGCGGACTCTAAATACCAGAGCATGTCTGACGGTCTTGACAGTCATCGTAGCATGGGCTCGTGTTTTTTCCACCAGTGTAGCACATCTCAGTTTATTTTAATTAATTAATGTATATTTACATAATGTCTCTTCTTGTATTTGTATTTGCAATCTAGTCATGGCCAATAACATTTATGTTAATATTTATTAATCAGACTGTTGAACTTGACAGTATGTCTCTTTTGTTATTTCATAGGGAGCTTCAAAGAAGATTTAGCAGTAACAGAGTATTACCCTGAGTTTATCAGTATCCAATTATGTTTGTTGGGTAAAAAAGAAAAACTAAATAAACTAATTAAAAATTAACTTTTCCCCCCAAGGTTTCAAATAGATATCGCAATACATCGATATTGTGATTTTTTTTTTGGCCACAATAACCGTGGTGTGAAAAATCTAATATCGTGACAGCCCTAACCACAATCAAAGACATTCCTGTTTGAACAGGGTTACATTTATCAGAGGACAACAGAGATTTAGTAAAAAAATAATAGATAATGTGCTACAATATTATTTGCCACGGTTGCATGAGAAAAATACAGACGTGGTAAATTTGGATGAGATATTTGTACCAACATGTCCACTAGCAGTCTTTAGAGTATTAGTAGACTGTCTGCTTAATATCTAATAACACTACTCCCCAACTGACATTTCACTGGCTACAATTAACTTTGCAAGTGCATGTCACCTGACTCCCATTCATTTTCAACTACCTATGTTGACATGTAGTTGCAAAGTTACTTATAGTTAGTAGAATATCTAAAGTGGGCTATCGAAATATAATCCACAATTCCTCTTTGAAATGCAAATTAAGCTAACCTCCTAACGGTCAACAGAATAGGGCTACAGTATACTTAACAGTAATAGTAATAGTATTAAGTATCATTGAGATGGCATTCCCAAAAGCTGACATACTGTACAAAATGTTTGAGTTTAAGATAATTGTTGGCTTCCAAATGCTTCATAACATACTTAAGGGCGTTCACACTGACAGTTATTGAAATGCTGAAGGTTATCAACTCAAAGTGCATTTGGTTTCTAATAGTAATTTCTACTTAACTGTATGAATTGCTTTGATGCTTGTTTGCATAAAGTTGAGCTCAGTGTCAATTGTTGAGATAATGGCAACTCTTGAAAATCATTATGCTTCGCTGTCAGTGTAAAAGCTCTTTACAAGTATTTATTTAGTGTTACCTTGTCATGAAAGTCATTTCGTTGAAGTCCTTACATTCAATGACATGTTTGTTAATGCATTGTTCCTCAAAGGATCCCACTAATGGATACTACAGTGTGAACACCTTTAAGGAGCATCATGGCACCCCAACCACGCTGGCAGGAAACCAGACCACAGAGCTCCGGCGAGATCCTGCCACAGCCACTACCGGCAAACAGCGGGTTCCCACAGGAATGTCTTTCACCAACATCTACTCTACCTTGGGTGCTGGACCCAACCGCCTGTACGACTACAGCCAGCGGTTTGTGCTGGGCATGGGCAGCAGTTCCATTGAGCTTTGTGAGCGAGAATTCCAGCGAGGATCGATGAGTGACTCCAGCTCTTTCCTGGACACACAGTGCGACAGCAGCGTCAGCAGTTACAGCAAGCAGGACGGCTATGTGCAGTTCGACAAGGACAGCAAGGCATCGGCCTCCTCCTCGTCCCATTACTCTCAATCATCATCCCAGAACTCAGACCTCACGCGGCCCCTGCAGAAACGCATGCAGACCCACGTCTGACTACAGGAGATGGACAGAAGACAGAGGAGTCCAGTAAAGGGTTTGGCCAAAGGGGAATGAATTCCCCCCAGACAAGAATCAGGAACCAAGCACATATAGCACACCAGTTTCATTTTATCCTTCTCTTGCTTTGCTTTTAACATTCTTTGGTATATGTGGATTTTCCTCAATAGTCCTAATCTTATTTACTGCTCTGAAAAGCCTTACCGTTTTCAGATCCTTGTCATGAGCTCATGGACTTCCAAATCCCCTAAATGTCTGGGCCAAAAACTTTCTCCAAACAACTGTGTGCCACAGTGACGTCACTTGCCAACTTAGAAAGACACAAGAAACAGAACCAGTGTCCTTGCTGTAGTTCCACTAACTTTAAAAAAGCTCTGAATGAATGACCTCCAAAGGAGAATGCATAGCAACATTGCTCTGATGAGGTCTTTAAAGAGAGATGATGAAGGCTACACTCTTTACATCTGTAGTCCAGACAATCCTCTTCACCATTAGAGGACAATTCTCTGTTTCTCCTGTACATTCAAACAACTTTCAAAGTCGTATGTAAGATTTCTCAATGCCTCTACCACAGCTAGCTAAACAAAAGAAAAAATATATAAAAAGGACAAAAAAGGAAAAAAAAAAAGATATGTATGAACTGAATTAACAACTAATGTCAGTCAGAATCTTTGAATTCTGGCCCTTCTGACAAAAGTTTGTCTGACATACAAATGTGAGAATCTCAGATAGAAAATGGCCCTGAGCTGTCGGTTTACCATTCAGAGATAAGATATATCTGTGTACTTCGTTGTTCTTTCTTTCTGAACATTCTTTATGTTTAGCGTTTTAAAAACTTGGTTTAAAAATTCATTGGACTTGCACTGGGAACTAAGAGTATGATGTAATCTTGACTACTTGAGAGCCTTGAGTAGGACTATTTAAGGTGTGTGGACATTTGACGCTGAAAGTGTTTTTTTTTTCTTCTTTTTTTTTTAATACAAGGGTTGATGGTGGTTTGGTGTGAATAATGTGCCGGTGATGGGAACAGTGATGTCTGGATTTTTAAAAGATGCACTATGTCCTGTATTCCTGTTGTGTGAAGTCAAGCTATAACGCTTAAAAATCTTCCTTGCGATTCATAGAAAATCTTCTGAGCTTGTTACACATGTGCTAGATATATTTTCAAATTGCTTGTTTCTTGCAAAACACAAATTTAGTTTACAAGAATACCACAATCGAAATCTGAGTACTTCACATTTTGCTCCAGTTTGAATCTTCTGTCTGCTCGTCATGTGGCTGCCATTGGGCTGTACAGCATTGAGTACTCTCACTGTTATAAGTGAGCAATTTGTGTATGTGTTTTTTGAATGGAGTGTGAGCTTTCATACTTAATGTTAATGTTTGTTTTGTTTTTTTCTTCTTCAATGTTTTAGTCAACAGAACTGAAATTGCAACCTATGGCACTACTGATAACTGAAGCACTTCACTCAAACACTTGTAAGGTAAAAATCACTCTTCTAGTCCCAACTCAAAGTTTTGAAATCAAGCTAACAGCAATCGAGATAGCACTGCATGCAGAGAAGCAAACAGAAGCCAATGTTGTGGTGTATGGCAAGCTGGAAACTAGAAACATTTGGCCAATTATAGTGACTAAACCTCAGGCAAGAGTAGAAGCTCCAGACAGACGCATTTCTGTCTGTTTTGAAAGTATAAATCTTCCAATGCTCTTCAAAAAAGTGCCCTTTGCTTTGCCAAAAGATTAATCAAAAAGGCGTACATAAAATTGCTTAGTTTATCTGCTTTATTCTTTAATTCATTTGGTGTTTTGGCTATACTGGGGAGAAATATTCAGAAAAAATAAATAATATAAATTATGGCAGCATGTTTCTAGTACTAGACAAGAGCACTAGCCATTATCTATGTGGTGTTACATTAAGTGGCATAATTGTATGAAATTGCAACTGACCCCTCATAATAAGGTTGAAGCTCATCCCAGTATGTGCGCCAACTGTGCTTGCATCCACTGATACTGGCACATCTCTCCCTGCCAAACTTTTCCTGGGTTATGGCGCTCTGAATCTACATTTAGTTGAATAACCTTTCCAGTATTGCCCTATGACTGCAAAGCAGATTGGGCATGGAAGCTATCAGTGTGTTTTGCTTATCAAAGCCTCTAACACTCCACTCTTTTATCTCCTCGTCAAGTTATCTCCCATTCCTCCTCGCTCATAAAGATAAATATGACCAGAGGTGATCCCCCATATAAACAAGGAGGAGGAGCTGTAGCGTCTCTCACTTGAAATGCAAAGATTTTGATTTTGACCCAGAGCAAGAGTTTTGATTTGTACCGACCTGACAGTTCCTCCCCTCAACCCGAATACAAGAAACACTGTAAGGCTGAGTCAGTCGGTGCTGTAAGCACTTAACAAATGATTATGTTTGTGGCATTTCAATGGGTTTCATACATGAGTGCTGTTGGATGAGTCTAATTTTACAAATGGATTGGTGCCCATTGTGGGGCTTAAACAGGAAAAGGCCTGTTTCAGTGCTGATAATACAGCTCAGTCTCCCCTACACTGTATATAAATCCCTTATGCTCTCTCTGTGTAAATTTGCAGTAATTTTGCTTTGTTCTTTAGTCAATTTGATTCGTAAAGGGCAGAAAGCAAACCACACTATTGATACTGTACAAACGATCAATCTTTAATTTAGATTTTCCCTCTCAGTCTGACGGCAATGCCAGTGCTATAGCCATAGGCAGAGAAGTGTTTAAAATGAAGTATATATATATTACTTACCTTGGCCTATCTTTTTCTATTGATAGATGGGCACGAAATGTTTACCGCAAGGTGAAATGAAAATATACAGACCTATAGAAATATTGCAACACACAACAATCAAACTTGCAACGTGCACTGAATTTTGATTCAGGGTTTTTACACCTTTTGACCATTTCTGAGAAATCATTTTATTGAGATTGGCCAGAAACTGCACTTTGGGAATGAAATCAAATACTTTAAATCCAAGCATAACAAGAAAAACAGGTTCAGCATAGGATATGGTTGTGGGAACCCTGCAAATATGAAAAACGCAAAAACAAAACACCCTATAATTCTCAATTCATACTTATATCAGTTTTAAGTACAGACTTTGAAAATAGCTGAAGTGTGTAATTTCTCAATGTAAAATGACTTTCTTTAGCAATGGCATTAGTTTGGGGCTTGGCTACCTGTTTGTTTTTCTAATAACAGGTGAAAGTCCTAGAGAGGAAACATGTCATACATTTTGCAAATCTGCATGCAAAGAAACTACACACTACAACTTTAAATTTAATTAAATTAATTAAAGCTGAACAACAAAAGAGTTACCCCTTATCCAAGACATACTTCGAATCATGGGCAGCTCCCATCTGCCACTTCCACTTTACAATGCTAACAGAGCCATATGGGTATTGATTATTTGACATGAACATACGTGATAATTTATACCATATGGACTAGTTGATACAGTCTTAAAACATGGAAAAAGAGCGACAAAATCTCCCCAAACAGATCACCATTCATGTAAAGAAGCTGCTAGCATGTGCTAGAATGAACATGGTGCCTGTAATCAAATATTGGATTAGGGCTGTTGTTCTGTTTGAGTAGCTCTCGGTACTCTTTTGTAGCCTGTGTACTTTTCTTATCGCCCAGCCCTGGTGAGTTTCAATCCCTTCTCCCACTGGACCGCAAGTCTTGCCTGATTCAGGCACCGGATGGTGATGCACTTACAACCAAACCAAACAGATGAACAAATACAACTCTGAATGATAGGACAGGGTCATTGCCAGTCGCAGACAGCAGACCACATTTATGGGTTTTACATTTCTCCCCTGACATTTCAGCACAGCCAGGCGGGCTACTGGCTGATGAGATGTTATGAATTTCCCTCTCTCGATGATAATGTTTTATATAGGCCTTTCCATTATGACGATCCCAGAGCAAGTTTTGTTTGAGGATGGTCACAGTCTAAGCTGTATAGGCATATTATTGTGTAATCACTGCGGAGGCACTGCATTGATGATTTGTGCTTTGTAAAATCTACAGAACATAAGAGAGCGGATTATGTACAATGATGGGCAGCTCTCTCTGAATGGTTTGTGTCAGTTTTTCTATGTCCCAAACACTTTTTACATCAGATTTTTATTTATAATTGTATTTCCACAAGACACTATCTCGTTAGTCTTCAAGTGGCATACTACTGCCGTAACAAAGGTCAAGAAAATCAATCCAGCAGTTCTGAAACTATTATACTGTAATGTTCTGGGGTTATAAAAGAAGGTGAACCACTATTTTCTTGCATTGACTCTCTCTATCAGTAAAAGCATTAAAAAGATGTACTTTACCTGTAATGGTCTGTGATCTTATGATGCTTTGGCTCTGTATATTTCTGAAAGAAAATTGAAAATCATTTCAAAAAGAGTTGGATTGTCTTTATTTAAACCTCTCTGTCTGTTTGTCTGTTTGTCTGTGTGTGTGTGTGTGTGTGTGTGTGTGTGTGTGTGTGTGTGTTAGCAAAACATCTCTAAATCAAAATGGAAATGGATCATATCAAATCTATGTTTAACAAGTAAATTCCCATCCCATTTTTATTAAAGTGCAATTCAATCCTGAAAATAAATAAATAAATATTAAGCCAAATATATTATTCCCTAAATGGTTCGTGCATTTTATTATTTGCATGTAGCAATGCTTTCCCTCCTTTTTTCCTCATTTAGAGGTTGTTCATCTTATGCTCTCTAAACTGGATTCATATGCGCTCTCTCAAACGCATAACCGTCAATATTAACGTTCAGATTTTGGCAGTTCAGTTCTGTAGCATTGTTAATAGTTAATAGACAGATGGACAAATTAACCTGCTGTAGTTTTGCTCTGATGATCTTGTAGACTGGGTTATGGGTTTTAAATGCTTTCAGGAGAAGGTTCATTAACATAATACAAACAAGAAAAGGACTTAAAGTAGATCTTAATAATTTGATATGAAAGGGTTTTTGATTTTGAATTGAACAAAATTGCAGTTCTGTTTAATTTATTCATTTCTTTTGAGAAAATGATTAGTTGACCTGATAAGACCTCTGGGATGGAGATTTCAAGTTTAAATTGTATGCAATGATTATGAATGATCTGAAATTCCTGTAATCAGATTACAGTTACTGACTTAATCTGACTTTAACATGTAATACATTCAAAACATGAAGTACACCCACCTCTTCTGTGACATCTGAAATTGCATGAGCTTTTTAATAAACTTTAAATAATGAGAAAATGTAAATTGTGCAACAGCACTAAAGAAGTCATTTTTGGGAACCTCAGGAGATTTATTCTCAGGTAAAATACTGGGTTCATAGTACAAATGTAGCCCACACATCACTGTATTTTCAATTCATTTTCTGTTATTGTGTTTGAAAAAACAATACCTAAACTTGTAGAATCCCTTTATTATAATTAATATTGTTCTAATAGTACATACACTAACCTAAAGGACTATTAGGAACACCATACTAATACTGTGATTGATCCCCTTTCGCCTTCAGAACTGCCTTAATTCTACGTGGCACTGATTCATCAAGGTGCTGAAAGCATTCTTTAGAAATGTTGGCCCATATTGATAGGATAGCATCTTGCAGTTGATGGAGATTTGTGGGATGCACATCCAGGGCACGAAGCTCCCGTTCCACCACATCCCAAAGATGCTCTATTGGGTTGAGATCTGGTGACTGTGGGGGCCATTTTAGTACAGTGAAATTATTGTCATGTTCAAGAAACCAATTTGAAATGATTCGAGCTTTGTGACATGGTGCACTATCCTGCTAGATGTAGATCAGAGGATGGGTACATGGTGGTCATAAAGGGATGGACATGGTCAGAAACAATGCTCAGGTAGGCCGTGGCATTTAAACAATACCCAATTGGCACTAAGGGGCCTATAGTGTGCCAAGAAAACATTCCCCACACCATTACACCACCACCACCAGCCTGCACAGTGGTAAAAAGGCATGATGGTTCCATGTTCTCATTCTGTTTACGCCAAATTCTGACTCTACCATCTGAATGTCTCAACAGAAAACGAGACTCATCAGACCAGGCAACATTTTTCCAGTCTTCAACTGTCCAATTTTGGTGAGCTTGTGCAAATTGTAGCCTCTTTTTCCTATTTGTAGTGGAGATGAGTGGTACCCGGTGGGGTCTTCTGCTGTTGTAGCCCATCCGCCTCAAGGTTGTGCGTGTTGTGGCTTCACAAATACTTTGCTGCATACCTCGGTTGTAACGAGTGGTTATTTCAGTCAAAGTCATTTCAGCTGCTCTTCTATCAGCTTGAATCAGTCGCCCATTCTCCTCTGACCTCTAGCATCAACAAGGCATTTTCACCTACAGGACTGCCGCATACTGGATGTTTTTCCCCTTTCACACCATTCTTTGTAAACCCTAGAAATGGTTGTGCGTGAAAATCCCAGTAACTGAGCAGATTGTGAAATACTCCAATGTGACCAACCCGCCTGGCACCAACAGCCATGCCACTCTCAAAATTGCTTAAATCACCTTTCTTTCCCATTCTGACATTCAGTTTTGAGTTCAGGAGATTGTCTTGACCAGGACCACACCCCTAAATGCATTGAAGCAAATGCCATGTGATTGGTTGATTATATAATTGCATTAATGATCAATTGAACAGGTGTTCCTAATAATTCTTTAGGTGAGTGTATATGAACACATTTAAAATAAACATATAAAACATTTTACATAATTTCCATTCATAAAACAGTATTCATTATCAAACAAAACAAATTAATAAACAAGTATTATAGTAGTCCAGGTTTCAAGAAGCAATAGTGTGTGAAATGAATGTGGACTGTAACATTTACAACTAAAATTATTTAAAGGTGCCCTAGAATGAAAAATTGAATTAACCTTGCCGTAGTTAAATATCAGGAGTTCAGTACATGTAAATCACATTTAGTGAGTTTCAAACACCATTGCCTCCTTCTTCATATGTAAATCTCGTTTGTGAAAAACACCACAGAAAAACGTAACACCAAGAATGATGCAATCGTCGAGATCATTAATATGTATGCCCCCAACATTTGCATATGTAAGAACATGTTCACTGTGAGGCGAAACTGCGCAGCCATATCATCTCTGCAGGTAAACAAGCGTCATGCGAGGATAGCGAAAATGGCAGATCATGGAAACAAATGTTATGTTCCAGGCTGTGCATGGGATGTGAAGACTTTTCATACCCTTCCCACAGATAAAACGTGTCAACAGGCATTGATCTTTATTTATAATATCAAGCAGGCTTTGCTCAGCATCCGACACTGAAGAAAGGGTCAATTCCAACCATATACCTGCAAGCAGTGAGTGATTTTATCCACTTCTTGACTATCTAAACAATTTCTGATTAAATTGAAAGTTTCTTAGAGAGACAGCATGTCTAGATAACGCAAGCTGCTAGTACTGTAACAATAGGAAACTCCACGTACCATACATAACTAGTTACTGCGTACATTGTGACTATATAAACATGCAATATCGTTTTTACGAGAAAAAAAAGTCAAAAATGTAGTTGGTTGTGCACTAAAGCACTGGTTTGGGTTTTGTCAGGGGAAAAAGAGGAGCTTTCGAGTCTTTGTGCTTGCGGTTGCCAGAGTTCAGTAATTTAATCCCCCAATGAGAGCTTTTCTGTGAAAAGAACACGTAAACTATCCGGTGTTTTACCTAAACGTGCAATCTGGCAAACAATATGCACGCAAGCTCTCTCTCACTCGCGTGCGGTGATCTGAAAACACCAATAAACAAGTAAGCTGCATTTGAGCGATCTCCATTTGAGATGTTCTGTTTAAAGTGCCATTCAGTCGATCTGTGTTCTTTCAGGACTCATGAGCTGGTTGTGCTTTTTGTGATTGTGTTAGCTAGCTGAACAACTGCACTTTTGTGAGCTGCTGAAATAAGCCAATCAGAGCAGAACATTAATATTCACGACCCTTCCAAATAAGGTAAAAACTGAGCGTTAACTCCTGGGCACAATTTCTAGGGTTGTAAATGGACATGTAAAACTGTATCTGGACATGTTTTGCCCTTAAATAAGCCACACACACACTCTATGTAGATATCAGAGAACAATTTAAAATATTGTTTTAAATCATTCTAGAGCACCTTAAAAAATAAAGAGAGAGAGAGAGAGAGAGAGAGAGAGAGAGAGAGAGAGAGAGAGAGAGAGAGAGAGAGAGAGAGAGAGAGAGAGAGAGAGAGATTTGGAAAAAACTTTAATCACAAGTAGCCAAAAATACACTAATTCACATTTTAAGATGAATGGTGTTTTATGTTCTCCATTCAAGGTTACTAGAGGAATCAGACAAGGATGCTCATTGTCAGGAATGCTATATTCTCAACACGTCATGACTGCACCATTTCATTTTAAAAGTGGAAAGATCATTCATAGCATTATAAAAGCTGAAATCAATCAGCATTCTTGCTTTGAGTAAGGATCTAAAAACCACAATCACATCATCATTACACCTTTGTTCTATTTTGCTTTTTCTACTTGTATAAATCGCCAATTTAGCTTGGCCAAGAATAAAATTCAGTAATTGAAACTTGATACGTTTTTTTTCTGCACATACTTAAAACCAAAAATAAAAGTTTCTGAATAAAAATTCTCATTGAACCTGTCACACATTTCTTGAATCAACACAAATAAAGGTTTAAGCCTAAAACAGTACATAAAAGCATGAAAGACAGTCTCTTTTTGAAAACAAAAAGGACAACCTGAGTTGCTCTCAGAATCCAAAACAGAAATAAAAGAATGTACCGCAATGGCCCCATGAAGAATTCTCCATTGCAAATCTCCCGTCTTTTTTACTAATGGTGGTTTATATAAAACTCTCCATTCAGGTTTTACATCATTTCCTACTTTAAAAACTGAACGCCATGGGGTATCAATTCTTTTGTCAAGCCTTTTCTTGTTCAGGATAAGTACACACATTTTATACAGGTCTTTTCCTATACAGGAAAAAAAATCAACAGAAAGGAACTTTCCTTGATTTAATAAAATACCCGTACGCTCTTCAAAATTCGGCTGGATTAATAAACAAGGAAAAGGGTCCTCACTATCAGGGAGAAAAAAGTCCTCCAAAATAAGTTTTTTTTCAGTTGTCAAGATTTCCATCAGCTAGTTTACAAAACGAGTGGTCGAGCCAATAGATCTTAGTCCCATTTTTTTGGTAACAGCCTCTGTGTCTTTAAAATGAGGTCCTGTTAAAGACAGTAAATGACTTAACACAAACACTCCTGAATTTTGTAGCACCTTGCTGAATCCCTGTAGAAAAGTGGGAGATGAAATGTCCAATCTTGCCTTGAGAATCAGGGGTTCGTTCAATAACCAGTAAATGGAATGAAAGTTATCAGTCTTTTGGATGTGGAAAAAACTCCAAACTTTAAAAAGATTCTGATAAAAAGGGGACAACTGTGAGAGGTTCAGACTTTTGGGGTCCATCAAAAAAAGAGGTTTGTCCAAGGAAAAGCCTCCAACAGTCCGTAGTAGAGCGCAACTTATAGCTCTCCAGCTTACATCCACTGGGCCATCTAGAAGTCTTTGTAGAAAAAGTAACCGAAAAGTTGTAATTCTGCTTTGTAAATGAATTAACCCTTGACCACCTTCTTCTTTAGGTAGATACAATATGCTCTGTATCCAATGAAGTTTATCCCAAAACAAATCAACAAAAACAGCTTGAATTTCAGCCATCAGTTTTGCAGGGGGGTCAATACATGCCAGTCTATGCCATAAAAGTGATGCAACCAAATTATTGACAATAAGTGTTCTTCCTCTATACGACATATTAGGTTGAAGCCATTTCCATTTGTCTAGACGACCTCTGACTTTTTGTAACATTCCATCCCAATTTTTTTGAACAACATTATCATCTCCCAAAAACACCCCAAGATATTTTAAACCCCATCTATTCCAACATAGATTTTCAGGAAGAGTTGGTTTTCCATCATTCCAATCTCCTAATAATAAAGCATCACTCTTTTTCCAATTTACCTTTGCTGAGGAGCATTTTTCAAAAACTTTTAATAATTTTGATAAAACATGTATATCTCTTTGACTATTGATTAAAATGATAAGATAATCAGCATAAGCTGATAAACAAAAATTAAAATCACAATGTGGTATTCTTAACCCCTCCAATTTCTTTCTAATTTGTTGGAGTAATGGTTCAATTGTGAGAGAATATAGCATTCCTGACAATGAGCATCCTTGTCTGATTCCTCTAGTAACCTTGAATGGAGAACATAAAACACCATTAATCTTAATTACACTTTCAATGTCACTATAAAGATTTTTTACCATACCTAAAAAATTCTCATGGAAACCAAAAGCTTCCAAGGTATTCCATAAATATTAATGTTCAACTCGATCGAATGCTTTTTCTTGATCTAATGAAAACAAACCGCAATTGATATTAAATACTCCAGAAACCTGTATAATATCCCTAATCAAAGAAATATTGTCAAAAATTGACCTTCTCGGCACACAGTAAGACTGATCAGCATGGATCACCTGTCCCATTACTTTAGCCAATCTACTTGCCAGTGTTTTTGAAAGTAACTTATAGTCACTGCATAAGAGTGAGACCGGCCTCTAATTTTTAATCTCAGTGAGATCTTCTTTTTTTGGAAGAAGAGTCACCACTGCTCTTCGGCAGCTCAACGGCAGCTAGCCATTCAACAAGCCGTCATTGAACACCTCCTGCAGATCGACTCCAATCTCAGTCCAAAACGTTTTCAAAAACTCAACCGGTATCCCATCTATACCAGGAGTTTTTCCAGACTCCATACCCTGGAGTGCACCATGGAGTTCTCCTAAAGTTAGGGAATTCTCCAGCTCATTGTTGGATTCCACTGAGATCTTAAGTAGGTTTTCTAAAAAACAACTCTCTCCACTATCTTTAAGCACACACTCACTTCTATACAGAGACTGATAAAAACGCATTGCCTCCTCACGAATCTCTCTAGGATTAGATAATAAATTACCATCCTCAGAACGTAAGGCGTGAATTATGCGCTTTTGCCAATTTTTTCTTTCATGGCCAAAAAAGTATTTAGAAGGTGCGTCCATCTGATCAATATTCAAAAATTTTGCACGGACCAGTGCCCCTTGTGTTTTATAATCTACCAAGTCTTTGAGTTCAGCTTTTTCTTAAAAATTTTTCTAAAAATGTAATCTCACTTGAGGTTTGGGTCAATTTCTGTAAATCCATTATCTGTTTTTCAAGAACTTTTAGTGTGCGGGTTAAATCTTTTGTGACATTTCGAGTGTATTGTTGTGTAAACTGTTTTATTTGCACCTTGCCATAATCCCACCATTGTTGTAAGGATTTAAAAGAAGACTTTGTCTTTTTAAACTCTTTCCAAAAAAAAACAAAAGATTCTATAAAAAACGTATCATTTAGAAGGTTTGTGTTAAAGTGTCAATATGCACTTTTAAATTTCACTGTATTTAAAATAAATTTACAACTCATCAAATGTTGATCAGAAAACAATACTGGTGTGATACAGGATTTATTAAACATGTTCAAGTGATGCTTAAAAACATACAACCTGTCAAGCCTAGCTAAAGCTAAATAATTGTCACGTGTATGAGCCCAAGTATACTGTCTTTCATTTCCATTCAGAGCTCTCCAAACATCACACAAATCATATTTTTCAATTAAATGAATTAGACGTTTTCGTGAGACCATATGCGGTTCAACATGATTTCTGTCTCTATCAATTTCAGTTCAATTAAAATCACCACCAACAAACAGTAACTCTTCTGTGCAGCAATTTTGTAAGGTTGAACAAAGGGTGTCTAAAAACACTAGTCTTTCCACCGGTGCAGTCGGGACATAAATACAAATCAAAACAAAATCAAACCTTTCATAAGTAGCTCTAACTTTTAACATCCTACCTTTAATAATTTAATCTACATCATACGAAATTGGTTTAAAATTCTTACTAAATAAAATGGCACTCCGCCACTTAAATTAGAGTTGTGACTTAAAACAGGTATTCCATTGAATTCTTTCATCCAATCAATAACATTATCTGAGCTACTATGTGTCTCTTGTAAAAAAGCTATATCTATACCTTTCTGTTGAATTTCATCAAAAATGTTTGCTCTTTTCTTAAAATTCCTTGCACCATTAACTTTTAAAGAAGTGAGATGCACTTCACTCATAAGGAAAAGAAAAAAAAGATACAATCTACAAGACCAAAGAATAGAGCTATCTTTATTCTTTATATTAAATAGCATCATTATTTAGGGCATTGTTGGTGTTCCTCACAATTTTTTTCAATCTATAAACTTCTTTGTTGGTGAAGCAATCTCCATCCATCAAACTTTTTGCTTTATCAGCAAACTGTTTCATATCAGGGAAGTAATCATGTACCCTCACTCCTCTCTTGTTTTTCGTTGATCTGAGGAACAATTTTATATCCTCAAGTTCAAAACTACCATCCACAGATTCGCTCTGTGAAAAACTCGCGCTACATTCTGAGGAATCACTGTCACTCTCGGTGTCTTGCGTATCTATTAAAGGTACACTATGTAGGATTTTTGCAGTCAAATATCCAAAAACCACCAGGCCAGTGTTATATATTTTGTTCAGTTGAGTTCTTACAATATCCCAAATGTTTCCAACTATTTGTAAATTGTGAGAAAATCGCTATTTTTACCAATGAACCGGGACGTGTGAGCATAGCGTCTGAGGGAGTCGCCTGTCAATTGCGTCATATCTGCGTTACCCTCGTTTCCGGTTTGATTTTGCAGAAAAGCTTTACTCTCACTGCAGTGTGAACAAGTGTCACAGCAGCCGCCGATCGAATGCACAGAGTAACGTCATAACATCATTGTAAACACACTTAAATGTATCTAATATAATAAACAGAGCTGCGTTACCTCATACTCATGACCGGAAAAGCGGAGATTGAGCGGCAACTGTGTCCGTCATAATAAAAGTCCGCTACTCGCGAGCAGTGTGTTTGTTGAACAATCTCTCCAGCGGCCTTACTCAGCTCCCTCAGCACTCGCCCCTGCTCTGCTTCATATACAGTAAAGTTAATAATCGCATCCATGAACATGATTTCTGCCCGAGTCCAATCCCGATTCTTTTCCACCGGCTGTGAGGTGAAGACAACATGTCCCAAGATTCTGCGCTCAAACTTAACGTCATCAAACTACGCCTTTGTTTTGAACAGGCGCCCTCTAGCGGACGGAAAAGTCACATAGTGCACCTTTAAGTCATCAGTTTTACATATTTTTGCATCTAGAGACTTATTTTTCATTTTTCTTTTTTGAGGTATCTTAAAAAGGAGCAGCTCTTGCTCCGATGTTAACTGTACCTCACACATTTCGCTTCCAGATGTTACAATCGGTTCATTTGTTATCGGTCTACTTTCTTTTTTATTACCGGCTAAAGAAGCCAAACTCATCGACTCGCTAGAAACCGTAACTACGGATGCGTCATTAAGCGTTGACTCTGTTTGTTCACGCCGAGATGGGGCTAACTCAGCCTCCAACTCACCGGGAGGATTTTCAAACCGGCACAGTCAAATCAGCCTCCACTTCCCCGTTACCTTCACCATTCTGTTCAACATTTCTATTCTCGTTTCCTTTCTCCACTACATTGCTTTTGGTCGAGCAATTTCGAATCAAATGTCCCGTTTTTCCACATCCAAAACACTTAGTCTTTCCAGTAGTAACAAAAATAGTGTAACTAAAATCCTCAATTCGAAAATTAAGCGTTAGATCTAGATCAGCGTCATCTGGAATGATCATGTAGGCGAATCGCCTAAAGGAAACTATATGTTTTAATAAAGGTGATTCACTACTAATCGGTATCTTTTTGATTGGAGACACCAATTTACCATAACGTGACAACGCTTGCGTTAAAATCTCGTCACTCACAAAAGGTGGCACGTTAGACAGAGTGACTCTTTTGGCAGGCAAGGAAAGAGGATGAACTAAAACAAATTCTCCACTAATTACGATTCCCCGCTCAACCAACTCATTAGCTTTTTCTACGCTATCCAAAAAAAACATTAAAGCATTATTCATCCTGGAAGCGGATAAAACACCCGAGTGTCCAACCACTTCCCCAACAGCCAAGCAACAGTCCTCTATGTTCACCCCCGACGCCACCTTAACTGCGTGACGTCTCGTGAGTGAACACAAACCCTGCACCCGCTGGGCCGACATGCTTCCTACAAACGGATAGCACACGGCCCTAGATATAGTACAAAAAAACAATAAACACAAAAAAGACAAAACAAAACAAGACAAGAGCCAGCGTAGAGAAAAAGATGATAGAAAGATATCACTCACAGCACTCAGCAGCACCACTCCATGCACGCACTCACGCCCAACACTCACACCGGAAGCAGAGAGAGAGAGAGAGAGAGAGAGAGAGAGAGATCTGAGCTCACTTTTAGGGTCATGGACCTGGCATCTTCAGTTCAGTTCAGTTCTAGTTGCATAAACTGGTCTGAGTTAAGATGGCTTAAATGTGAAAACTTTCCGTTATCCAAATGAGGAAAGATGTTTTGTATCTTTCTCCCTCCTTTCTGGTGAAAAAATTACTTTGCCTGATAAGTGGATTTCAAATTTACATTAACTGCAGATGCTTGAGACTGTAGACCTGTAACACACCATTAGAGAACATATGCATGCAGTTTGGAGGCCCCTGGATATAAGGTCATTCATATCATTTCCTTATCAAACGGTGAGATGTTGCTGCATGTTTTAATCACTTTCCATTGGCTAATAATAAGTTATCTTATGAATATCTTATTTGTGTTTCAGCCAAAGTGGTCTTTGTTTGGCGAATTCAACCAAACTAGTTTATTTTAATTTGATGTTTTATTTTACTATATACATCTATGACTTATCGATGTCTCGTAATTATTCATGATTTTTATCCTCTGAGAAGACGCCTTGCTCAACTATTCATGACAGCACGCATTGATTTCCTTCAAAGAGTGAGATCGCATGATACAGTAAGTGAGAGATGCAGTAATGGATCAAAATGAGTGTTTGTTTTTGCTTTGTAAGGATTGCATCTGCATCACTTTAGTTCTCTTCAATAGATCCTGAGACTTCGACACAAATGAGATACATCCACACTGTAAGTCCAATCCAGTCAATCCCTTTATAACTGGTAAAATGGCTTATAAAAATTATAAGCTTAAAAGAGACCATCTACTTCTTAAAGACCTCTGTGTGACCTTTTGGGCTGAAATCTCTTAAAACCCACAGAGACTGAGACTTCACATATAAAATTAATCAAATCATTCCAAAATGATGGCCAATAAGACCAATACCCCTTACCCCAAAAATAAAAAAACTTTGGTCCCTCTGCCCAATGTCTTGGTTACGGCCTTTGTGTGTGTGTGTTATTTTGTATTTTCAGCATGGCCTAATGGAACTGCAAAAGTATTTACTGTTTCCAAGAGGTCTCCCAAACAGATGTTGCCTAATGTTTTAATGTCACTACGGAGCCAAAGTGTTTATGCTTTTTGACAAAATCAACCAATGAAAGTTCCAGTTGTCTGTTCACATTAAGCTGAAAGGAGAAAGAAAACAAGTCGCGCATCATCTTTAACAATGTCTCACTCAGAGCATGTTACTGAAGCAAACAGCCATAAAACCCTCTCATTCGCTGTCATTTATTCAAACACAGCTGTTTCAGCAAAAGCTTGAGGATGCTAAACATCTGCCTTGGTAATATATGAATTTTAGATTAGGGCTCCTCCCGGAAAAAACTGCACACAAAAGAGGTAATTTAGTGTCTTCATTGTCAACTGCTTGCAAAGGAATCAGCAGATTTTCTCCTCCCCATTTAGAAATGCAAAGTGTTTTTCATCTTAACTCCATCCAGTTCATTCAGCTATGAAACCGAACACGATTTCTAAATCACTTTTTCCTAAAATGGGTCTTGGTTTTAAAGGGGGCACTGAAAATCGAATGTCTTAGTCACTAGCGTCCTCAGGACTGAGGATTAAACGTTGGGCACAGATAAATCCCTCCCTCTTGATTGCTGGCGGTCGGCCGTCGGAATCCAACAGAGCATCTTAAATGGATTATTGATCTGATGACCTTTCTTTAGTTTAAGGTTTTCTCTTGTTTGCTTCGGTAATGTTGACTTAACTCACACTATAGACCGTGTGATTGATCAAACATTAGCTTCCAATATTAGACTGTTAATAACCTGCTTGTGTTTGTCTAATTTAAACAGGTGACGCAGGAAAGGAGGGACACAAACGCTCATGAACCTTTATTCCTTCTGCAATAATCATCCAGTGGCCCTGGAACCACAGATGAAACATCATGATTGTGATTTTTTTGTTGAATTTGGAGGGACCGTATTGAACTGATCCCATTCTGTTGGTGGTTCAGTGCCAAATTGATTCATGAGACATTGATTTTCAAGTAAATTATAAAAAATATATTTTTATTATTATTATGAAGGCCAAATCAGATTAAGAATGTACTGAGAGAACAATATTTTTTTAACTGATTCCCAGCTCCATCTATTGAATTGTAACCACTATCAGACAACAGATCTTACACTGTTAACCAATTATGCATTATATTTAATTTAATCACTTATTTTAATCACTGTATGCAGTAGCCACTGTTTTTGTATTGTTGCCAAATTATAAGTAAAATTATCTAAAATACTTGTTTTAATATTTGAGATGGAGTTGATAGAAAATATTACTACAATTCCCCAAAATCATTACAAATAATAAATAAACCTATAAACCTCAAATTAGCCTTTATGACATTGCTGAACTCATAAAATGTATATTATGAATAAAGGATGACTTTTATATTGCTTGATTTTAAAATATTTACATTTAATCATTGGGCAGGCAATTTTACCAACCGACTTAAAATGAGGAGAATTAAAAGCAATTCATCAATTCACAGCTTCACAATGCCGAACAACCGAGAGAAAAAGTATTTTGAGAATAAGTACGGCCACAACTGTGAAACTTTATAAAAAGAGGTGATTTAATATGAATTGCTCTCTGCAGTCTCATGGCAGCAGAACTATTGCTTGGTTAATGAACTGCAACTATTGACGTAACAAACAGCTCTTCAACTGGATTTGCTTGTAATTTAGCTTTTGTGAATGTATTGACATTTCCTAAATGTCGATGGCGAGCGGGCTGGGGAGGACGCTCGCAATTTCCAAGAGGAAGAGTTCCAGCGCCGAGCCTCGATTGCAAAGTAAAGTGTGCGGCATACAATTATCATTTGCTAATTAAGGTTGCGTTTGCACTTCAACCAAGAAAGCTTCTTTCAAAATGTTGGCTTCTCTAAATTGCTTTTTCATTTGAAGAGTGAAATGAAATTTCAGAGGAAGAGAAGATACTTTCATGAATGGCTTCAGGAACGCTTTGACTCAATGATTACGACAAAGAGAATGGTGATGAATGGATCAGCAGGATGGAATTGTCACATCAGAGGTGATCAAAACAGGCCTTTAGATTCTCTCAACTTCAACACTGAAGTGTGATTCAACAAGTTCTGTGTGAAATAAATAACAACAGCCTTGGATCTGAGCTGCAAGTTCTTCTGAAGTTCTTAACACATCACATCTGAGACAAAGGCTAAATTACTCTTAAATTACATCTCCTTTTAGCACCTTTGTGATGTGGAAGGAATCTTACCTCCCTTTCTCATAATCACCTTCTGTGAACACCACGATGATTGAAAGTCTCTTGTCTGTGATGCTGCAAGAAAACAAATAAAAAGTTATTGTAGCGTAGATGTGTTTATCACAGCGTGACATTCACACAACAGCTCCATGGCGCCTTGATTGAAGTTTATATTGGTTGCTGCGAGAGTTTTTGTGTGAGTGTGTAAATAAGTAAGAATGTGTACAGATACAGAGAAAACAGTGGCATGCTTTTTTGCTTAGTCCGATGTAAACTCGTACTGCAGTTTCATTTGATGTTTGCACGGTTTTGCAGGTTATGTGGAACGCGTCTTACACTGAGTTGGGGTTGTAATCGATCTATAAAAATGGCTCACTCGTATAATTGTTCTTCATTTCTATTCAGACATGACCAAAACTGTGAGAATGCAATGAGCTCAAAGGAGGTGAAAACACTGCCTCCCTCTCATTTGTATTTGAATCAGTGTTACTTGAAAATTGTTGTTGTTGTTGTTGTTGTTTTTGAGTGATTTAAATGATTTACACACTTTCAACTCATATTTCATAATATTTGCATTGCCGAATATTTTCTCAGACAAGTTTTGTGGCATTTGGAGTAGGGTTATCACAGATAACTAAAGCTAAAACAAAAAAACAATATTGATTTATTTATTTATTTATTTATTTATTTATTTATTTATTTATTTATTTATTTATTTATTTATTTATTTATTTATTTATTTATTTATTTATCTGTAAGACAAAAAGTTGCTGCCTTTAATTTTTAAGTACAACCAACTTGGATGTTTAAGTATGGAAGCTTGTTTCCCACAGAATAAATAAAATAAAATAAAAAAGGTAATTGTGACTTTCTCACAATTTGTATCAACATTTGCATGATATAAAGTCAGAATTGTGAGATCGTTAATTATCATAATTAATTAATTAATTATATGTTTTATTCAAAAGTCAAACCTTGTATAACTTATTTTATATGAATATATATATATATATATATATAATATTTCAAACACCTAACGTCCATCTGTCCATCTTCAGTGCAGTGATATTTACGATAATCAAAATCATCATAACCAATAATATGAGCTCAGGCATGAACCCAAAGCTTTTCAATTGGCTGAGTGCTCTTTATAGATACTCTCAAGGGTTTCTGCACAAACACACACTAGGTCACATTTTCACCCCTCAGTGGTGGCAGATGAGGTCTGCCTGCCCACATGTCTTCTCTTCTGCATCTGTCTTACCCTGGCACTTCCACACCCGACGGGCACAGCCTGACGAGAAGCGACGTGCGGGGTTACAGAAGGTCACAGATGCACGGAGCACAGCCGAGGTTTCGCAGACAGAATGGGGATTTCACTGAAGATGGAGGGAGAGAAGACCGCTGTGAGGCCGTGGGGTGAGTCTGGAGTTCAGAAGGGGCCGGTGGACAGTTTAATAATGTCTTAATTGCGCCACGGCGCGATCTTATCGACTTATCGACACTGAGGCTGGAGAGGTGTGGCTGAGTCAGTGGACAGGACAGCATGAGTCCAGAATGCATGAGTCAAAGCTGACAAACAGAATAAGCTTTAACGGTGAACCTGCTCACCATCAGCATGTGTAGATGCTTAAACAAAGATATCAGCACCACAGCATTAAATGCTAATGCTATGGGACAAGAGGCACTGGGATGTTTTTTACAGCAGCTGAGCACAAGGATTTTATTCCTTTTTGTCAGTTTGTGTATTTTAGTGGAAAAAGACAAATTTACTTTCGCATGGGATTATTTGTCACACTTTAGTGCTTAAAGTGGTACTTACATTGATGATACACACAAACCACATTTCAGACCCAGAAATATAATATACACTATATTGCCAAAAGTTTTGGGATGCCTGCCTTTACATGCAAATGCACTTTAATGACATCACATTCTTAATCCTTAGGGTTTAATCTATCTATAACAGCTTCAACTCTTCTGGGAAGGCTTTCCACAAGGATTAGGAGTGTGTTTATGGGAATGTTTGACCATTCTTCTAGAAGCGCATTTGTGAGGTCAGGCACTGATGTTGGACGAGAAGGCCTGGCTCGCAGTCTCCGCTCTAATTCATCCCAACGGTGTTCTATCGGGATGAGGTCAGGACTCTGTGCAGGCGGTCAAGCTCCTCCACACCAAACTCGCTCATCCATGTCTTTATGGAGCGACGCTTTGTGCACTGGTGCGCAGTCACTTTGGAACAGGAAGGGGCCATCCCCAAACTATTCCCACAAAGTTGGCAGCATGAAATTGTCAAAAATGTGTTAAGTATGCTTTAGTATTAAGAGTTCATTTCACTGGAACTAATGGCCGTTTCACAACGCACTGTGAATGTAGCTGCAGACGCGAAAGAGTCTTCACATTGGAAGTGTTTGTTTAGCGTCACATCAGCGGCTCCACCACTACATAATGCTCACTTATATCATCTCAGTGAGTATTTCTTTATAAAGACAACTAGCCTATATTTGTTTTTAGAAGTTGGTCATTTATAAACTTGATAGTCTTGAAAGTTTGTTAACATGAGGAGGTGTAGGCTACAGCATTCACATTAATTTAATTCACATAAACATAAACATTTATATAGCGTTTTTCTGGGTACTCAAAGCGCTTTACATATAGAAGGGGAAATCTCCTCAACCAACACTTATGTGCAGCACTTATGATATTTGATATATCATATTTGTTAGCTAGCTTACTTTATTTTTTATTTTATTTATTTTTGCATAATACACTAGACTTTCACCCAAACGGAATAATTAAAAAGTATTACTCTAGAGTCCAGTGGTGGCATGCTTTACCCCACTGCATCCCACGCTTTGCATTGCACTTGGTGATGTAAGGCTTGGATGAACTGCTCGGCCATGGAAACCCGTTCCATGAAGCTCTCTACACACTGTTCTTGAGCTCATCTGAAGGCCACATGAAGTTGGAGGTCTGTAGCTTGGTCTGTGATTTTACGTGGCCTATCACTTCATGGCTGAGTTGCTGTTGTTCCCAATTGCTTCCACTTTGTTATAATACCACTAACTGTTGACCGTGGAATATTTAGTAGTGAGGAAATTTCACAAATGGTAAACAATCAATGTTACAATCCCATACTTTATTGTCTAAATACTTTTTTGATATGATGTCAACTACTAGTGAATTGAGGCATCACAGCATTATTATGTACAGTATGAAAAATGAATTTGAGATTTGCTAAAGATTACATTTAAGACGGTTATTAAAATATGAATTACTAATGATTAAGTTTTAAGACATTAGATTTTAAGTTTTAAAGTTTTAATGTTTTAATGATTAAGTGAGCTTTACGTGATGGTGAAGGTAATCTAAATGTTCTGTAAAAAAATAAATGAGCAAGAAAAATGAAATGCTTCCAATTGTTGCTGTTTCATGATGAATAATTTTGTGCCTCAAAGTTGCTAGGAGTACATGTTAAATCGAAAAATTATATTGTGATATGATAATGCAAATAAAAAATGCTGTTATAAATATTACAGTTGTTATGCAAAATAACTATTATTTTATTATTAACATTATTGTATTATATTTTTCTGAAATATATTTTTTTACTGTAAAATCATTATTTTTTATTATTTATACAATATTTTGTTTAGTGTGTTATTTAATATAATAATAATAATAATAATAATAATAATAATAATAATAATAATAATAATAATAATAAGTATTAATATTGTTAAATTATTTTGATATATAATCCTCTCCATGCCTAAAAACAAGCACGGTTGTGATGTAAAAAAAAAGATAGAAAAAAAAGGAGCTTCACAATGTTACAATTTAAGCCATATGAGTGTTTAAGTATTCAAGACGAGATCCGGGCTCATGTTCTTGGTCTTGCAACGATACAACTCAAGTCCAGGCTGAGACTTAGGTTGAGTCAAGACTGAGCCTTCACTTCTTAACTCGAATGAACTGATCTCAACTACAACACTGACCCAAATACTAATACTTCATGGGTCATGAATATTCTACATGAAGTCTGAAAATAAGTCAAAACATTTAATCTGAAATCAAATGGTTTGTGTCAACAAGTCTTTGTTCAGTTCATCAGCAGGCTGCAACAGGCCTGAAGCTGGTGCTATTGGAGCACAGCTGAGAATCGTCATTACTTAACCGTGGATGCTGCTTACCTATGTGGCTCTTGAGATATCAGCGTCCCTCCATCTCTGCAGTGTGTTTCAGTCCTGCTGCTTTCAAGGTTCAGTGACTGTAGGGGCCCTAAATGTGACTGATGTATGGAGGAGCCTTTCACAGCAGTGCTGAAACTCTTGCTTGAGAGGCCAGTGACACACAGAGACAGACACTCTTAATACCGCATGTGATCACACACAATTGCATAAAAACATGCATTCTTGAAGTTGTTCTTAGCCTTGGGGTAAAAGCTTAGTATGAGTCATCATTGCCCTCCTGTGGCCAGAACTGATATGATGTCAACTAATTTATGCAGACTACAAATAGCTTAAAGCCACAGTTCACCAAAAAGATAAATCAGCCAATATTTACTTACCCTCATGTCTTTCCAAACATGCATGCTATTAAAAATAAATAAATAAATAAATAAATAAATGAAACACAAAATGGAGAACAATCTCTATATGTCTTAGTTAGTGAGAAAAAAAGAAAAAAAACCTCCCATACAAAAAGCCCATACGACTTGTGTATAGCACACAAGCCGTTCCAAGTTTTCAAAATCATACAATATTGTTGTGTGAGGAACAGCCTTTTCACCTTCATTGAGCCGTTTTGACTCAACTCACAAAGTCAAGAACTGGATTAGTAAATGTGGCGAGGTGGGCGCCGTAAACAAATCACTCTTTTGAGATGATTCGTTTTAAATGACCGGTCAATCCGTTTCACAAATCTGACAACTTGTACCAAAAACATTCAATAAAGCATTTCAAAGCAGTTATATTAAATTCATTAATGAAGGAAAAGAACATGAAAACAAAATGTTTGGATATCCCACTGCACAATATTGGCTCAATTACCAGGAACTACATCAAACCATCCACATCGACTAGTCAAGGTCATTCCTCACAACCCTCTGTGCGCACAAGGAGTGAAGCCACATGGAAGGGTGACATAAATGAGGCCATTACCCAGAAAGAACTATGAAAACATGTCTGGAGTTTCCGAAAATGCTTGGAAGTCAGTTGTGGGGAGATGATTTTTATGGTCATTTGGGACCAGAATGGAGCTTTTGAGCCAAATTTCAAAGTGAAATGTGAGCAAAAAATCTAAAATCATACCTATAATGAAGTATTGCTGCAGGGACGTTTGAGGTGGCGTTGATGCACCATGCTGAGGCGCTGCTTTTCATCAGCAGGGACCAGCAGTATTCTTAAAATAAAAGGAAGAATACAAAATACAGGGAAATTGCCTGCTGCAAGACAACCTTTTTTTAGTCTGCCAAAAACTGAAGCTTGAGAGAATTTTATCAGTATACGCACCGTTGCACGTGGCAGAGCTGGCAAAGTAATGAAAGGTTGTGTGCTGGGTGTAAAAACCCAATATCTCGTTCCCTTTGTCTAAAGAAAAGGACAACTCATTTCTACTGTAAAATGTTCCTAACGGTCCACAGTCAGTTCTTGGGATGGACAACTGTATTTACCAACAAATGTGACTCTCAGATTGTTCATCTGTACTCAAAATGGGGTTTTCAATCTTATTTTTAACCGAACACATTTATCACTCTAAAACAGTATTCTGCTGCTGTGAGCGTCGCCATTGTTTCTAACATCTCACATCTTTATTTGCACATTCTAAAAGGACTTAATTTTGCTGCATTGAGGCTGTAACCAGACTCAACACAAGGTCTGCCTTCGTCAAGTTTGATGTGTGGGAATAAAAGTCCGCCTTACATCTGCGTTGCCCATGTCTGAACTATATTTGCCATTTTGACCTTTGGTAAAATGGATTTGTCAGCCTGACCTGAAATCTCATCAATAGCACTGCATAAACTAAAGCGGGGGCTGCTCACATTCTATTTGAGCGTCCATTTTTTTCTGTTTACAGAGCACAAAGGTAAAAATGGTGAAGTTCAATCAATACGCAGTAATAGTCATCTCTAGTTATTCCTCAGCCTGAACACTGAATTGCATCCTATCAAAATAGTAGTGATATAAAAACTCTACAAACAAGTCATATGAATTTCAGTTTAAAATCTCAGTAACCCATCATGAAATAAATTAGGCATGGACTCCACTAGACCCCTGAAGGTGTGCCGTGGTATCTGGCATCAATATGTTAGCAGCAGATCTTTTAAGTCCTGTAAATTGCGAGATGGGGCCTCCATAAATCAGACTTGTTTGTTCAGCACATCCCACAGATGCTTGATTGGATTGAGATCTGGGGATTTGGAGGCCAAGTCAACACCTCAAACTCGTTGTTATGCTCTTTAAACCATTCCTGAAGCATTTTTTATTTGTGGCAGGAGCATTATCCTGCTGAAAGAGCCACAGCCACTAGGGAAAGGTTGTACATGGTCTGTAACAATGCTTAGGTAGGTGGTACGTGTCAAAGTAACATCCATATGGATGGCAGGACCCAAGGTTTCCCAGCAGAACATTGCCTAAAGCATCACACTGCCTCCACCAGCTCGCCTTCTTCCCATAGAGCATCCTGGTGCCATGTGTTCCCCAGGTAAGCAACGCACACGCATCCGGCCATCCATGTGATGTAAAAGAACACGTGATTCATCAGACCAGCCCACCTTCTTCCATTGCTCCGTGGTCCAGTTCTGATGCTCACGTGCCCACTGTTGTTGCTTTTGGGTTGGACTAATAGAAATGTATAATAGAAAGAACTTTTTTTTGCCTCAGCATGGGCACCCTGGCTGGTCTGTGACTGTGCAGCCCCATAAGCAATAAACTGTGATGCACTGTGTATTCTGACACCTTTCTATTAGAACCAGCATTAACTTCTTGAGCAATTTGAGCTTGCCTGTTTGATTGAACCACACGGGCCAGCCTTCACTCCCCACGTGCATCAATGAGCCTTGGCTGCCCATGACTGTCACCAGTTCACCACTGTTCCTTCCTTGGAGCACTTTTGATAGATCCTGACCACTGCAGACCGGGAACACCACACAAGAGCTGCAGTTTTGGAGATGCACTGACGCAGTCGTTTAGCCATCACAATTTGGCCCTCGTCAAACTCAATCAAATCCTTTACGCTTGCCCATTTTTCCTGATTCTAACACATCAACTTTATGGACAAAATGTTCACTTGCTGCCGAATATATCCCACCCACTAACAGGTGCCGTGATGAAGAGATAATCAGTGTTATTCTATTCATAATGTGGCCTCACTTTATATTAGGTGGCCTTAACTACTATGTACTTACATAAAAAAAAATAAGTACAATGTACTTACTGTGTTCATATTGTGCTGCAAAACACCTGATATTGAGGTGGGATACGGGTAGGGTTAGGGACAGGTGTGGTGGGATGGGTAAGTTTAAGGGTAGGGTTAGGTGTAAGGGAAGTGTCAACTGTGTAGTTACAAATGTAACTACAGAAATTAATTACAGCTGTAATTACATCCAGGTATTTTTAAAATGTAAGTACAATGTAAAAACATGTATGTACACAATAAGTGCAATGTATCAAATAATTAATTAAAATGTTAGTACATAGTAGTTAAGGACACCTAATATAAAGTGGGTCCAATATGTTACATTTGATTAAATATGTTATTTGTTTTTTATTTAATTATATATTAAATGTACTAGCATTTTCTGAGTGAAAATAGTTTCAAGGGTAAATCCTACACCATTTTTTTTTTATTTTTTTTTACCAAAGTTGGAAAATGGCTGCCATATCAGCTAGCACAACCTAAACAAAAATTACTGAGTACACCTTTAAAAGAGCTTACCATTCAGCTTTCTATCAAGAGTTGCTTGCTCTCAAATAGCAAACTCATCACACAAAATCTAAAGTTGATCAGGTTTTATTGTACTTTTGTACAATGGCAAAATGTAGTTTTCTTCTGAGAAAAATCCAATATCTCACAAGAGACACTATCAAAGTCTAACCTGGTGACTCATTCAGTCCAGAATGAAGTGAAGCCAATACTGAAAGGTGAAGAGAGAGCTCCAAAAAATTCAATACAGCAAAAGGACTCTCTGATCTCCTGAGAGAAAGTGAATGAGAAGAAAGCAAACGAGATCGAGTAAAAGGGGGAGAGGTTCCCTGCGTGTGCCTGCATGTGCAGACTTTGTCAAGGCTGAAATTGTGCCTACAACAGGTGTTATGCAACACAATCAAAGCTGATGTGAACATATTCAATGTTTCATTTGTAGTTAGGGTCAGGATTTTGGAACAATGAGGTTCCATGGTGGCTATCCAGCACAGCATCATTGAAAAAAAAAGAAGAAGCAAATTATAAACAAAATGTAATTTCACAGTCTCAACTGTTTTTTAGAATGTTGACCTATAGACGGTTTAATCGAACGCATGCGAATTTCCACGGTTATGTGCCTGGCCCGAAGTTAACTTACGGTCTGTGTTTCTTTATCAGTCTGGCTAGTGGATAGTATGGCACACTACTCAGTAGAAACACATTTTTGATATACTATTTTTGGATAAGATGATATAAACATTAACGATCAACCTGAGAGCATATGACACCAGCGCATAAACAGTGTGTGTGACTTTCCAAAAAGCGTCATAAATATCCAGTCCGACTGCATACGAGAGCAGCGTCTTATGTAATTTAGACTGTATGTCTAATGTAATTTACTTGTTACGTATTTGCTTGTTATCAGAAAGAATCTACTGTAGAGGTAACTTATTCTGTCTGCGTTTACACTGTGTTTCCCGCAAAATATTACAATTAGGTATGTAATAAGTCTTTATCATGGCGTGTAAAACAACTTTCGCTTTATCCTCTATAAATGGCAGTGCCCATAGAGAACAGGATTTCTGGGATGCATTCATATACAATCACTCTCAAATAGGATACTTTATCTACAAGTTTAATTTTCCCAACATTAATCTAACATTATGAAACAAAGAAACATGTTATTCTGACGCATTGCATGATTGAGGCGAGCGTGCAAGCATTTATATAGGCTACTGTACAGAAAACAGCAATACACGGTCCTTAAAGGGTTAGCTGATCCAAAAATGTGCCTCACCCTCATGTCGTTCCAATCCCGTAAGACCATCGTTTATCTTTTGAACACAAATTAAGATATTTTTCTTCTTCTCTAAGGTCTTATGGGTTTTGATAAGGTCAAAATTGTGCATGCGCAGTAACGTTTGTTTATTTTGTTGCCGTTGATACCGTCTGTAAAGAACCTCCCACTTAAACAGGAAGAGCCCAGTGAATGACATGGAAAGTGAACAACCATACCGTGTTGGGTTTCACTTTATTTTGATGGTCCATTTAACACATTCTGTTGAGTTTAAAGGGATAGTTCACCCTGAAATGAAATTAAAGCCATATTTTACTCACCCTGCTGTTGATTCAATGCCCTATGTCCTTCTATCCCTTTCGGACCTTTTAAAATAAAATAAAAATAGTCCTGTACGTGCTCCTTCCTATAATGGCAGTGGATAGCAACCAGGCTAAAACATTACAAAAATTATACAAAAGTATCACACAATGATACAGTGAGACGCTCTCCATATATGGAAAGTGTTCAGGAGGCATACTATAAGGTTTTGTGAGAAATAAACTATTATTCAGTCAAAACACTGAGATCGGCCTTTACCCCTTTTGTGCGTTCCTGTACTAGTACGAGCTATGTCAAAATAAGGAAGTTGTTTTGGCGTTTTTAGAATCCCCTTAACTTTTAAAAGGACAAAGACAAAGATGTTTCTCAGCGGACACTCAAACAGATAGTTTTACTGTGGATAGTGTAGACATCGACCTGAAGAATGAATACTATATCAGATGCAGGTAATACACTCGTTTAGTCAACCTCTCTCTCATAATACCATAATACTCTACATAATGAGTGTAACAATGAAGCGACTCAATGTTCCTTCATTACTAGTGATGTTTTACTATTATTAACGAAGGCTTGGGCTCAAATGTCAATCTGCCAACTTCAGATTTGAATTCTTGGCGGAAGTAGTTCTGCACAAAAAGAGTGTTTGTAAAGACGCTCCATTGTTGTTTCTTATTTATTTACACACTTGTGCCATTGAACTGTTGTATAAACGCAATATCACACTTTACTTACGGCCGAATCACAGCTGTGCTGATATACAGCCATATAAACATAAAATATAGTGTTTCTATAGATATATCCAACAACTTGAATACTTTTATATTTCACCACTGTTTTTTTGCAGTGTAGTTCTACCAGAAAGATTCGGAAGCCAGATGAAGTGCAAAAGTAACCAGTTTATTGAAAGTCCAGCAAGTATATTAGTTAGAGGTTCTTTGGCGTAGGCCCCATCCTAAGCTCTCGTTTCGAGGGTGCCGGACTATGCATTTCCTGCCTGAAGATGAAGGCTGGGGCGTAGCCGACCCCCTGGAGGTATAGGCGGGGACCATCCTGGTGGTGGTGGGGAGGTCGGAGGTAAGGTCGGCGTCAGCATCTGCAAACTCAGACATGTGTAATTGACCATCTTTTATACTCTGTGAATTAGGACATGATTGGTTAGGTCTGAATGCGATTGGTGACGTAATATTGAATCTTCCTGGCAGAACTTTGCGCTAGGCTTTCATTTCTTTTCTAGCCTGGCTCCCAAATTTTAACCGGTCCAATCAGCAATCAGAGGGAGTGGCTGAGAATGATGACGTTGATGTTAACGATTGGTTATGGCAGATCCAGAGTGGCTCTGGGCAGATCCAATAGTTTTAAGGAAGTTAATGCTTGTCAATTGAGTGGCCCGACTCTCTGTACAAATGAAATGTAGGAGAGTCTGGTGGAACCAGGCTTGGTCTGTCCTTCACTAAAGCTATTTAATATACAGTCTTGTACTTTTGTCTTTAGGTCCAATTTTCAATTTAATGATTTGTTTATTTATTTTCTAATCAAAGTTTGTAATGTTGTGATTCACCTCATAGTTGGTTGGCTTGGTTCATGGCTTACGACTTTTGGTGAGACTTTTTTAATAATCCCTATGGTAAAACATTAAAGGAAAAAATACTTTAGGAACCAACACAATGGGCAGGCGCTAAGGCTTTCTATTAAGCGACACAAACAAACCACTGATTGTCTTTTTCTCAAAAATTGCATAAAGCCATCGAGTCAGACTAAAACTGCTGAATTTTGTCAGTAAACAGACTGCGGTGTCTATAAGTGTGCCATCTCAGACTGAGACTGTTAGCATATATCAGCTGAAGTATAATAATTTGTTGACATTTCCCTCAAATGTTCTCTCTCTCTCTCTCTCTCTCTCTCTCTCTCTCTCTCTCTCTCTCTCTCTCTCTCTCTCTCTCTCTCTCAAAAAAAAAAGAGAGTTTGGCTTTTTACAGACCATGAGATAAATATGTCCATTCTATCATGCATGAGTCATATTATTTGTCTGAAAAGTATTTTTTATGACCCTTATGTTTTGCACCAACATATTGTATTCCGTCTCTCTTTATCTCTCCTGCTGGGATGCTGTTGGGATTCATGGCTTTTTATCATCCCTTTTGTCTTGTCCACTTTATGAAAAAAAATAGCATGTGGAAGGCTTACAGGTTATTTTTCTTAAAGTGTGCTTTTAGCCCCGTTGTACTGTATACATTTCAAATTGCAATGACCATTAAATGCACTTGAGATCCAGCAGTCTCTGTTTACTATGTGTGCAAAAAAAAAAAAAAACACAAATGGCGATAATGCCCTTATTCTTGCTTCTATCTTCCCTTTCAGCACAGCCCAGGAATAAAGCGTATAATGTATCTGGTTGCCATGTGAACTTTGTATGCTCTCTGCTGCTCTTTTGTCATAAAACGATTGAATATTATATATGGAGTTGCAATAATTTTAGGTGTTATCATGGCAATTTAAAGCAGGCAAAAAGCAACACAGTCCCAAAAACTTGAGACAAAATTACGCCAATGCTTTTCTGCAAATCAGGCAAAGGAATGGACGGAACAGTAGGACATCAGACATTTTGTTGAAGTCTGTGCCTAAGAAGGTCATCTCAGATATGTCTGATTCACAGTAAGACATTTGTCCATGTAACGTATGGACAGAAAGTTACATGTTTTGAGAAAAATACTTGCACTGCCTTTTCCTCACCTTCGCCAAAGAATAAAAATAATGTTGTCTCTCAGTAGAATCCTCTTTTCAAGGTCAGCGAGCATGTCTTACTGTAGGTTAGAGGAGGGTAATCAATACCTGAGAAGAGAAGTTCAGCTGCCTCTCTCACACAAGGACACACGGGGCTAGAATTCATTTACTGTGGAATAAAAGTGAGAAATTTAAGCAAATGCTCTACTTAAAAATCCCTTGCTGTCTCAGAAAAACATCAAAGACAGAATGAAGTTTGTCCAGCATATGGGGAGTTCGATTCAGAGTTGCTCAGGGTGAGTTGATGAATCACACACGTTAAACACGGGTTGAACACGAGACTTCTTTCTTTGCATTCTTTTTTATACTTGAGAGCGGCGTCTTAGAAAATCTGGTGAGAAATATAATAATAAATGCCTCTCTACCCCAGTGAAGCACAAGCGTGTCATTGTGTGAGGAGTCTTTTAGCTCTGTATTGGTGAGCTCCTTCACTGTGAATGGTCATTAAATGCTTTCGAGAACAGGAGAACATTTTAAATATTGATATTTCACAATTTAAAAGTTGTTTTCTAAAGAGAAATTATGCAGTCACTAGAAAACTGTCAATTGGAGAGGCCTGAAATTGTTTACAGTGTAGAGAACAGTAGTCATAACTCATAAATCTTTAATAAAAATCCATGTTTTTGTGTTTAAATTCAAACCACACATGATTAAACCTGATAAACCATGATTTAAAGATGAATTTAAATTGAATGATGCACATAATTTAATATACTCAAACATGGATGCAAAACTGTTAATTATTTTTTCCTGTGATAAAGAAGTCTTCGAACATTACCGTGTCTGAATTGCAAGCCCTCGGTTGCAGAAAAGGCAAGTCGTACTCAAAGAAGTGACTGTCCACTTGAAGATGATGTGCCATTTAAACTCGTCTGTTCCTTCACTTGTTCAGCTTTCTGCAGGTTTGTTTGTAAAGAAAAAGACACACTATTAAATATTAAAAATATACTTGAGTATGTATGAACTACTTGTATTTCAAGTGCATTTTTAATACATTTATTTGTACGTCCTTTGGGCCTCTAACTTCCAGTAACTTTTATTCAGTGACGTCATATTCAAGGTGTGCTTTTCATAACTGAAATGTTCTATGAGTGGATGAAAATAGCTCTGCCATAGCATTTCACTGATCTTTCAGAGATTATAATGTATTTGTCAAGAGATTATGTGTGCTGCTGTACTTTTTTAATGTACTCAAGGAATTTATTGTGTAATGTATATAATGATAGTACATTAAAGTTTTCAAAATGTGTACGTGTCTTAACATTTATATTTAATGATTTTGCACTTTTTATACTGAAAAAAGCTTACAGCTTAATAATATACTAGTGTAATACTAATGCATTTATAATGAACTAAAATGCTATTGAATTGTTCTTGAAGCACATTCAAAGTAATAACTAGTTAATTTTAAAGAAATACATTAAATTGCACTAAATGTACTTAAAGTTGTTCCATTTTAGCACAATTTAATATATTAAAATATATTGCAAATAGCTTAAAATTGATATTGAGCATATATCCTAAAATGCACTTAATATACTTAACGCTGTCTCAAAATAATACATTTAATGTGCCTTTTGTATAGTATAATTTAAATATATGTATTGTGTCCAAAAAAAGCACAATTTAAATATATTTCCTTTTCACCTGGGAAGTCCATCAGGCTCATGTTTTGTCATGGTCGGAGTCCAGATTTGAACCCCATGATGAATATTTGGCCTCACATTAAAATCAAACGAAGACATTTTTCAACCAGTTAACAATTTGAAGCCATTAACATTGAGTGGGACAACACTGACTCTTCTTCCTGTATAAAGGCTTGCAAATTTCTGGCTAATGTCCTGACCAGTGAATTGTTATTAACACTTTCCCCTCCCTTGATAGAAATGTCCTGCTTTCCGCGTCTTCACTGTTATATAAGGTAGGGGACGCTATTACACTTCTTCTGAAAGAGGACTGGATCTCCTAAACAGAAGCAGAAACAAGGAGCCCGATCTCAGGAAAATGCGTATCAATAGTGCAGTGTGCAATCTCGTAGAATGTATACGCCAAAATGAGTTTTCCAACGGCGTGCATATGGTACTCCGTTTTTGGCGTGCATATGATACGCACTTTATGGCGTATTATACGTACGAGCCCCCCACACCCCCACCCTCACCCTACCCAAAAGCGTGTCATATACACGCCATAAAGTGCGTATCATATGCACGCTAAAAACTGCGTAGCATATGCACGCCAAAACTAATTTTGATCGTGTTGGAAACAAGCGATATGTAATCATATTCATATATAAAATAACATGATCATCAACATTAAACAGCATATAAATCAAAACCTGCCTAATGTTACTGAATGAAATATAGACCCAGGACGAGCTATAGGACTTTTGATGGACTCGATCTTCTCCATCTGTGTTGTGATCATCATTCTGAATCCGATCTAGATGTAATAATTGACAAAAATTGATTTTCTCAGCTTTTTGCTAAAAATTTTGCTTTTTTATGAAACTTGCCAAGTGTTGATTTAAAAAAAAAAGAATGCATGCAGCTAGAATAAAACTGTATTTCTTAAAACTGGTCTGTTCTTTCTTTTGACATATTAAATGTCCAGATATTCATGCAACTAAATATTCTGGGAGTCATGAAAATCTTCAAGAGCGGAGCATTGAAGAAGGGGCGTCTGAAGTAACAAAAAGGGGCGATGACGTAAAGCACAGGATCCCCAGCTACAAAAATGTAAGTGCCATGGAGAAAGGACTATTTGTCTTTTGTCTATTTTTCTTTCCCAGGTGTGTGTGTGTGTGTGTGTGTGTGTGTGTGTGTGTGTGTGTGTGTGTGTGTGTGTGTGTGTGTGTGTGTGTGTGTGTGTGTGTGTGTGTGTGTGTGTGTGTGTGTGTGATGGGTAGGTTTAGGGGCAGGGGCAGTGTAAGGGGATAGAAAATACGGTTTGTACAGTATAAAATGCATTACGCCATTGGAATGTCCCCATAAAACATGGAAACAAAACATGGACTATTACATGTTTGCATTTGTCTATTTTTCTTTCCCAGATGTGTGTGTGTGTGTGGGCATGTTTTTGTGAAATATCAGGACACAAATGTGTATAATGACATGGGTATGACACAGGTATTACAAAAAGGGTGAAATATGAGGCGTTCCCCATGTCCTCACTTTTCAAAATGCTTATAAATCACACAGGATGAGTTTTTTTTCACAGAAAGTAAACTGCGCAGTCTCCTGTGATGGGTAGGTTTAGGGGCAGGGGCAGTGTAGGGGGATAGAAAATACGGTTTCTACAGTATAAAATGCATTACGCCTATGGAATGTCCCCACATTTCACAAAAACAAACGTGTGTGTGTGTGTGTGTGTGTGTGTGTGTGTGTGTGTGTGTGTGTGTGTGTGTGTGTGTGTGTGTGTACATACATCTCTATGTCAACACAAGCACTGGAAAGACTTAGAGACAATATTTAAAGTGACACCAGAACAATCACAATTACTATCACTGAGCTAACACTCTTATGTTGCGGGATATTTGTGTTTTCTTAAAGCATCGGATTCCTGAAGGCTACAGTAATGTGCCAGTAAAAATGCCGTGACCTGAAACATTTGTTTTATCATTCTGCGATTTTTGTATTTATGTGGGATGCCTGACAGTTGCCTTGAGCTGTTACTTTGTGCAGCAACAATAAGAAGAAGAGAAATGTCATGACCATGGAATTGTCTATGAATGTTTGTGCATGCATATTTTGGGATGAGAAACTATACTGCGGTATGCATAATGGTTTTTTTATAAATGAGTAAAAAATCAATACAACATCACATTCTGAACTCACATTAGCAATGCAATGAAAAACCAAACAGTTGCTTAAAGTTCAAATATAATCCAATATTTATATCTTATTTTGAAGTATTCATTATGCATTACAAGCAGTTGTGTGCAGTGGGATTCTGAAATGAGGAGGCAAAGTCCTCTCTCTGCATTTGTTTGTGGTTTTTAAGACTAAAAAAATGTATATTCCAGTCATTTTAGATCTTTACAGTTTATGGGTTAAATGTGTAGGGAACAGCATGAACAGGTCAATTTGGACACTTTTTGCCTTTAAGATTACTGGAAAAATATGGCCCACATATTCTGAATTAACACTATGTAGTGTGCAAAGTCTTATGCACATTAGTATTATTGAAGTGCATCAGTAGGAAACATCAGTTTACATCTTTCAACTTTCCTTTTGCCAAAATTGTAATAATCCATTGAAATGTTTGCATGCACAAGGAGTCTGACAACAGATGCATACTCTTTAGACATGTAGGCTACTTATGTGTGTTAAAAAACCTGTGGCATTTTATTTCATTAATTATAGTATTATAATACATTTTTTTAAATACTTTTAAGATTTTAAGTATACTACAAGTGTGCAAACATTATGCAAACTTCTTTTACACAAAAAATATTAGCCTAAAGGCTTATGATGAACTTTCTTAATTTTGTCGTTCCGTGAAAAGTGTTATGTGCATGTAAAGTTAAAATGATATCAGACTTAAAAATATTAAACAGACATTTGAATTTAAAAACAACTTGATTGGTCCGTTATTAACACCATCCCCAACCACAACGGGCAAATCTCACCCAAATTTCTCCATATCGCTAAAAGGTGCACAACTTAAAAATCAATGCAAAATGAAGACAACTCGCCCACTCAGACATCACCACTTCCGGTCCATGACTGATGCAGTTGTTAGCGAATAAATCAAAGTTTCACTTCAGAACCTCTAGCCATCAATAATTATAGAGGATCTGATGATGTTTACTACTAATAATAACTGAGAAACAGTAAGTAGTAATACATTACATAAGCTATGGTAAATATTTTGTTACTGAACGTGTATTGTAATAGTTAGTCATTCATATATATATACATATATTTACATACAGTTATTTTTGCTTCTTCAATCTGATTGGCTGAGAGCCTTTTCCAGCCGTGTGATATTGTCCCAGTATTAGGAAACCGTTTCACCATTTGTATCACTTGTGGTGACTGTCATGGCGGATGAGCAAATCCATCATATTCTTTACAAATAAGTACAAAAGTGCTCATGTATTATTATATTTTAGATTCATTGCACACCAACTGAAATATTTCAGGTCTTTTATTGTTTTAATACTGATGATTTTGGCATACAGCTCATGAACACCCAAAATTCTCAAAAAATTTGCATATCATGAAAAGGTTCTCTGAACGAGCTATTAACCTAATCATCTGAATCAACTAATTAACTCTAAACACTTGCAAAAGATTCCTGAGGCTTTTAAAAACTCCCAGCCTGGTTCATTACTCAAAACCGCAATCATGGGTAAGACTGCCGACCTGACTGCTGTCCAGAAGGCCATCATTGACACCCTCAAGCGAGAGGGTAAGACACAGAAAGACATTTCTGAACTAATAAGCTGTTCCCAGAGTGCTGTATCAAGACACCTCAGTGGGAAGTCTGTGGGAAGGAAAAAGTGTGGCAAAAAACGCTGCACAATGAGAAGAGGTGACCGGACCCTGAGGAAGATTGTGGAGAAGGACCGATTCCAGACCTTGGGGGACCTGCGGAAGCAGTGGACTGAGTCTGGAGTAGAAACATCCAGAGCCACCGTGCACAGGCGTATGCAGGAAATGGGCTACAGGTGCCGCATTCCCCAGGTCAAGCCACTTTTGAACCAGAAACAGCGGCAGAAGTGCCTGACCTGGGCTACAGAGAAGCGGCACTAGACTGTCGCTCAAATTTTGCATGTCATTCGAAAATCAAGGTGCCAGAGTCTGGAGGAAGACTGGGGAGAAGGAAATGTCAAAATGCCTGAAGTCCAGTGTCAAGTACCCACAGTCAGTGATGGTCTGGGGTGCCATGTCAGCTGCTGGTGTTGGTCCACTGTGTTTTATCAAGGGCAGGGTCAATGCAGCCAGCTATCAGGAGATTTTGGAGCACTTCATGCTTCCATCTGCTGAAAAGCTTTATGGAGATGAAGATTTCGTTTTTTCAGCACGACCTGGCACCTGCTCACAGTGCCAAAACCACTGGTAAATGGTTTACTGACCATGGTATTACTGTGCTCAATTGGCCTGCCAACTCTCCTGACCTGAACCCCATAGAGAATCTGTGGGATATTGTGAAGAGAAAGTTGAGAGACGCAAGACCCAACACTCTGGATGAGCTTAAGGCCGCTATCGAAGCATCCTGGGCCTCCATAACACCTCAGCAGTGCCACAGGCTGATTGCCTCCATGCCACGCCGCATTGAAGCAGTCATTTCTGCAAAAGGATTCCCCACCAAGTATTGAGTGCATAACTGAACATAATTATTTGAAGGTTGACTTTTTTTGTATTAAAAACACTTTTCTTTTATTGGTCGGATGAAATATGCAAATTTATTGAGATAAAAAATAAAAGACCTGAAATATTTCAGTTGGTCTGCAATGAATCTAAAATATATGAAAGTTTAATTTTTATCATTACATTATGGAAAATAATGAACTTTTATCACAATATGCTATTTTTTTTAGAAGGACCTGTATAAATCTGTAGGCTACTATGAAGCTGCTTTTGTACTGAAGTGTTTGCTTGTGTGTTTTTCCTTTTGTACAAACTTCTTATACTTGTATAATGACTAGTATTGTTTATTTATCAATAAGTAATAGTTTACTATATATGCCGTATTTGGTATTGAGAAAGGTTCCACTTGTGATTTTTGATTTGTTTTAATGAGTGAGTCAGTAACAAAGACTTTTAAATTGAAAAAAAAAAACAGAACAATAAGATGCAACCTACACATGCATGATGCACTGACTAGTGCTGTAATCCCCTTAACTGTTAACAGGGCAAAGATTTTTTTCCTCGGCGGACATTCAAACTGATTTTGTGATTATGACTGTAAGACTGACCTGACGATAATGTCAAACAGTCAACTTGAGATTTGAGATTTGAATCCATGGCAGAAGTAGTTCTGCACAAAAGAGTGTTTTTAAAGACACTAATTTTTATTTACACACTTGTGCCGTCAAACTGTTGTATAAACACAATATCACACTTTACCTACCTTTTTTCCAATTAACTCAGGATTTGCTTTTTCTGTCATCCTTGGGTTAGCGTTACATTATATGATCACGCTCTTATTCATGCAAATGCTTTTAAACCATTGAAGTGTGACAAGCCAGAAGAGAACGCTGTCTAAGAATGTCCTGACACACACACACACACACAACGCACAGAAAGATATGCACCAGTTTCGAGTTTCTCTTTCGCACTTGAACGAACAAAAACACACAGAATTATATGTAAGAGTACTCTTAAATAACGTTTTAAATGAAATTAAAGAGTTGTAGGAAAATTAGATGCGGGTCATGTTCGGCAATGATAGATCTTAAAGTGACAGCAGCCACTAATGATGTCTGTCATTAAAGTTAATCGAAGAATAAAGGTAACAGAGAAAAATACCTTTCGCCTTATGCTGAGTACACACCATTAGATTATCAGAGCAATTTTGGGCAGATTTTTCCCTCTCTGACAATCCTAGGTAACGTCCCGATTATATTGATGGTTCTACAGATTATTTTATCAGATTTTCCTGTGGTGTGAGGTGTGTTAAGAGTGACGAAATCTGCTCGGAAAAACGTCAGAGCAGCCTCAATCTCCAATCGTAAATATTCAACATGTTGAATATCAGAAATCCTGTTGTGCCTGAGGACAAATGTGTGCATACTCTGGAGATTATCACGTGAATCAAAAAATACTCAATCAGAAAGCGAGCTGACAGAAAACTCACCTCCAGCTCGCGCTGTAACATGTAAAGGCCATGACTTCATCTAATTTTCCTTATTCCCCCTGCAAATGTTCTGTATAAAGCAGTCCATACACTACAAGTGTCATTTCTTCTTGCCGGTCCTCCACCATGTTTGTTTACATTAAAGTCACGTCTGATGCGAGAGATCTTACAAGATTTCCCGTGGTCACAGCCAGGACTCTGCTTGTTTGTGAATGGGATCTGTTAGTGTGTGGTGTGCTTTCCTGGTCACATCGCGGCACTCCACACACTAGAGCAGGGGTGCCCAACCCTGGTCCTGCAAACACACCCGAACCAGCTAATCACGGTGTTCAGGGCTGCTTGATAATGGAGCAGGGATTGAACTGAAATCTGCAGGACGGTAGCCCTCCAGGAGCAAGGTTGGACACCCCTGCACTAGAGGACCATCACTGTTAAATCTATGATTTCTTATCGTCAAGTTTGTGATCTCTCACATTTTGAAAATCTTATAAGATTTAAAAAATCTTTTAGTGTGGCCCCAGCTTTATGTGAAAAAATGCCCTTGCTTCTTTCTCATTCTATTCGAGACAAAGTGAGTCTGCCCATGCCTCAACCTGAAGCTTGAACTTCTCCCTCCATAGCACAGCACATCTTTTCAGTCCTTTGTGACCTTGTTCACCTTTTTCTTTCAATTACAGCCAAAAATAAAGTCCCTCAAAGAAGAAAGAAAATGCAGTAGAACACTTGAAAAGAAACATACTGGCTGCTTGAAGGACATTTTTTGTGACCCTATAGCAACTACAGACTTCTTCAGCCTTTCACAAAAGTTAGCCATGAGTAAATGTTAGCACAACTTGCTTTATCAGTACTATAACCAGATGTTCTTATGTGTAAAAGTCGACTATTTCTGATAAAAGCAACACAGTTTTTGATTGACATCTTGATATAGCACTGCGTCGTTCCTTTGTATCCACGACTATGAAGTGGCACTTTGACCTGCTGTGGCAAATCAGGCTTACACCCCTCACTATTTGCCCCAGGAGGGTGATTAGGATAATTGGTATGTTGATGAGCAGACTACCGTTAAGTACCCTCCAAATAAGATTGCAGAAAACACACACACACACACACACACACACACACACACACACACACACACACACACACACACACACACACACACACACGTTAACAAAACCAAATTTACATTCAGACCATCTCAACTTCCTGTAGAGTTAATGCCAATTCCAAGTGTGTCATACTGCACACGTTTAAGCATTGTAGTTTTTAAACTGTATTACATACTAATTGCAATCAACATTCGACACTGACAGCGGCTAGAGATGAAAAATGAACGTTGGCCAAAAACTCTCCCTGGCCACCGACATGTCTTGTAAGCAGTCTGTCAAACCAAACTCGCTTGTAGCGCTTGAAAGACCCCTCACTCACTCTACATCACCCTGTGCGCTTGTCGCTGCTCTGTAAGATTTACTGACCACATATCCCATGACATCTAGTGACCCAAAACAGCATCACACAAGCCTATGTTAAATTCATTGAGCCTTGTCAATTCGCATGCACTTGTGGACTCTGAAGTCAGTCAGTCACTGAAATGTCTTCTCATTGTACAATGTGTTTGGCAGGACATGACAAGGGTCTAGTGCCCCATTGTGTGAGTACATTTCTTGGCATAATATGCTTACCTGAGTCCTGCGCCAGCTCTCTGTTGAAATGAATGGGATCATGCCGCTTTGTCGCTGCGTATTACTGGAACGCAGCTTTAAAGTCCCCATGAAATCAAAACTAACCCAAATAGACGCTGAAGCTGCAGCTAAAATCGGTCACTTGTTCTCCCATTTACTATTTTCTACACAGTAAATTGCACATAGTGCGCTATATAGGGGATAGGAAGTGATTCAGACAGTGTAAATATGCTTCCGTTACGGCAAATGAAGTCTGGTTTCACGTGAACCACTGTAGCTCAGGCCCAGAGACATGCTAGCACAGAGCAGATCCAGCGTGATCTCATGAGAATATGTTGCATAAAGTGTGATTCTACCACACGTATATTTACTTACGTTTTCATACACAATAAAATGCACAATACTTGTTTCTATTGTATTCAATAGTCACATCAATACATGTTTTCAGTCACATTTATTAAATGCATTTTTACTAAGTTCATTTTGCTTTGTTCATGACTTCTGCTACAAACTCATTTTGGATGATTAGATAATGTTAAAGAAGGCTGCATTTTAAAACCTTAAGATGAATAACATTCCTGCAATCGTTTAACCATTTTGTAGTATTTAGCTTGTTGTTTGCTGTAAGATGTAAAAAGGCGTTTTCTCCTATTCGGCAACTGGCGATCACAAGATACACCAAAACACAACATCAATTCACAAAACACATACATTTTATTTGTTTGCTGTAATCCAAATCGTTAGAATCCATATGTTTGCGAGTAACAAATCCAAATTGAGCCCTTTATCCAATGATCTTTATCTCCATTCTCAGTAGCGACCGCAAACATCAAATCCTGCACCCGTTGTGATTCATTCAAAATTCAAATTCAAAAACCGCGCCCTCATGAAGCGTTACGACATGATTTACGGCAGTGGCATCGAACGCTCATTGGCTCTCGCCGGCTTCGACACAGATTGTGACATGGTGTGTTCCAGTCGATTTGTATTTGAAATGGGAAACGCGCAACTTCACGGAGAGAAGCTGGATTAATATTTTCATTGATTAATAGCTTACATTCTGCTCTGTACCTCATACAAAACTATTATATACCAGCAGAGAGGACTGCGCCTGCAACACATCTTCATTTGAACTACTTTTGGTACCACTTTTGACATTTTGCAATAAATAATTTTTGTGATTACACTGGTCTGTCTGTTATGCTTTTATTTATAACAGTACGTTGTTTTAATAAATGCTAATGGGTAGGTTTAGGGGTAGGTGTAGGATTAGCCGTTCAAAATATATGTTTAATGCTATATTGTTACGAAAATCGTCACTTTCCAACGTTTTACCTTTTATTATCTTTATATTCTGTATTAAATTGGTATGTTTAGGTTTGGGGTAGTGTTAAGGGATCTTACATTAATCAATAAAATGGTAAAAGAGAAATTATACAGATATCTTTATGAAATAAAAATAATAATAATAATTATCTTTACTCGTATAAAGATTTGTATTCTTAAAAAAAAAAGATTTCATGACGGATTTGTAAATATTTTACCGTTTTTTAGCTGTAAAAATGTAATAATGCTACATTTAAATGTTGCAGATACATCCATATTCTACGTTTGAGCCCTTCTCCAAATTTACAAAAATGTATGTTTTGTCTCTTTGAAAGTTACGTATTAATACCTACGTATTAACAAGATGACGCCGATGTCTTTGGCATGCCGTCTGCAGACCGTCGTATTGCTATCTTTTGTACCTGCTATGTTTTTATTTATGTCTCAATTAGTTTTATATTGTAACGCCATATTGGTCTATGACCGTTTATCACTTTTAAACATTCGTAGCACGGTCACTGCCTGGCCTAACGTTAGGTGCGATGTTTGTGGACCGCGTTTCGAGCTTCCACCCTGTCCATCTCTCCCCTCTGCATACCTGTGCCAGCTCCAGGTTGATCTACCTCGCCGGAGACGCCGGAGAAGGCGTGGCAAACGCGGAGGCATCGCTGTACGACTCAGATCGGCCCTTTTGCCGGTTCGCCATCTGCGGCTCACCTTGCTTCGGCGGGGATCCGAGTTTGCGCGCAGTTTTACTGCTGGCCACTCTTCCATGGATGGCCCTCTTCGATGGCTGCGCCCTATTATACCCGAATTCCTCTCTGCACCTGCTCCGATTTATAGTCACCCTGGCCGTGGTGGTGCTAATCTTCACAACCTTCGTTCGCTGTGTCGAGAAACACAGCCAGCATCTGTCTCATCGCGGCTGAAGTTCGCTCTCATTAATGCCCGGTCTCTGGTAAACAAAACGTCTCGGTTACGTATGTAACCCTCGTTCCCTGAAGGAGGAGCGGAGGCGTCGTCGGGCGTTACCGGCCAATTGGGATCACTTCAGGAGCCCCTATCAGCTCGAGATAAAGAGAACTGGCCAATGGCCATTGGCGTGCGTGTTTTGCATATCGCACCCCGCCCCGCGGCGCGGGTATAAAGCGGATGCAATCGCCACGCACCATTGTTTTTCACTGAGGAGCCGAACTAGTGACTCGGCCCTGTAGTGATGGTACAGCAACTGTGGCGGCGGGGCGTGCGCCTCCGTTCCCTCCTTCAGGGAACGAGGTTACATACGTAACCGAGGCGTTCCCTTTCAGTCGGTCACGTTCGGACGTCGTCGGCGTTACCGGCAATTGGGATCTTTGGAAAACGCCACAGTTTACTACCACTTCCAGCGCCCGCGAAAAGCCCCTCAGACCCGTCTGCCGGGCGAGGAACTCACGCAGGGAGTCACACTGCTGTTCCGCAAGACCCATTCAGCAGACTATTGGATAACGCTGGGAAAGCGTGCCCGGAGGACGCTGGAAGCCACATCAAGCCCAGAGGGAATTCCATGTGGAGAATACACGTATGGACTGGCCGTGGGCAGTACAACATCTGAAAGTCCCAGGGGTGGCCCGGCCAAGTAGGCGGGGGAACAACACCAGACTGAGACGGCAGAGCGGGCTCTGCCGAGGGAAAGACACGGGCTCGCCGTAGGGAGCACTACCGTGGAAGAATACACATATGGGACCGCCGAGGGGGTCACAACATATGGAACCCAGCCTAACACACGTTCCACCAATGCTTACGAGTGTTAGACCTGGCGTCTGACGCTCCGCCACGTCCGACTGCGAGGTTGCGGAGGACTCGACAGGGTTCGCCAATCTGGGGAACTCGACTGGAGCATATAAGCGCACATATCCGTTCCAAGGAAGGGAGTGGCGCAGCAAGCCGACACTAGAACGGGCACTTCGGTGTTACTGGCTATGGGAAGGCGAGCACACGGGAAGCTACCGGCTCTACACGTAGGCTATAGAATCTAGCGAACGTGTTGGGTGTCGCCCAGCCCGCAGCACTACAAATATCTGTCAGCGAGGCGCCACGAGCCAGCGCCCAGGAAGAGGCCACACCCCTGGTGGAGTGGGCTCTAACCCCGAGCGGGCAGGGCACGTCTTGGGAATCATACGCCAAGACGATAGCATCCACTATCCAGTGGGCCATCCTCTGCTTGGAGACAGCCTTTCCCTTCTGCTGTCCTCCGTAACAGACGAAGAGCTGCTCTGAGGTCCTAAAGCTGCGTTCTGTCCACGATACATCCGCAGGGCACGGACGGGACAGAGAAAAGCCAGGGCTGGGTCTGCCTCCTCCGAAGGCAGCGCTTGCAGGTTCACCACCTGATCCCGAAAGGGAGTGGTGGGAACCTTGGGCACATATCCAGGCCGGGGTCTCAGGATTACATGAGAGTTACCGGGCCCGAATTCCAGGCACGATTCGTCGACCAAAAATGCCTGCAGGTCCCCTACCCTCTTGATGGAGGCCAATGCAGCCAGGAGAACTGTTTTCAAAGACAGGACTTTCAACTCAGCTGACTGCAAGGGCTCAAAGGGCGCTCTCTGCAGTGCTGTAAGCACCAGAGTTAAGTCCCAAGAGGGTATAGAGGGGGGGCGAGGCGGATTTAGTCTCCTTGCCCCCCTCAGGAACCTGACGATCAGATCGTGCTTTCCCAAGGACTTACCTTCTACCAAGTCATGATTTGCGGCGATAGCGGCAACATACACCTTGAGGGTGGAGGGAGACAGCCTTCGCTCCAACCCTTCTTGTAGGAAGGAAAGCACTGACCGACCGAACACCTTCGGGGTCCTCTCGGTGAGAGGAGCACCAGTCGGCGAACAGGTTCCACTTCAACGCATAGAGTCGTCTCGTGAGACGGGGCTCTAGCGGAAGTGATGGTGTCTACCACAGTCTGTGGTAACCCACCTAGAACCTCCGCGTCCGTCCAGGGACCAAACATGGAGTGACCAGAGGTCCGGACGCTGGTGCCAAAGGGTGCCCGTCTCTGAGTCAGGAGGTCCTTCCTCAGAGGAATGGGCCAAGGAGGTGCTGTCGCAAGGAGCACTAGTTCGGGAACCAAGTCCTGCTGGGCCAATACGGAGCTACCAACAGGACCTGCTCGTCCTCCTGACTTTGCACAGTGTCTGTGCGAGAAGGCTCACTGGGGAAACGCATACTTGCGTAGGCCCCGGGCCAGCTGTGTGCCAGGGCATCCGAGCCGAGGGTTCCTCTCGGTCAGGAGTAAAACAACTGGCAATGGGCCGAGTCCGGGCGGCAAACAGGTCTACCTGCGCGGTCCCGAAGTGGCTCCATATCAGCTGGACCACCTGGGGATGGAGTCTCCACTCCCGGGAGCACCTGCGTGAGAGCTCGTCGGCTGCTGCGATTGAGCAGGCCCGGAATGTGAGTGGCGCGAAGCGACCTCAGATGCTTCTGACTCCACAGAAGGAGATGGCGGGCGAGTTGTGACATGCGACGGAGCGTAGACCACCCTGTTTGTTGATGTACGCAGCGGCCGCAGTGCTGTCCGTACGGACCAGAACGTGCTTGCCTCTGAGCGGCCCCTTGAGGCGGCTGAGTGCAAGATGAACTGCTAACAACTCCAGGCAATTGATATGCCATTGCAGTTGGGGTCCGCCCCAAAGACCGAAACTGCAAGCCCGTTGTCACGTGGCACCCCAGCCGGTGGATGAGGCATCCGTGGAGACAACAGCATGCCTGGACACTTGTTCTAGAGGCACTCCTGCCCGTAGAAATGAAGGAGTCCGACCACGGGCTGAAGGTTTGGCGGCAACTCGGCGTCACTTGGACACGGAGGGAACCGCTGTGCCACGCCCATCTCGGGACTCGATCGTGTAGCCAGCGTTGAAGCGGTCTCATATGAAGCAATCCGGCGGCGTTACGCGGCTGCAGATGCCATATGCCCCAGGAGCCTCTGAAAATGTTTCAGTGGTACCGCTGTTCTGCGTTTGAACGAATTCAAGCAGTTCAACACCGACTGGACGCGCTCCTCGGTGAGGCGCGCTGTCTGGGCGACCGAGTCCAGCTCCATCCGAGAAAGAGATCCTCTGCGTGGGGCAGAGTTTGCTCTTCTCCCAGTTGACCCGAAGCCCCAACTGGCTGAGGTGTCTGAGCACCCTGTCCTGTGTTCGCACAACTGCCCTCGCGACCGCGCCAGAATCAGCCAGTCGTAGGTAGTTGAGGATGCGAACGCCCTGCTCCCTCATGGGAGCAATGGCCGCCTCCGCCACCTTCGTGAAGACGCGGGGCGACAGGGCTAGCCCGAAGGGTAAGACCTTGTACTGATATGCTCGTCCGTCCGAACGCAGCGAAGAAATGGCCTGTGTCGAGGGAGAATCGAGACATGAAAGTACGCGTCCTTCAGGTCGATCGCTGCAAACCAATCTTGGGGACGGACGCACCTGAAGATGCGTTTCTGCGTGAGCATCTTGAGCGGCAGCCTGTGAAGGACCGGTTCAAGAGCCGCAGATCCAAGATTGGCCGTAACCGCCGCCTTTCTTGGGTACAATGAAGTACGGGCTGTAGAAGCCAGTCTTCATATCGGCTAGAGGACCGGCTCTATCGCGTCCTTCGCCAGTAGGACCGCGATCTCCCCTGGAGCACAGGAGCATCCTCCTTCGACACGGAGGTGAAGTGGATGCCCTGAACTTGGGGGCGCCGGGCGAACTGAATCGCATAGCCGAGTCTGATGGTACGGATGAGCCAGCGAGGCGGCCTGGGAAGCGCTAGCCAGGCTCCCAGGAACCGTGCAAGCGGGACCATCGGCACCACTGACGTACCCGCAGCGGGGCAGCGAGGCGGCATGCAGGGATCCGACTCGAACGGCCTGGTGGCGGCTCGCAGTGGGACCTGTGTGTGCTGTGCAACACTCACCTGCTTCCGCTGAGGGGATGTGCGAGTGCAGGAAGGCCTCTTGAGTGCGTCCCGGCAGCCGGCATCCCCTGCTGGCGAACAGAGAGGCGTCCGAGGGTGACAAGGCATGGGAGCGTCGCCCACCGACAGACGCGCTCTCTTGGCACCCAGAGATATTGGAAACTGCTCTTTTCTGGACAATTTGGGTACGCTGGCGCTAGGACCAGCGGCGGAACAGAAAATACAGAACAAAAATTCTCCCCGGCCCTCCTCCGGGAAAGGAGTGCTGCAGCCATCTCCTGAAGAGCAGTTTCCTCCATCTCTGGGCGGCCCGTCTCAGGGTCTCTTACGACGGCGCTTGCCACCTGGCTTGGCAGCGGCCTGAGCGGGCTGGACGTCCCTTCCGCGGCCGGCTCCACGCCCACGGGCGCGATGTAGACTGCTGCTGGGCCGGGCGGAGCGGAGGCGGCGGCAGGTGGGCGTCCTCGGCGACGGCAGGCGGAGGCGAAGCTCGACCGCGTCGCCGAACAACCCGGCCGGCGAAATGGGGGAGTCCAGGAACCGATACGCCGGTCTCCTCATGTCGGCCAGGTTGAGCCAGAGATGCCGTTCCTGGACCACTAAGGTGGACATCGCCTGACCAATGGAACGGGCAGTGACTTTCGCCGCGCCGGAGGGCAAGGTCCGTCGCCGTCCGGAGCTCCCGGAGGAGCTCTGGGTCAGGTCTACCCTCGTGCAGGTCCATGAGCGCCTGGGCCTGGTGCACCTGGAGCAAACTCATGGCGTGCAGGCGGGCGCGGCCTGTCCACAGGACCTGTAAGCCTCGCAACGCAGGTTGGAAGAGAACCTACAGGCCCTGGACGGGAGACGCGGGTCACCACGCCAGCTGGAGGCGATCGCCGGACACAGTTGCGTCCGCGACGTCCGCTCAACCGGCGGGATCCCCACGTAACCCTTGGCCTGTCCGCCGTCGAGGGTAGTGAGGAGGAGGAGCCGCTAGGTCTGTTTCTGGCGCTGAAAGGCGCCGCCACGACCTAGTCAGCTCACCATGCACTTCCGGAAGAAAGGCACCAGGGCGGGGCGCTGAGAACCAGCGCGAGCCGCCCGAGAAACCCATCATCCAACCTTGAAGGTTCAGGACGTGGTGGAGGTTCCACTCAAGCCCGACCTTCTCGGCGGCCCGGGAAAGCATAGCCGTCAACTCGGGTCTGACTCAACCGTTGCCACTCTCCCAGAGGAGGCAGTACAGCTGAGTCTTCATCCTCCAAGGACTGAAACTCCCCTCCGATGCAGCGATCGACATCTGCTCATCCGGGGTGCCCGAAAGTCACCACTGGGCGCCCAAGGGAGGGGCCAGCAGTTTCTCTCGGAAGCACCACCGGCTGCAGAGCTTGTGAGGATCAGGGGCCCACGGAGACTCACTCGGCGGGTTTGCCCTGACCGTAATCCTCAGATCACCCGGGCATTCGCCGAAATAGGTCTATCCTGCTGTTGGGCAGGAATAACACTAGATCGAGGCATGCGGAGGGGGACCCCACCTCCCCGAAGGCAGGCGAGTCTCGATCTAAGCTCCGCGATAGTCATGTCCCGTGAGAACATGAACTATCCACAAACGCTGCCTCAGGGTGCTGAACGCCCAAACACGTGAGACAGCGATTGTGACCGTCAGCGGGCGAGAGGGAACGACCGCATCCAGAAACGCACGGGTGGAATGACATCTTGAAAAAGACGCAGTGTCACACCCGTGTTGCTCTTTTGTGAGGAAACGCTCTCTTAAATGTGCTGAAGCACCCAGGAAAACCGCGGCAGCACACAGGAAATAGTGCAGCCTGTGTGCTGCACTCACTGAAAAGTGCTGTGAAAACAGCAATTGTTTGCTGCAGCTGTGGAAGCCAGCGGTACAAGCGTATTTGTGCCGCACTAGCATGTACGGCGTCTTCTCTCTCTCTCTCTCTCTCTCTCTCTTGCTGAATAGCAGTCTTAGTCTTCGACCTGAACGCTGTTCGGCTCCGAAGTGAATGACAATGGTGCGTGGCGATTGCATCCGCTTTATACCCGCGCCGCGGGGCGGGGTGCGATATGCAAAACACACACGCCAATGGCCATTGGCCAGTTCTCTTTATCTCGAAGCTGATAGGGGCTCCCTGAAGTGATCCCAATTCGTCGGTAACGTCCGACGTACGTCGAACGTGACCGACTGAAAGGGAACTTTCATTTTAAATGACTTTTTTGCCTCTCAAACCCTGGATTTCTTGTGTGTTACTGAAACTTGGACAAAGCCTGGCGAGTTATCTCCGTTTTCGGAACTGGTGCCTCATGGCTGTCACTTCTTAAACTCCCCGCGTTTGTCTGGTCGCGGTGGAGGTCTTGCTACTGTTTTTAAAAACACTCTTCACTGTCGATCTCTACCTGCCGGCTACCACAGTTTTGAGGTGCAATTGTTACAATTAGTCTCAGTTAAACCTATTGCCATAGCTCTAATTTATCGCCCCCCTCAGCAAAATAAGGACTTTCTAAATGAGCTTGCTTCTCTAATGGGGGATCTAGTTATTAAATATGACAAAATCTTACTGTTGGGTGATTTCAACATTCATGTTTGCTGTGCTTCGAAACCATATTCAGCTGAATTTCTAAATATGATTGAGTCTTTTGACTTTACTCAGTGGGTCTCTGGTCCAACACATATCCATGGCCACACCCTTGATTTGATTTTAACCCATGGTTTCTCTATTTCAAATATAGAAATCAACAGTGCATCTTTTTCTGACCACTTGCCTGTACTTTTTACTGTTCCTCTCTCTGGACGCACACTTAAAAATCCTTCGCTAGCACGTTTAACTCGTTGTCTTACCCAACACTCTAGTGAAGATTTTTCTACAGCCTATCATGATGTACGTACCTGCCTGGAATCTGTCTCTACCCTGCATAACCTGGATGCTGATGCACATCTTAATCTTTTTAACTCCACCTGTGCTAATATCATGACTTCTATTGCACCTCTGAGGTACAAAAATCACAAGCCTGCACCAGTGCCCTGGCACACTGTCACTACACGTACCCTTAGACGGGTATGTAGACAGGCGGAGCGCCAATGGAAAAAGGACCGTCTTCAGGTTTCTTATGAAATCATGCAAAATGCCTATAAAGAGTTCCAGAAAGCTGCAAAGTCTGCAAAATGCAAACATTTTTCTGAACTTATTTCTAATAACTGCCATAAACCTCAAGTTCTCTTTGCTACTATTATTTCTGTTTTAAATCCCTCCGTGCACCCTATCTTAGAGCCCTCTGCTGCTCTCTGTGACAATTTTGCAAAGTTATTTGTTGATAAGATCACAATTTTAAGATCTCAATTATCTAACTCAGTGTATACACATGAGGTTCCATTCTGTTCTTCCATCTGGTCTGAGTTTGAGTCAATTGATCTGGCCACATGTAATGAAATTGTTGGTCACTTAAAACCCACTATCTGTCCGCAGGATGTTATTCCACCCTTTTTCCTTAGGCAAATTATGGACACAGTTGGACCGGGCCTGTTACTTCTAATTAACAAATGCCTGTCAACGGGTTCCTTCCTAACAGTCTAAAAGTTGCTGTGGTGACGCCATATCTTAAAAAACTAACCTAGATCCTTCCACTCTTTCCAACTATCGTCCTATTTCTAATCTACCTTTTATTTCTAAGATCCTTGAGAGAGTTGTACTGGTTCAACTACAATCATACTTAACCGCAAATTCTCTCCACGAAATATTTCAATCTGGTTTTAAAGCTCTACACAGTACTGAATCTGCCCTTTTAAGAGTGTCAAGCGACATTTTCACTGAAACTGACTCCGGAAAATCGATGGCCTTAGTCTTATTAGATTTGAGTTCTGCATTTGACTTAGTTGACCACGAGGTCCTGTTGCGACGTCTGGAGACATCCGTGGGCTTTCAAGGTGTTGTCTTGCAGTGGTTCCGCTCTTATCTGAACAATAGATGTTTTAGTGTCCGTATTGGTCATCAATCCTCCACTAGTGTACCTCTAAACTGCGGAGTCCCTCAGGGATCTATCCTCGGCCCCATACTGTTTATTCTGTATCTGTTACCTCTGGCTTCCATCTTTAATAAATATGAAGTATCCTTCCATTTGTATGCTGATGATACTTAGATCTATTTTCCTTTAAAACATAATAATAAAAATGGTCTACAACCCTTGTTTGCCTGTTTAGTGATCTTAAACTTTGGCTTTCAAGTAATTTTTTAAACCTAAACGAAAATAAAACCGAAATAATTATCTTCGGGCCCAAGGAAAACTGTGTGTTTGATGTTGAGCGTGGTTCTCTCGCACCGTATGAAACCCACTGCGCAAGAAATCTGGGCTTTTTGTTTGACCACAATTTAAAATTTGAGAAACAGATCAGTGCTGTTGTAAAGTCATGCTTTTTTCAGCTCCGCCAACTCTCTAAAGTGAAACCGTTTTTAACTCAGAGTAATCTTCAGATAGTGACTCATGCATTCGTAACATCACGACTAGACTACTGTAATTCACTTTACTTTGGTCTATCTCAGTCTTCTCTCTCTCGCTTACAGCTAGTGCAAAATGCAGCAGCTAGACTCCTCACTGGGACACGCAAGTATGAGTCGATCACCCCTATTTTAATCAAACTCCATTGGCTACCTGTCAAATTTAGAATTGATTTTAAAATTTTGCTTTTTGTGTATAAAGCTCTTAATAATTTGGCTCCTCGGTACCTGACTGATCTGCTCTGTCTGTACACTCCTTCTCGTACTTTGAGATCCAGCGATCACTGTCTTCTCATCGTGCCTAGATCCAGGCTTAAAAAACGAGGTGACCGTGCTTTTGCGACTGCAGGCCCTAAACTTTGGAACAGTCTGCCTCTCTATATCAGACTGGCTCCCTCTGTTTCCATCTTCAAATCTTCTTTAAAGACTTTTTTGTTTTCTATTGCTTTTGATGCACACTGACTCTGTTACGATTAGTTTTTTAGTTTTCTTAGTTGTTGCTTTTGTTTTGTACTGCTCTGCATTTTATTCTGTTATGTACAGCACTTTGGTCAGCCTTGGTTGTTTTTAAATGTGCTTTATAAATAAATATTGTTGTATTGTATTGTATTAACAATGAGACCAGGCTGGCAGATCATATGATCGAGTCAGTGCAGACCAGAAAATATTATGGACCCATTTGAATTCTGCATGGTATGCTATATTTCAAAGCAATATAGAGCAGATTATGAGGAGAAATTGTTAGAGATTAGGAGGAAACTGTGACTTTGCTGAGCTATATATATACATATAAAAATAAGTTTATAAAAAAAAAGTCATATAAAAAAAGTCTTCAAAAAGGGGAGGGGCTGCTCGATATGTCCAGCCCTGTCTTCCTGTTTCAGTGGAAATGACGTCCAAACATTGAATAATGCTGCTTGTTTCAAGTCACTTCAGTGGGCCTTTAAAGGTGTCATGAACTGCCTTTTTTACTTTTTTATACTGTTGTCTGAGGTCAAATAATGATGTTTGCATGGTTTTTCCATTAAAATACATCATAATGAATAAGTAGGTGAGCGTGGGGCACAACCTAAAGCAGGGTTAATTGTAACACGCGCGGTTTAACACTTTCCACACACGTGCCAGGATGACGAAACCTCGGTATACTAGTTGCCATATCAACACTATATAGAGAAAAAATTGTGCCAAAATTAAAAAAAAATCTTTGGAAGATATCACTGAGGATTTATTTAACTATAGCAAAATTAAATTAATTTCTTAAGTATATTATTTTAGACAAATTTGATATTATTTTAATCTTTTATCTGTTATTTAACAGTTGAGATCATTCTTTAACGCTGATCTAACAGCAGAAGACACGAGCCGCGGTTTAGTTGTGCAGACGGGGTGTGTTGTAACACTGTGTTAAAATGAGACCCTATTAGTTAATAATTGTATTTTATTGACAAAGTATTTTTGTTTGTTTTGGATATTTTTTTGATTATATCAGATTTTAAGCTGTCATATGATGTTACAATGTACCCCACCTATGGGGCATGTTGTCACATTTTCACTAAATCAAGAAAAAAGTACACACTGTATTAATGAAACAAACCCACATAATTGTACTAGACGTGTGCAATTAATGTGGGAACAAATAAATACTCTGAACCCATAAGTGGATTTACACAAACTGAGAAAGTCGGAAAGCGTTAGGTTGTGTCCCGCTCTCTCCTAATAGGTTATTTCCTACACTGGTTTTGAGGCTCTCTCCTGGAGCACTCAGTTTTTATGGGCGTGCCGCACTGAAGACTTGGAAGTGAATGCCCACGGCTACTGTTTGAACTAAAGAAATTATTTTTGGCTAACTAAGTTGGCTTGAGAAAGCAATTTTCTGATCTACTAGCATTTTATTATTCTTATCAAAAAAACAACAACAGTATCTCCAACCCGATCTCACGGCAATTCGTACATATTTTACGAGGTGGCTAATTAAATGCAATTTGTACGACCTCACTCACGAATTCATACGATTTTTAGTAAATCGTCGTACATATTTGTGCAGTTGGCAAATTCGTATGAATTCGCAGAATGACCTACCTCAACCCGCCCTAAACCTACCCATCACTGGGGTTTAGGCAAAACGCATTTAAATGCGATGAGTGAGGTCGTACAAATTTGTACGAAATAGCCACCTCGTAAAATATGTACGAATTGGTCGTGAGATAGCGTTGGTATCTCCTCCTAGGACTTTCAAGCTACAAACACCAAACTCGGCTCAGACATTTTCTGACTCGGTGTGCTATAACTGATCCGGTTTTTCATTAAACGTACACTCAAAATGCCCAAAAGTCTCAGACTTTCATTGAGGGGGTCAAATCTAACCCCATGTTAAATCATGGCAACGTGTTAAAACATGCTAGCAAAATGCTCATTAATCTATCTATCATCTAATCTTAATTTATCTTCAACTTCAAATGTAAAACCTTCAAACTTTCTGGCTTTCTCAAGCTTTCTCTTTTTGATAAAGTGAACTATGTGTCTAATTGAAGGGGCAATACAAGTTTATTAGATGAGTAAAGTTTGATGACAAACTTTGAAGTTGGCTCGAGAAAGCCAGACCAGAAAGTTTGAAAAGCTTTACATTTCAAGGTTGTGTTAAGTTGTTAAAAATATAGAATGTGTTAAAAAAGAAGAGACTAATTAGATACACTAATTTATATAAGATCATAACATGTGCATGCATTGTACATATCATTTGCTTTCTTTCCTTTAAAAATGAAAATAGAACAAGTTACGTGCAACAGATAATGAGGTATTTCACAGAGCATAAAAGTTGACTTGATAATCAGTTCATTTGAGTTATTAGTGGTAAATTAATCAAATGCAGCAAAAAATAAACTTATTTAATAACCAAAGGTTGCCATTTAATACACTTTGTTTGTCTTAAGGTGATGGAGAGGGAGATATTGACCGAGCACACACAAGCTAAGTTCTTGCTGAGAAAGCAATAATTAATGCATATTCCCTTCGGAGCACACTTTATTAAGATGCTCACTGGCCCGCAGACATTTGTGTAGGAGTGCATGTTCTTAGGACGAGTGCTGGCCATCATAAATAGAAACAGCCAGAGATCTGTGGTCACAAGCAGGGAGGACGGGAGCATCGTATGCGAGAGAGAGAAAATGAGAGCGTGTCTCTTTTCACCTCTGCCTGAGGAGGTCTCTGTTTTTCACCGTCATTACAGTTTAATATATGAGCTGTAATATATAAATGATAAAGGACCTTATGTTTGACGTTTAGTGTGGGTGGGAGAGGAATGTTTTTTTTTTTCTTTTCAGATATAGAATATTAATAACCTTTATTTATGTGGGTCTGGACAGAAGAGAATGATTTATTCTTTCATTTATTGTCTGAGAGAAAGTACATCCCTGTTGGTTAATCATAAAACTTCTTGACGTGTTTTTATTCTAATGAAACTTCTCTCTTATTTAGACACTTTATAAAAAAATGTCATTGATGAAGCTGCCACTCATGAATAATACATTTCAGTTCAGCGCATGAAACACTTTAAACACTGTCAGTGATCATCTAAGTTCTGTCAGAATTAAAGGATGTTTGTTATCAGTTCAGACCAAGAGGCTACAGCATCTGATGCTGAAATCATATTCCTCACTTCTTTCCCATTTCAGCTCTGCTGGCTTCATAAATAATTCCTAATTTCACATATATGCTGTAAACAACCGTATATGACTTTTGTACACAGTCGTATACATGCCTTCTGGTTGATACTCAAGTTCATACTTTTTTAAGTAAAAGTTAGTGGCTCTTTTTGCGGTGAAATCTGCACTGATTTATATGAAATAAATGTAAAAAATAACTTTTATATTTTTGGTAATGTTACAGAATTACTGGACTGAAGCAACTTACATTTACTTAAATATCCATGCAGCATAAAATCATGTTAAAGTGTATGATCATCATTGCATTGCTTTGCATTATATGTTTTTCTGCAACAGTAAAAACTAGAGCTTTGATCATAAAACGAAGCATTTCATATATATTATGATAGACATTCAACATTACAGTATAATTGAAAGCTATATCAATTTCAACTCATTATAATAAATGTCATACCTGTGGCCTTTATATATAACCAATATATGTACTAATAACAGACAACACAGCAACTGGTTTATTAGGCTGCTGTCTCTTTAAGATCTGCTGATGCCAAACATGCGGATGTGTGTGTGTGTGTGTGTGTGTGTGTGTGTGTGTGTGTGTGTGTGTGTGTGTGTGTGTGTGTGTGTGTGTGTGTGTGTGTGTGTGTGTGTGTGTGTGTGTGTGTGGTGTGTGTCTCTGGACATTCACAGGCAGCATGTTCAGTTTTGTCTTGTCATGCTTGAATGGTTTAAAAGCATTTGCATGAATAAGAGTGTGACCATATAATGTAAGGCTAGCCCAAGGATGACAGAAAACATGGATGCTGCTTTAATTGCGTTAAATATTTTTAGGGCATTAATCAGAAAAAAAAAGAATGTTAATGCTTATTTTGACAGCACTGATTTAAATATCATCTTACTAAGACACATTTTTGGTAGTTGCTTGGGAACTCATATATGAATTTAATGTATGCAATCTGTTAAGATTTCATTGATTTATATTACAATCTATCAGGATTCTATCTTACTTTTTGGCCAACAACAAATGCACCAAATTGCAATTTTTGGGGCTTTTTCTGCCTCGATTATGAACAACATGTTCATACTATCATATGAGCCTGATGTATCAAATATGATACTCAACTAAATAACACATGGAAACTTGTATATATTTTAACTCTCAAAAAACTTCCATAAAAAAAAAAATTCTGACCATTATTTCATATATCAGACTTTACAGGGTTAATGTTTTTTATTTGGAGAAGCTCACATGAAACTTGATTCATAATTGAGATATAAATCAGCATATATTCCATAATTTACACAAATTACTGGATAAACAGCACATTTAAAATGTTATGTATATTTAATATTGGTGGAATTAAATATAGATATAATTTGAAAGATGGCAAGTTATAAAACATTTTTTAAATTTCATTACAAAATATAAAACAAAATTTATAACCTGCCACCTTGGACGAAAAATGTCAGAATGCATTCTGGGATTGCCTTTATCACAGAGGATACATGCAATGCTGTCTTAAAATTCAGCAAAACAAGTTATCTTTGAAGGCCGTCCCTTTTTGGAGCATCATGACGACATAAAACGCACCCTCCGTAAAAGGCTCACTAGTTTTTGGCACAGAGCTTATAGGCATTTTCCATCTGCATCCACAAAATGGAATTTTCTACAGTCTATCTCCTCTCTGACATCTCCACTTTCAGAACGAACACATAAGGTGATTTATTCTTTAGCATTATGAAAAGGTTCAATGCTTTGCACTTCAGTCTCAGCACGACCTCAATGAACCGACTGACTTTTTCTCTTATAGTTCATGAAGTGTATTTGATTGTGTGACAAACCCACACGCTGAACCCATCATCATGCTGATCACACCACAGAAAGAACACAGGCATCATTTCCTGTGAGTAATGAATCATGGGATATGCCGACAGAGTGACATGTGGCATCTAAAAAACTCTGGCTGGGGTTTTAAGCCTGGGTGAGAAATAACAAAGCCTGATTTAAGATCCATGACAGAGTAAGGTGCTACTTATGTTAACGCAGAACGATGAAGGCTCATCTGCCAATGAGCATGTAGATTTAAAGTCAGTCACCGGCCCACGGTGCTGATCCACGCGCTGCCCTTTACGAGGTGAGAGAACGAGTCAGTGTCTGGTGGGATATGAGACAGGATTTGAAAGTGTCTGGCTGGGTGTAAATACAGGCTTTGCTGTTCGTGTTCACACAATTTCATGTCGGTCATACACTCAAAAGTAGTTGGTTGAGCCTGTCAGGATTGGGTTTAGGAAGAGGGAAATAAAGACTTGCTCTTCAAGCACAAATCCAGGCACAAAAGCCATTCATACAGGTATTGGATGTTGGATTAGATTTGATTGAAGAATAGTTACAAGTTTCATGAAAAAGCTACATCAAGTATGCATTTGAGACAGACCCAAAAAGGTAGCCGGATATACTCTAGCGATCAAAAGTTTGGAATAATTAAGATATTTATCTTATGCTCACCAAGGCTGCATTTTTATCAAAACTACAGTAAAAATGTATGATTCACTTGAATGAATGATAGCGGAATCATATACTGTAGTAGCGCAGCCAAAGGATGACAGAAAAAAAATAATTAAAAAACGGATGCTGCGTTAACGTGCTATTTTTGACAGCCCTATTAACATTTTCCCACAAATTACATTATTGAGACATTTAAGTGCATGTAATATGCCACGCTGTGATGTCAGAGATCTTATGATGATGTAAAAATCCACTGAATAATTGTCTTCTCTGAAGTAGATCTGAAGTGGGATCCATGGAATTGGCAGCACAGATGCAGGCGTAAAGGGAAAGTCCCGTTATACCCCCTTCTGTGTGCAATTTAAGTAGAGGTTTTCTCTCCGGTTACACAAGGCTGAGAGGATTGAGGGACAGATGCAACCCTCTTGAGTTCTGCCACACTTGCCTGGAAAGACATATAAACCCACACAATGGAAAATTGAAAATCTAATATTTGCAAGATATATTTTTCTTGGAATGTGGGCCATTACAAGCATGTTTGATTGGGTTACAAGTTTTAATATTTGGTATTTACTGGCAGCGTTCTCTCAGGGTTTTTCTTTCTTTCTTTTTTTTGCGTATCAATGTCCTGAGGGGGGAGTCAACCCCTTTTCTTTTTTTATATAGCCCAGATTACGGCAGATTTCATCATGTTCTTATCAACTGGCATTTTCCATCTCTACTAATATTTGTATCTATTGCACAACAATAGCACCCCCTCTTCTCCCTCTACATGTCAGTCAATCAGCATCAGAACCCATCCACCCCCCACCTCCCATCATCTTTGTGTCCTAAGCTCATCTTGTGCTCTGTGGAGGGTTGATGGCCTCTGTATGGGTCACCAGTGCCCTCTCATGGACCGCATGAATAATAGGTCTGTGAAAAGAACTACTAGCAGAGTAGTAGCAGTTGTGACTGCTGTTGCTACTAATTACCCTGCATGCCTCATTACACTACAGCATTTGAAGATGAAGAAAAAGGAAACAAAGCAGGAGGTTTGAAGGAGAGTGAAAAGGGGAAGAAGGCACAGACTACAGAGAAAGTGTATATCCTTGTAACTAGTGTCTGAACCAGATAAGGAAGTTTTCTGGTATCTGCTGGTAAATACTCCTTTAAAATATTAATCATTTTATTTTAATTAGTTTATATTCACCCTCATGTTGTTATAAACATGTTTGCTGTTTTTTCCACTGCTAATAAAATCATTTTAGAAGCATTGTCAAATGACAGTTTGTAGTAATTATGGCTGCCAAAAAGGATAACAAAAAAAAAACATGAAGTATAGTTCAAAATAATGTGTGTGTCTTCTGAAACCGTACCTTTCTGTGAGGAACACACTGGAAAATAAGTCAAGTTATATTTGCCCTGATACATTCCTTTATTATTTACTTTAATGTTTTATAGCAGAGCGTTGTTTTGGTTGTGCTTAGACTCAGCGTAACTGTGTTGATTAATACGGTTCATTCTCATAAAAAAAAAAAAAAAAAGATAGAGATATTATGCTACTGCTAATAAAACATTCACTACTAGGCTTACAGATATAACCAGTTTAGATAGAAAGGATCTCGAGCTCACTAACTGAAGACGTTGCTGTAGCGATACCCATTTATAGACATGTAATACTTCTTTTCAGCTCAGCGCTACAACAATCGTAATGAAATGACCTTCCACAATAGATAATGCTTTTTAAATTAACTCTGTTAGAGAGCTACATATGACTCTATCTGTTTAATAAAATACCTTACTCACTTGTTGAGTTATAAAAATGTAATCTCTGCAACAAATCCCTCAGTTCTTCCCACCTCTGAAAAGCCAAGCCAATGTTGATTCTTGTTTTATTACAGATCTGTCGTGTATAGACTCTGTCTCCTTTATTTAGCGTTTGTTTAAAATAGGTGATTCCCCGGAGGTTGGAGATTTAGCTGCTCCGTGTCAACCTTTTTCGCTCGTTGTGACAACTAACCTCTCCCGCACCAGACACACATCAATGTAGATGGAGCAACTTTTCTTTATTTAGGGATATGACGAGACATATGGATATGGCAAAATTAAAGTTCACCCACATATAATACATTTTTCTTGGGACAGAAACAGAGAACTGAACTGAAACTTCATGCTTTGCAATTTAACCAGATTAGGGAGTAGGTGTTAGTTTATGTTTTTGAGAAATACACAAACACGTAATGTGTAATGTTCTGTTATGTGATGATATAGCTTCTACTATGTTGAGTAATTTCCAACTTGTGTCTATAATTGACCATTCGCAAAGACCCGCTTCCTTTAGTTATTGTTGCTGCGTCAGACAAGCAATGCCACTCTCACGCCACACATCATGTTCTCATGCAGTGAAAAATACATCGTAGAGCAAAGAGCACACTGACAACACGCGGACAGACAAGACAGAGCAGGTTACTTCTGATATGAAGCAAACTCTCAATTTACAAATTTCATCTGTAATTTTTAAAGAAATGTAAACGATAAATACTGTTTTGTGGCTCTTTAATGTGCAGTGACAGACCGCTGTAGCGCCACAGTCCAAGGGATCATCTATTCCAACAAATAAACATGAATGAACATCAGAAGGATGTTGTTATAATCGTGGGAAGACTTCAGTACACACCATTTTCAAGTTCAAGTCCACCAACGTTAATCTACTAACGTTGGACTGCTTTGTCGGGACAAAAGGTGGATTCAATGTTATGATTGGTCAGATCACCTGTCGAAGGGTGAACTGAATCAAGTTTAAATTGTCTCCTTCCATTTGGACAAAAGCTCTTTGCAATGCTGAATTTAAAGTCTGAAACTCAGCATGAAATCAAAATAGATTTTTTTAATGCACATTCCTGGTCTTATTGTGAACTATTCATTGGTCTACATTAGTCCAAAGAAAACACATTTATCTACATAAACTTTTATCCAAACGTAATAGCTGCTTTTGAGATTACTTTCCTTTTACAACATCATCATGAATCCCTTTATTAATTTTACCCTCCCCTCCAAACAACTGCCCACTTTTCATAATCCAATTAATTCCTGATGAATAAAATCAAGTCTTGATATATATATACTTACTGAATACCCTGTTCTACTCGTAAATCTATCAGTAAAATGGGTTTCTTGTTGTATCTAACTTTGCCAGCCATGTGAGAAGCCAACACAAACCATTCAACAACACACTTCCTCCTCATCATTGTGAAACCTGTGAAACCATTGTGAAACCTCCACTGCCTGTTCATCAATGTTGCCTGATCTCTCAGTTATACTACTGACATCTTCCTTTGATGGAGTGCTAAACGGTCCTTCTCTCAGAGACCCTATTCCTCTGTGTCATACTGCGCTGTCTCAGGCAGGCTTCAGCCTGGCTCAAAGCAGATGGCAGATTGTCATAATTATATCTCAGAGTCCGAAGCTCAGAGGAGTGAGAGCAGTCTGGAGTCTGTCACTGAACGTCCCCTCCGAGTGGCATAAGACGTCTACATCTGCTCCCATCCTCTTCGCCATCCCTGATTTAAAGGCTTATGGAGGCACCTTTGACTCTTGAAGGACTGTAGCAGAAATTGAAATCTATAAATGTGTGCATTTAGAGGCTCACGTACAATCCTCCATCCATATGGCTGAAATCCAAAGAGAGAGAGCCAAGTTGTGGGATGTGTACCACTTCACCGGAGAGCTTTAAATTACAGTATTATGGTCTTGGAGCGAGAGGACTATAAAAGGAAGAGCACCAGCAGAACATCCTCTGTCGCTAAAGGCATCTTGAAGAACTGGTGCAATACCACAGGAAATAAAGCTAAAAGCAAAGTTAAGCCATGTCAGGACCAAAAGTCATCCTAGCAGTGCTTTTGGTAGTTTATTAGCGGCATAATTCTCATTTCCTTTGAGAAACTTCATGCCTTCTGAGGTTTTTTTTAGGGGGTTTTTTTTAGTCTTCTACTTTCTCCCTCTGGGTCGTTGCTAGTCTCTGCCTCAAATGTCAGGTTCACAGGCTAAAATATGAGAGCATTCGATCTACCAAGCTCTACTCTGATTGGCTGACACTTCCATAATTAAGGACAGTTTTCCATCAGTCTGCTTGGAGACGGTTATGTCTACAATACAGTGAGCACTTTAGGATGAAAAAAACATGGATTTGCCAAAGTATACAAGGTTTGTGGCTTCAAATCTTTTTGAAAAACAAAAATAATGAATCAGAAACATAGATGAATTTATGTCAAATTCATGATATTTAAATAAAATATTAAATATACCAATTACTAATATAGAAAAAAACGACAGATGCATTGTTTTATGTGTCTACTGCTCCAAATCCAATTAGCTTATTTATCTGACATTTTGATTATCAAATTGTGAATTTAATCCATTTATCCATGTTTCTATCAATTTTTTTGGTTGATTTATTTAATTCATAATTTATTTAATTATTTCTCAAATGATTATTGGGGTCCAAACATTGGGAGAAACTTACTGGAACAGGTTTAAGCTGAAAACTCATTCCCGCTAGATAAAAATAAGGCAAAGTGTTGCCATTTGTGAGGAGCCGCCATGGAGAAGAGACAGCAAGACACATGCATAATCACACACAATCTGTGGGAAATGGCAGTTTGCCGTAAGTGATACTGGTGAGGAGACAGAGGGGACTTCCATCTGGGGTTTGAAATCACTTTTATTCGTACTATTGACCAGTCAGCTAAGCCTCGAGTGTGTTATTGTACAGAGAGAATCCCATTTATACTTCTGAGGTCCACCTGTTCCTCTACTATCAACCAGTTTCGGCTGGAGCACAGAATGAACACCATCACACAAGAACATTCTCATCAATATCAATATCACCTTGTCAAGTCACATAAGGTTACATTGTAGCAGAAATATTGACTCTGCATTGCCCCATTTATTTCACAGCTACTTACCAAATAAAACACATGGATGCAAAAACAACAAAAAAAACAGTCCATTAAAATGTACAAAATAATCAGCCTAAAAACAAGATGAACATATTTTTTTATTAATACAAATAGAATATATCCATATTATCATTAGAAATTACAATACAACAATACAATATGACTATTTTAAGTTATCTTTCGTCCAGCTCCTTGTCACTTTTTTGGAGACTCATGAGCTTCTATCTAAAGTTGTCCAGTAGGAACAAGTGGACAGGAGAAGTATAAAAGGGCTTCTCTCTGCACAGAACACATTTGAGGCTTTGACTGGTCACCAAATATATGATATATTTTGTCATTATATACTTTAAATTAACGTTTTTAAATTAACGACTAAAAGCACTATATTCTGTTGCTAGGCCATTAGATGGCAATGGAACACTATACTGTAGACTGAACATGTCATATGTAATTGTTTTCACAGATTCGCGTTTTTGTCTACATTTTACATTTATTCGTTTTTTCTAAAGCGACTTACAACAGGAAGCAATCCGTCATGAAGAGGCAAAAAAAGTCACCTAAGTTTTGGATATTACTTAGAGTAGCATATGCTAGAATAGGGAGCGAATATGGAATTGTGATATTTACATGGATACCGTTTTCAAAAACTTGCACTTTGAAACCCATTTTCAAAAAATAGCGTTATCAGACTCCCAAAACGCTGTTGTCATGTAAATGAACGGCCAAAACGCATAAAATGTTTTACGTACGTTTTTAGTTGAAAACGGTGTCATGTAAACAGCCCTTTAGATATCTCTCTAATCAAACACCTGAATTAACTCATCTGCTTGTTAGTAAAGACTACAAGGCTGTGTCCGAAATCGGCCCTTTTAAGCTTTAATTGGGCACTATTTCAGGGGACAGCCATTTGCAATGGTGTCCGAAACCATAGTGGATGTTATCAAGTGCACTCATTCAATCCCACCAGAATAACATATGTACAACCAGGGTGCTTCTCGTTATTTGAGCATCCTCATTTCCTTTTCTTAGCTACACCCCCTTAGGATACAAGGAAAGGATACAACTGTATCCTCGTTCATGAATCCTCAGGAAGCTTCCTCATCTCTCGCCTCCTCACAGTGCAATTAGAGAATTGAGACGTCCTTTAAGATGGCTGAGTTTGATCGGTTTTCATGTCACGGACTGGAGGACTTTGGAGCAAGGAAACGAGGAAGCAGCCATTTGAGTAGTGGGAAGCACTCCGAATGTGGTTGTCCTTGAAAGAGATGTTGTTGTGGACTACATGTTGCTACATAGACAGATAATAGACAGAGGGAAGTCCATGCTGCAGATACAAGAAGTGAGTGTGATCACCTAAAATCTTTTGTACCTGATTGAGAATGCATTACTCAAATAAATCTTGAAGATTAAGATTTTCATCTTGCCCAGCAATTTCCAATGCTGCCAATACCAGGTGCATCAATTTAGATTCAAGCTGTACAGTTAGGTTCCCAAATGTACAATGTACGGTGATGTACACTCAGCGGCTAGAGAATAAATGTACTGTGAGAGTTGCGCACTAAATTAATTCCCACATCTAACCAGAAGATGATGCCCACAGCTGAATTATCCATTTGCCAAACCACTGGTCCAATGTGGCTCCAGTATAATATCATACAGGTATTCATTTATTTTTAATTGATTATTAAATTGTTTAATTCAAATGTATACATAGCTTTTATGACAAAGTTTAAGATCAATCTTTTCAATCAAGTTTCATATAATTAGTAAACAGCAAGCACAAACTATGCAAAAGCAGCAGCCCTTCCGGCGCACTCATTCTCCTAATTCACTCACTCAAGTGAACTATATTAGTGGACAAATGTAGGGAATAGTGAATGAGGGTGTAGGGGTGATTCTGGACAAATCCCAAGACCTCAGTTGGGTGTTTCAGATAGAGAGATGTCAAAACTGTGCAGTGTTGAGGGTATTCCAGGACCAGGACTGGAAACCACTGTGCTATATTATGAATGTACATAGCAAGAATGCAATCCAGACATACTATATTCATCATGTTTTCATGTGACCTACCAGTTTCAGCTGTGTAACTGTCCCGTGGCCTCAACTAAAATATTTCTGATAGAAAAAAAGGCTCCATGATGTATAAATGTTTCTGTGTTAATGTTTTGAGAACATTAACAAAGAGATAACGTTGAACAAATATTTTATTAACGCCAATTCACATAGCACTGAGAGACGCAGATAGACGGCACTTTGTCGGGTTTTGACGGATCACTGCTGGTTTCTGTCGGAGCTTGTTTTCGCTGATTGAACATGCTGAATCAGTACTTGTTGGGTCGAAGAATGTCTGCGAAGTAACGTACTGTAATCTGCTGATTAGCTACGTTTGTCTGCGTCTGACAGTGCGGTGTGAATAGAATTTTAAAGGGGTCCTGAACTGAGAAAACAAATTTTCCTTGAGCTTTTGACATATAAGTCTATAAGAATATCCTGTAAATTTCAGAACTGAAAACTTCCTTGTCAGTCCAAAAACAGCTATCATTGTAACCAAGCCCAGAGAACAACTCATTGTGGAATAAGCCTATCCTAAGACCGCCTCTGCAGATGAAAATAAACACCTACTTCATCATCACAACTTTAGCCCCGCCCAATGGAGTGTTAGTGAGATGACGAGAAGAGAAGAGTGATACGGGATACGCGACTCCATGAGCATTATTTATTTGTATTCACTACATTTCACTGTGGATTCTTTGGTAAATCAGTCGCAATTTTGGAACAGGCTTTGCAAACAGACTTTTATGAAATAGACTCAACAGTAATATGACAACATATATAACCGTTAATTCTAGGGATGCCACAATTCTCAATACGCGCTTGTGAATTGTGTTTTTTTCGGTTTCGCATTTAATAAATTATTTTTCCACAGATTCTATAATTTGCCTCCATCCCAACATACTGAACAACGCAACATACATTCACATCACAGGTTAGTGGTAGAGTTATACTCACGGGACACTATAGTTATTCACAATCACCAAAGTTCGTCATATGCATGTGTTTTAAAGCCTTGCCGGTTTCATTGGCGTGCACTGTTTTAACATGCGCTTTTCAGAGCGCGAGCACTAAACATCTGTCAAACACGTGATAACTGGACTAAGTCGTCTTACTGCGCTAATACTGTCAAATACACACAAGGTTAAAATAAACACAGTCGGTTATGCCTAAAGTGAAAGTAAAATCGCAATCGTGTCTGTATATTAAATGCACACAAGGTCTTAAATTGACAACAGGGCAGCCTAAGTGAACACGCGGTCCTTAAAGGGACAGTTCACCTCTAAAATGAGGTCATTATTTACTCAGTCTAATGTTGTTTCAAACCTGTATTCATTTCTCCATGACAGAATTTTCATTTTTGAGAGAAATATCCCTTTAATGTTAATACAACAATAAAAGCATCACACTGCTCTTGACTGAAAAACTAATACAGTAGCTTTAATAAGAATCAATGTATCTTTATAGTGAAGTCTACGTAGTGTTTTATTTTTACATTTATTCATTCAATTTCAACTTAGATGCTGCTCTTTAACCTCTTGCTGTTTCTATCGCCTAAGAATAGAATAACAAAAAATGTATGTGACAAGCCATCAGAACCGAACCGAACCGAACCAAACCGAACCGAACCGAACCAAAAACCGTGGTTAAAAACCGAGGTATGTATTGAACCGTGGACTAACTGTATTGTTGCATCCCTAGTTAATTCTAATACTTAATCTGTGACCAGTGATTTCGGATATGTTATAATTCATGTACAGTCAGATGTTCTTTATCTATGTGTCAGTAAATCAAGCCAGAGACTTGACAGTCAACTTTACATAGTTTCTCTTAGTAGGATGAAAATAATCTGTTATTTAAACTGTGGTTAAATTATATATAGAAAGCGACCAAAGAGTCACTGGAGCTGTCAATCAAACAGCACAAGTTTATCAGTGACTGAGTTCTGGACTCTGCAAAACTCACGTAATAATAAACACATGTCTTATTTACAGTACATTGTGTTTGCACTGTTAGTTATGATGAAAGCATTCCTTAGTGTGCAGAAATCGAAATGCAATGACAAGATCAATGCATTCATGCACTCAACATGTCTGTGATCGGCTACAATGCTCATCACTGCAACCATTCATGCAACAATCAAAATATAATGCTATAATCATCAACACTTTTCACAATTAGTTAACCTTGAGAGCTGTAATAGTAGAAACATGCTAAAAGTTTTCGAGAGAGTTAAACATGTACTTAGCTATTTTATGAGCAAAGATGTTTACACTGAAGTCTCACAGCCCCTTCAAACAGAGCGCTCAAATCAGAGGCTTAAATCAGTGTAGGAAAAATGCCTTCATTTTTTTATGTCAAAATCATACTAACATTATAAGTGCACCACAGGAAAAATTATAAAACAATGCAGTTCATGACCCCTTTTAATATTTGACAGAACTTTGACAGAACACAGACAACGTTCTGAGAGCATTCCTAGTAGAGGCTACATTTATGCAACGTACACTGTACTATCTAGTAGGAACGTATGCATAATTGGATACAGCATTCTTAAAATAGATTTAGCGGCCATTATAGGCTACACAAATATTGACCAATCAGAAGCAAGTATTCCAAAGAGCCTATAATAAGTAGGCTCCATATGAAAAACACCTACACAGTACAGACCACCATATCAATCCCATGTCCTCATTAGCGTGATGTCTGTGAGAATATTTAGCTTGACATGTCTCATTCAGCCTCTGTAGGACAAATTCCTTTATTCCATTCTCTCTGAGACACAGCAGGCGGGCGAGTGCAGGGAGGAAGGGGCCGGTGGCGTTCGGCTCTGCCTCAGAACAGCAAGCACGGTAATTGAAAAGTGCAGAAAAGAATTCCTTTCAATCAGAATGTGAAGGCTGCAGCTCATTGTACAACTGCGGCACACATCCAATAAGAGACGCAGGAATCACTAAACAAAACATTCCTTGTTTCGCAGCAAATAACTACCAAGGCCTGTCGCGTCTGACACTGCTCTATGCAGAAATGATTTCTTAAGCATTTCTTTCTTCCCCCTGTCTGTTTCCTTTCCCTTTTCCTTCTCTCCCATTCTGTCTTTTATCGTGAAAGCCTGCCGTAAAAGAGGCACTTGGACTGAATAAAAAATTGTATACACACGCAGCACTTCCTTCATCCTAATACCAAGACAAACCAATTCAGCAGCCACTTTAAACGCTTATAAATCCAACAATGCCAGTGTACACGCAGTACTTTAGAGTCTTATGCAAATTAATCTCGGCAGTGATTTATGAGAAAGACATCATTTCATGTGAAAATGAGATATTTGTTTGGTAAGTGCTCAGCATTAATGAACCATTCAGGAGGGTGACAAGAAAAATGACGAATCTTTAAATAAACAACCTTCAAAAACCTCTCAGATGACTGATACATCTTGTTAGTTTTACATATCTCTCTTCCTCCGTCTTCTCATTTTCTTCTACCTGATTCTCATCCGCGGTGAACCGTCAGAAGACTGAATGAGAACCCAATGCAACCCAGGCGCGCTCACGTGCTTCTAGCGTCATCTGTTGGCGACGGAAAGAACCGCGCTGTTGTCTTCCGGCACCTTGTAAGGGATATGTGTGATCCAGTTTGTAATTACACTGCCTCATAGGGAACAGCTGTGTTTCTGCATTTGATGTTCACTATTTTTATATATATATATAAATCCGCAGCAATTAATGAAATGCCTAAAGTAAACAAAACCGGTAAACAGTGCCCATTTGTTCATTGAGACAAGTTAATAAAGCAAGCATATGCTAACACAGGATAAACAATCACTCATCTCGCTAATGAACAAATACAAGCGTTCAATACTAGTAACTACGTGTCATTTTAACATGTTTCTTATTCGTTTTTCTTAATTAGTTTAACACACTTCTTCATGTCTCTCCCTCATTCCTGTATCCTTTCATTTTGGAAGTCATTTTTTAACAATCGCTGCCAACATCTGTATTAGTGAGCATGATTTTCATTCGATCCATTAAGATCAAAATGTTTTTTGGAGTTGCAAAAGCAGACACTTTGCCCTCAAATCAGCAGTTAAAGTCTAAATGATGTGGAAGGGAGCTGATGGATAATCTGAAAGCAAATGACTTTCATCATGTGTCTGTATTTCACAGAATGATAGAAAAATAATGGCAGTGAATGATGACACATTTTCTTTTTTGGTATAAACAATTCCTTTAAGTTTCACATCAAGGCCTGCTGGTTTATAATAGCCTATATTTTCCTGGGAAATCTGTGAAGAAATCTCTAAAGTGAGGGATAGTTATTACTGGCAGTGCCGTATTCTGCATAACCCCTAAAAAACAACTCAGAAGTGGAGACAAACTCATTATGTGCTCGCTGCGTAACAGCTGGCTTCAGCCTCACCCTGCAAGACGTTTCAGTGAAGTCTTATTGAATCCAACAGCTCTGCCACCAAATCTGCCATGATTCTCCAAAAGATCAGTCAGGTTGTCCCTGCACAACAAACCTGTAATATGCTCCTCATCTCCTCACATATCAAGACACAAAGGGTGTGGATTGAGTAGCATTGCAGGGAAAATCTATGTAATAAACAACATATGTATAGCTACATTTCACAAGTTGAAATCTCTGAAAAATCTCCGCAACCCCAGTTTAATTTGGCCAATTGTGTCTGATTTTACGGGACTTTTTTAGGCGTTAAGTTGAATATAATGTGCAAGAAGTACTCTTGTGTTACATCATGAAGCACAATCAGATTCTACAGAAGTTTTCTGTATTTTTCCATCAGCTCCCTATGTCGTGAATCAGTATCATGTACATCATTTCAGGCACATTTGAACACTGATGGTGATATGACAAACTTCTCGTTGTACAACGTCACTACATTGTTTTATATACACCGATCAGACATAACATTATGAGATGAGGTGAATAACACTCTTATCTCTTCATCATGGCACCTGATAGTGGGTGGGATATATTAGGCAGCAAGTGAATATTTTGTCCTCAAAGGATTTGAGCGTGTTTGACAAGGGCCAGATTGTGATGGCTAGACTACTGGTTCCTCTTGTGGTGTGTTTCCAGTCTGCAGTGGTCAGCATCTATCAAAAGTGGTCCAAGGAAGGAACATTGGTGAACCAGGGAGAGGGTCATGGGGGTCTAAGGCTCATTGATGCATGTGTGGAGCGAAGATTGCATGGCCTGTGTGCTCCGATCAAAAAGACAATCTACTATAGCTCAAACTGCTCAAGAAGATATATATATTTATAAACTACTTTAACAACTATTTTCTTTATTTATCCTCTTACATGGAAAATTGTTTTCTTCTTTGTAAATGCTTTTAAATTCTTTATATATACTTCAATGTCTTTATCTTCAGCAAAAGAGTTTTGGTTAGCTCTCTCGCGAGAAATGAGTCACACTTTGCGTTGAAAGGCATGTGATTGGCTGCTCACTGCTGATGTCACACTGTCACGTGCACGCGCTCCACAAACTCAGAATCAAAGCCTGAGTTGACAGAGAAAGTTGATGATCAGCATCATGGGACCAACAAAACCTGAATTGATTGGTTTGGTTATGTCAACACAAAACTAATCCTATAACCCTGAGTTTGTTGATCTACCATCATGCTACAGGCCCCTGGTTTCCACGGTGCATTGTAGAACATTTTAGGGAGCAAACGTTTCAGTGCACTGGAAAGATTTTGCGATTGAGACCTTAAAATGTCAGTCTCCCTCATCACTGTCACCATTCTGTTTAGATTTGTTCACGGCCATTTTAGTTTGTTTTCACTCGTTAGTTAGTTTAGTTCAGCTGTGTCCAGTTAATTATCTACTTTCTATTTGCTATTTAGTTCTTCCCTTTTCACTCAGTCTTTGTCCAGTCACTGTTATGGTAGATGTGTTGTCTGTCTGTCTGTCTGTCTGTCTGTCTTTCAGTCATTAAATGACTATTTGATCTGTATCTGCTGGTCTTCGACTTCCTGCCTGCACAAACTCGTGACAGTGTACCCAAAATGGATTATGCAGCGAGATTTGCTGTTGCAGCTTAGGAGAGCTGTTTTGAGTTTATCACGTTTTCCATCTTGCCATCACTAGCCACAACGACGACGGACCCTGAAGTTACTGTTCTGGATCGGGGCAAATTACCATCGGTGTTGACCTCCCAGATACCACCAGTCTGAACTGGAAAGAAGCCCTCATCTGCTGTCAGGAGAGTCTCCAGCACCGATCCAGGATACTGCCAGACCCAGAGCCCATTTCACCACCAGCAACCACGGAGAAGTCACGTGAGACCCCCGCAGACCGAGCGGCTCCACCCGCTGTGACGAGTGAGCCAGAGCCCGAGGACCAGAGGACAGAGCTAACCATCACGCCGGAAGTGGAGCCCCAGCGTGAATCGGACCAGGGGTGTGAGCCTGTGATACCAGCGGCTGAGTGAAGGGAAGCGGGGACTGGATAGACTGGATAGATTTCGATGGGGACTTGTCAACTCCCATCCCATCTCGGCACAGGCCCGTCCACTATGATGAGTAGCCCTAGTTTATTATACAAATATAATATTTGTTAAATAACAGTTGTTTAAATTATTTTAACATACTTACAAAATTATTATAACATCTCAAATACTAAAAATGTGTTTTTTTACAGTCTATGGTTTTTTCATAATGAATGATGAGTTTGATTGACAGCTGTGTTAGGCAATTAGGTGTCAGGCTGTCTCGCGCCTGTGATTCATGAAGTGTGTTTGCCTATTCACTTAGCCCATCATTTGCAGTTGTGTGATAGATAAACAGCAGCGACGCAAAATTCTATGAAAAGGACTTTTAAAAACTTGCATTGACACGGGAGAGAACCCATCCATCAGCCCGAAAGTAATGGTAAGACCACAAGGAACTATCAGTAGTGAGAGCAGGGGTAAGGTGAGTGTGGCCGAAGTTTTGACGCAATTCGATCTGAGGTTTGAATCCGCCTTTTGCCAAACTCGCTCTACTTCCTTTTCCCATCATATATCAGATCAAAAAGGTGTTTATTGTCAATAAAAAAATAAAGGGTCAAAAGTGTTACCGCTGCTCGTATGTGGACCGGTTGTAGCTACAGTTTTGGGTTATGTTGGCAGTGACACTGACTGGAGTCTTGGCCTGTCGACCTGTCGGCTACGTCTCGGCTCCTCCCACCTTCATCTCAGCTAGCGACCCTAAGCCTATTTGCTCTTCAGGGTTCCCTCATCCCACTGGCTCCCCCTTGGTCAGTTATCACACCACCTCCACCATGGGCTTACGGGCCATCTGCTGCACTCCATCCCTCCACCCCTTTGGCTGCAGCTGGTTCCTCTTTCCTGTCGGCTCCATCTGTTGCCGCAACATCGCCTGGGTCTCCTGCACGAGCGATGTCGCTCAGCTTCCTCAACACTCAGTCTGCGCCCACGGATCCACTGGCTCTGTCGGTCGTCCCCCAGATGTCTTCAGCCAAGCCAGGAACATCTCAGCTCCTCCCTCCTTCGTCTCTTCCATGGGCTGTCAGCACTGGGAAGCTCTGGGTCTGTGCCATCAGCCAGCCATCATCACCGCCAGGGGATAGACGTCACACCATCACCATCCCTTGATTTCTTCGTAATGCCATCACCATCCCCTTCGCCACATCTTTTCACTCAGTAACAGTTACCGTTATGATAGATGTGGTGTGCTGTTGCCTGTCTTTAGTTTGCACAAACCCATGACAATCAGTGCCCTGACTTCTGAACTAGGAAGCTGATTGAGATGCACGCATACAGTATAGCAAGGGGAAAACTAATGTCAGTAGTGACAACAGAAATAATAATGGTACACTCTTAAAAGACAAGGTTCTACATTGAACCTTACATGATTCTGTAAATAGAACCTTTTAAGGATTCCCATCTTTACCGTCATTTAATTGATTTCATTAAAAAAATTAATAATAATAATTCTTGTAAACATACTTTGCCATTAGAAAAAACATCTCCCTATATGGAACCTTTTGGGCATAAAGTCAAGAACTGTAGGGTTCTATATAGAACCATATGATTCTTTTTTTTTTTAAGAGTGAGGGTGTTCTAAAGTCTTTGTTCTCATAACACATACAGAAAAGTTAACATTTTGTTTACAAAGTCCCTGCAATACCTTAATTGCATTTATGCTCTCGGGTTTAAATGAGTGCATGGAAGCAAGGAAATATAAATATATTAGTCAATAATAGTGTATTCGCCAGTGCAGGCGGTGTACATTTCCAATTAAGCTACTCAGGTGCAAATGCAGCACATCTGTTGATAGTAATTATATGTGTTCACTGAACAGTGCACAGATGAGATTACTGCCGTATTATGTGATACACTAATGATCACGTCTTCATGACCAAATTCATTTGCTCCTCACTGGTGTACGAGCTTTATTCCTCAAAGAAACCTTGTTTATGCTTTTCGGTGGATGCTCTACTCGCAAAACATTTCACACCGGCTAAAGGAAGAAAAATAGAACAGCATACGCCCTTAAACATTTGTTTCAAAGTCATGTCTTATTTTTCACTCTTATATCTGTAGTTTTGTTTGTCTGTTTTAAGAAATGTATTATTCAGACACATTGCTCTGAAAGTGACGTGCATTTTTTTTTTTCTATGAAAATACTGTCTGTGAATCTATTGTAAAGCAGAGACAACCATAAATAAGCCATGCATAGATTGATTTTTCAAACATTGTAAATGTGTCCTTTCTTCAACAAGATGTTAGGCAGGACTGTTTTTGTCCGAACAATGGATGGCAGGAGGTGAGATGGCAAGAACAGCTTTTTGCTATTTCATTTGGTTGCGCTAATGGCATAAATTATATATTTATTTTGCACTGCAAATCAGTAATACTGATATAACATTATGTATCTGTTTATAAGGAAGTTTGAAATAATAAATATTTTTTTATGTTTTTAAAAGAAGTCCCCTTTTGTGCTCACTAATGCTGCATTTATTTGATTAAAAATACAGTAGAAACTGTAATATTGTAAAATATTATAACAATTTACATTAACTGTTTTCTATTCGAATATGTTTTAAAATGTAATTTAGAGATTGTGATTCAGAGATCATTCAGAAAACATTATAATTTCCCAACAGGACTTAGCACCTGCACACAGTGCCAAAGCAACCAGTACCTGGTTTAAGGACCATGCTATCCCTGTTGGCCAGCAAAGTTGCCTGACCTAAACCCCATAGAAAATATATGGGGTATTGTGAAGAGGAAGATGCGATATACCAGACCCAACAATGCAGAAGAGCTGAAGGCCACTATCAGAGCAACCTGGGCTCTCATCACACCTGAGCAGTGCCACAGAATGATGGACTCCATGCCACGCCGCAGTGCTGCAGTAATTCAGGCAAAAGGAGCCCAAACTAAGTATTGAGTGCTGTACATGCTCATACTTTTCTTGTTCATACTTTTCAGTTGGCCAAGATTTCAAAAAAATCCTTTCTTTGTATTGGTCTACTTCTAATTTTCTGAGATAATGAATTTGGGATTTTCCTTAGTTGTCAGTTATAATCATCAAAATTAAAATAAATAAACATTTGAAATGTATCAGTCTGTGTGTAATGAATGAAATATAAAATACAAGTTTCACTATTTTAATGGAATTAGGGAAATAAATCAACTTTTTGATGATATTCTAATTAAATGACCAGCACCTGTTTATTCAGCCTAATTGTATGTATGTATGTATGTATGTATGTATGTATGTATGTATGTATGTATGTATGTATGTATGTATGTATGTGTGTATTTATTATGTTCAGAGAACAGACAACTACACAGATTTGACTCAGTTAGACAAAAAAAAGGCTGATATTTGCTGCCTGTCTGAAGAAAGCCCAAGGGTCGTCTCTCTGAGCAGCTGAAGATGGCGAGAAGAGTGGGACTCGACTTCCCAATGGTCACTGAATGACAGACTTACTCTGTGGGCCATAAGTAGGCCAATTAGTCTTTTTCCATAACAGAGGACACACTCCAGTGAACAGGCCAGACGTGAATGAAAGAGAGAGGCCAAATGGCACAGCCTGTGTGTCGCGATGACAAATGGGTCCATCGGCGCGGACTTTAATCCTATTAAGAACAGCTTGAGGTATCGGTTTCTAGTGAGCAAGTTTAAGGAGGCCCTATTCTCTAAACCACTCCAGTGTTCGTGCTGTGACGAGCACAGATGAATGTGTTATGATGACATTTGTCCAGGAGATGGCACCAAGGGATCAGTTTGAGATCTGTTCTTGCCTGAAAAGGGATAATTACAGAATAGTAGAAGGAATGCATTTGTGTATTTCTTCATGACTTTAAAAAGTAACATTTAACAGAGCAATTAATATTAATATTGTCTGGTTTCTTTTCTGTCCATACTGAATGAAATAAAGTTACTGCATAAAATGAAAGAGTTAAAGCAATAGTTCACTCATTATTTACTCAACCTCATGACAAGTCTTTAATTGGATTTTTAATTGCAAAATAATTATGTTGTTCTATGTGTTTGGAACAACATGAGGGTGAGTAAATGATGAGAACAGAGATGAAAATATAAGCAAAAATGTAAATGAAGAGTGCTTAAATGTACTGAATATGAACTTTAAAATAAAATATAACATTAAGGGCCATTAAAGTGTACTTAAAGAGAGTCCACTTTCATGACAGTAAAGACACTTTTAAAAAGTGCACTTGGCACTTTGCAATTTAAAGCAATAAAAATCATTCTTTCAAATCATGCTTTAAAGAAGTACACGTTTTGATGTGTTGACTGACATACTAAAGCACATGTAAAGCACTTGATTATGATTTAACTGTAGTGTTATTTAATATCACACACATAAATTACAAAGTAAAATATTACCCACATTTTCCCACATATTTTCTTTATATACTTTATATACTTTACATTGTCTTTATTTTCTTGTTTCTAAATTGCAACTTATAAATGTACTATAACTACAAATATATTTAAATACAAGTTTCAATATAAATGTCATAGATTTGAGTTAACTTTTAAATGTTTGCCAGTAAATTCAGAAGTACACTTTAACCATAATTCAAACACAGTAGAAGTAATAATGAAATGAAAGATTTACTTACAGTGGGTCAAAAAAGCACTCTTAAGTTCAACTAATTCAACTATAATACATTTTCTTCTAAATGTAAATAACATGAAATTAAGTGTCTGTGTTTAGTATTTTTTAAAGTATTTTATTTCCATAATAAGTAGGCTAATCATTTGTAAAAGTAGGCTATGCTACTTCTTTTTCACAGGGGTTGTTGATATACCGTCCAACAGCACTAGCAGACTTTATATAGTTTCAGTGTGAATTGAAAGTGGGGATTGTTCTGTAACTCGTTCTGCAGGTTAGATAATCACCCCAGTAGGTGGCGACAAGTGACTGTGTTTATGAGTCATAGAGCATGCAGAAACAATTGAATCATTCATTCATCCGATTCAAATCACTGATTCACCTGAATGGAATAAGAGTGTGGCTGCATCTGAAATTGGGCATGTACCTAGACAAAAAACAGTATGTGACAGAATAAATCCCCAGATGACATATAATTCAAGTGCATTCATAATTTTCATGCGTCGTCACATGCTTATAGGAACGCCCTCTTGGAGGGCAAAACAAGGAAATTTCCTCCATTGCCCGCCAGTAATTTTTTCCAGATGATATTAAAATACAAATATTCAATATACACCTTATTGATGCTGCATACTTTGTATAGGAAAGCAGATGAACACAGAACATTAATGCAACACGAGGTTTCTCGTTAGGTGTTTTCCCCATCGAAACCCATTATAAAGAAAACTGTGTTCATATTCTTGGCTCATCTACTCGTCTGTACATAGTATGCATCATTAAAAAGGTGTAAACTGAATTTTATATTTTAATATCACTGTTTTAGTACATTACGGTATTTTAAGGGTGGGTTGCACTAATAAGGATTCTAGCCTGTCTTCCTCCAAGGCTCCATGACTGAAAACTATGATTTGGATGGACACTTTACTATCCCATGATGCCACAGGATAGGATATGTGAATGGCAGTGAAGCGATGAAACTAGCGCTGGTAGGTAGGTCACATGATGAATGTATTATGTCTGGATTGCATTCCTGAAGTACGCTCAACTATATTCATACTACACACATTCATACTTTTTTTAGCGGCCGTGTAGTAACTATTTCAAAATAAGTACCTATACTCAAGATAGCGATTTCGGACGCAGCCATTGTGAGTCATTGAATCAGTGAGTCAGTGAGTCATTGAATTACTGACTCAATGATTTGTTTAAGTACAACAAATTCACATAGGAATGAAACACCACTGTGTTCCACAGTTCTGCTGAGGCTTTGTTTGGATCTATTTCCATCAAAAATATCTTGTCCATAGTACTGATGGTCTGTGAATTGGCCATGAGTAATTCCACAAATGAACATTGTGCTCATGTGATTCTGCTTAATATTAACTGTATTTTCATATAAACATAAACACAGAGGGTGGGATGTACAGCCCACTAAAGTATAGTACATCACATAGTACATCATGGCCATTAAATGAATCTTTACACGAGTCGATGTGCTCTTGCTTGAGCCTTGAATACTGAAAAGCTCAAATCAGAAGCGTGGTGTCTGACTCTAAACCATTCAAGCTGAGAGCCATGACATCATTGTTCACGTTTGCATGGTTCACAAGCCAAAAGTGCACTTTTGAACTTTGTCTGTCCTCCCATTTGTAGAGGTCTGGACCACTGCCAAGTAAGCGAGCAGCATTTGGTCACTTCGGTCTCCTCCCACTTTATAGCTGCTGTGCTGAGATCAGATGAGAGAAGAACCCTGCAGACGCCACACAGTCGCATTCTGGGGATAGCAGCTCGCACTGGGGGACGCTGTGATTGAGCACCTGGCCCCGATCGAGCAGAGCCGAAGAACTAGCTTTGACCTCCCCAACACAAGCCTGATTACTATCAGATCTATATCAGGGGATGGGGGTCCCTTGGGACCATTTGCGTACAGTCTCACCATCGCTTTGCATGATCAGAATACACTTCAAAGAACATCTTTTTGGCATGCAAACAATAGTTTGTGTAGTACAGACCTATTTAATCCCCCAGCCGAATTCAGCCTGTTTGAAAAGTTCAGGGGCCAGCGTGTGGTTGCTGGTTAACTATCACAACCACAAATAAATGTTAATTAGGTTACAGACATATTAGAAATTGGGATTATACACAAATATTAGCCAGTGCCTAAAGTAAACTGTTTAAAAATAACGTACACTTTAGATACTATTATGTACTGTACCTAATATGCACCATTTGAATGTTTCCTTAATGGTCAAATAACCTAGAAAAGAAAAAAAATAGTTTTGAACATTCAGAGAATATTAAGAAATAACATTTTCATAACTTAATTGGAACAATGGCAAAACGTTCTTAGAACATTGTTTTTTTGTTTGTTTTTTTAGCTGGGAAGGTGTACCTCCGCAGTGACAGCATTTGTACCTTTTTGCTGAGATAGTAGCATATTCCCCTTACACTGGAGCCACTGTGGACCAGCAGTTTGAAAAATGGATGAATGATTCGCTGCGGGTGCCATCTTTTGGTCATTCGGCGTGCAATTTGAATGAGTGCACTCGATAGCGTCCACTATAGTTTCGGACACCGCTACAAATGACTGTCCCCTCAAATAGTGCCCAATATTTAAAGTCCTGAAAAGCCAAGCGCCCTGGTGGCTGGCTGCAGTGTATGTCATAAACCCCGCCCTCTCCATGTAATCGAATGGGAAATGTGTCAACTTAAAATAAAAATCAAGGTTGTTTCTGTCATTTTAGGTAGTTCTTATCACACTGACATACACTATACTGCCAAACGAATTGGGACACCCCTCCAGATCATTGTTACAATCAATTCCATGGTATAAATCAAGCACTAGGACGCTTCTACAATTATTTGTGCAGAATGGGTCGCTCTCAGGAGCTCAAGCGTGGTACCGTAATAGGTTGCCACCTGTGCAATAAGTCCATTCGTGAAATTTCTTCAACAAAATTCAAGGTCAACTGTTAGTGGTATTATAACAAAGTGGAAGTGATTGGGAACAACAGCAACACATCCACGGAGTGGTAGGCCACGTAAAATTACAGAGTGGGGTCAGCGCATGCTGAGGCACAGTGCGCAGAAGTCACCAACTTTCTGCAGAGTCAATAGCTACAGACCTCCAAACTGGGCTTGTATGGCCTTCAGCTGAGCTCAAGAACAGTGTGTTGAGAGCTTCATGGAATTGGTTTCCATGGCCGAGCAGTTCATCCAAGCCTTACATCACCAAGTGCAAAGCGAAGTGTCGGATACAGTGGTGTAAAGCACACCACCGCTGGACTGTAGAGCAGTGGAGACGTGTTCTCTGGAGTGACCAATCACGCTTCTCTGTCTGGTAATCCGATGGACGGGTCTGGGTTTGGTGGTTGCCAGGCGAACGGCACTTGCCTGAATTCATTGTGCAAAGTGTGAAGTTTGGGTGGAGGGGGAATTATGCTGTGGGGTTGTTTTTCAGAGGTTATGCTTCTGCATACCAAGACATTTTGGACAATTTCATGCTCCCAACTTTGTGGGAACAGTTTGGGGATGGCCCTTTCCTGTTCCAGCATTACTGCGAAAAAGGTCCATAAAGACATGGATGAGTGAGTTTGGTGTGAAGGAACTTGACTGGCCTGCAACCCGATAGAACGCCTTTGGGATGAATTAGAGCGGAGACTGCGAACCAGGTCTTCTCGTCCAACATCAGAGCCTGACCTCACAATTGCGCTTCTAGAAGAATGGTCAAACATTCCCATAAACACACTCCTAATCCTTGTGGAAAGCCTTCCCAGAAGAGTTGAAGCTGTCATAGCTGCAAAGAGTGGGCTAACTCCATATTAAACCCTATGGATTAAGAATGGGATGTCATTAAAGTTCATGTGCATGTAAAGACATGCGTCCCAAAACCATTGCCATGTTTAAGTGTTTGTTTTTCCAATAATTTCAACATCATGTTTGATATCTGCGTCTGCGGGAGCGGGAGTGTGGGCGGGACCTCAGGATCACTACTGCGCAGGCTCGACCTCCAAATGACATAATCATCCAAGATATCAATGGTTATTTGTGGGATATTTAGGCTTCATTTTTCTATAGTGGAAGGGAAATGTGATTCCACCAAGTATATGTTCCTGGATCAACAACATTCCAATCAACCAGTCAGATTTGAGGGATAAGTTTACAGTTTATGTCAAGTTTAGGCTTAACATCAGTGTTAAATCTATCATTTCCCTCTATTATAGGTATGGATAAGGTATGGTTAAGTGTCAACTTCATATTATATTTATATAATATTATATAGTATATAGTATATATAGTATATAATATTAATAAATGTAATATATTTTCATAAATGATCATATATAGTTGGCTTTTATTTGGTTGGAAGGTGATCCTCATGTATAGGTCCTCTGGTCCTCTGATCCTCTGTCACAATTTTTTTTAAATCAATTTGTACATGTGAAAAGATTTTCCGTGGTTCCCCCTGCTAGACTTTTGATATATATATAATATATATATATTTTTTTCAGATATTATCTAGAATATAGAATTTTCTATTTGTGATATTTGTATAAGCGTGTTACTGCAAATGACAGCTGCTTAGTTATTTGTCCCGGTGGATCATCTCTCTGTCTGGGAGGTTGAAGAAAGGAGACGCACGGCCTTCACACCCTGGCACATGTTCCACTGACCCCACAGGCTGCTGCATCAATCCCTCCCAAAACTCACCCTCCAGAAACCATAATATTTTTCCCCAGAGCAGAGAGGGCAGGGCGGGAGACCCTCACACTCCCCCGGTTCGCACTAGAGACAGCGACTCCACCTGTCAGAGTTCAAGAGTTAATGCCAAGAGCTTAGAGGTTGTTTCCATAACGACTTGAATGTAACTTTTGCTTTCTCTGCCACACAGGGCTGTTACATGTGTTGAAAATATCAATCAACAGCCGGGAAGCTTGATGTATTACCAGAAAGTGAGAGGACTGATGGCCAGCCAGAGCAAACATCATGATAAGTTTGTGTTAAGATAATACTATAAATGGCATTGATTGATGTCCTATATATTTTATGATTTACTGTTTTTTGCTTGTTTGTTTTTTGGTTAGCGGCATCTATTTCTCTATAACATCTATAAAATCTATCATTTTTAAATAATTGCAATATATGATACTAATAGTTTTACCTGATTGATTAATGTTCTGTATATTTTCTGTTTTGTACGTTTTTCAAATTAACATAATTTATTGCAAATGACGTTAATTTTGAAATATATTGGGTTTTTTTTTGGTTAATGGCAACTATAAGTCCTTTGCATGCTTTTAAATAATTGCAATATATGATAATAATAATATTTTCACCTGATTGATTGATTGATGTCCTGAATATATATATATGTGTGTGTGTGTGTTTAGTTTTACTTTGTTTCAACTCTATTACAATTTAACTTGTGGATGTACAAGAGAAAAATGTTCCAGTCCATAAAGGAAAATTTCATGAAACATGTGTCATTTAATATTTATCAAGCCTGCTTGTGCCCTTATTTTGCTAGAAATTCAATTTGCATATTCATTATAATTGGCCAATGACAAATGAGACCAAAGTTTTTAGTTATCTTAGTTAAAAACTTTTGGTAACTTTATTTTAAGGTGATGTAGTTACACGTTACTACCTGCATGCACTTACTAAAATAACAATATGATGCATATTTACAAGTAACTAACTCTAAACCAAATCAAACTTACTTATTTGAGTAAGTACACTGTAGTACAATTTACAATCATTTACTTCAACAGTTTTCAATAATGACTCAACTGGACACAATTAATGACAATGTTATCATTAGTGAAAATCCTTTGTTCAAGAATACAACAGTTCAAAGTCTCTGTTTACGCAGGATAAATGCTTGTATTAGTATAGAGGGGCATGGTAATGAAGCAAATGTTTGTAATTCCCTTTTTGAAAGGCCAGGGCTCTTGTCTGACCAGCCTGTCCATCCCCTCTGAGGTTTCTGTGCATATCAAACGCTGGACAAGCAAATTTGGCAATAGCAATAAAGATTAAGTGGAGCATCTCTGAAAGCTCTCTGACAGCACAAACAACTGCCGGCCGGCTCCACGCTCGCCGCTTGCCTGCGGGCACAAGTCCGATGGGATGGCTCTTGAATGCCATGGACTTGTAAGGTTTTCTTTCACAGTATCGGACTCCTCTTTTAGCAGTCCTGTGCTTCCCAGACCGCACCTCAGATGCCCAATTAGCCTGAAAAACAACAGCTCCCTGATCATCATCCCATTGTGCTCCCTGACATTGTCCCCGCGGCTCCTGTTACAGCCTGACGGTAAACAAGGGGCTAAATTAGACATGCAGTTGTTGCTATTGTCCTGCTCTCCTTGATACCCAAACCCCTCTGTCTTAGCGGGCCAAAGCTTGTCCGAGTAGTCCCTGGTGGAGAATAAGTGTTTGGATCAATGACAAGATGATGGGCTCACAGCTCTGACTGAAACTGCAGCGGTCAAAGTAATTAAGTCAAAGACTGAGCGCACGGCAGCACTCTGCATATAGGCCTTAATGGTATTCAGATGGATGGCGTCTGAAGCGATTTCTTGGGGTGACAGGGGGGCAAATTACATGACAGCTGTTGCCCAGGCTGAGGGGAAGGCTGGTTCTTAGGATCTGCTGATAGAGGGACTTTGATTTATGCCTTAATTAGAGGGACATTAAAGGCAGACTTTCCCAAAGACAATTGTGAAGTCCCACACGTATGCCATGCAGTGTGTTCCCACTTAGCATAAGGCAGACGACACAAGAACATAGGAAACAGAATCTGACCGCTTCTAAACGAGCTGAAATGTTCAAGATGATGTAGCAGTGGCTACTTCAGAGGAAATACTTCAAGAGATAAGTGTGCTCAGAATGAACACTAAATATATATATATATATATATATATATATATATATATATATATATATATATATATATATATATATATATATATATATATATATTTAGTCAACCGTAATCCTATAGGAAGCCCATTTCTGCCACATAAGCTTTTGTAAATCTTAATTATGACATACAAAGCCACAATTATGATTAATCATATTAATTATGATATTAAAAAAAAATGTTCATGATTCATAAGTATGACTTTTAAATAATAATTTCTATGATTTTAAAAGGGGGTGAAACACTCAGTTTCAGTCAGTCTCATGTCAATCTTGACTGATGCCAATGCGGTGTTCCGAGTATTTCCGAAAAAAGCAGAGCGGCTGGGGGCATATCGTGTGAGCGGCGCTAAAGAATGACGAGCACGTGCCGCTGTTACTGTGTTGAGTGCGTCTGAAAGCTGTGTCGTCCCTAAATGCGGGAAAAAACTTTATTCAAAATAAACAATGTTTTTTAATCAGATTCAGCCATACATCTATGATCCGGATTCAGACCTAGAGGCTGAAGTTGAACAGGAGCAGCAGCAAAAACCACTAGAGCAGGACGTCTCTATGTGGTATAAGTTACACTAACTAATATATATATATATATATATATATATATATATATATATATATATATATATATATATATATATATATATATATATATATATATATATATATATATATATATATATATATGCTTTGTGGCTTGTGTTATTTACTCATTTATACTTGAATTTGTCGTCATATTTTTTTTCTTTTTTCTTTTCTTTAAAGGTGTACATGTGGGAAGTGCAGTTCGATGCCAAGTGAGGCGGAAAACGTTTGCTGCCAAGAAATAGAAATAAATGCCAAGTTATACGTCTGTCATGAAATACATTGTGTAAAGTTGTAGTTTGTCTAAGAATTAATGTGATAGTATACAAATAGCTTAATAAATGGAACTGTCTTGGCCTGGCAACCAAAAACATTTTTGGTGACATTGTTGATTTCTTGAAGTCACATCACCTGTGCAGCGCAGCCTAGCACAGCACTTTGATCGGCATTTCATTCTCTCTCTCTCTCTCTCTCTCTCTCTCTCTCTCTCTCTCTCTCTCTCTCTCTCTCTCTCTCTCTCTCTCTCTCTCTCGCCCTTTTGGGAGAATTGTCCTTAGGGCCCATACAAGGAAATTCCGCCCTGTTGATGTCAAGCGAACCCATGATCGAAAAAAAACTTTCTGAAACGTATGACTAACAGGAAGTAGTATTTTTGGCACAGAAATACTCCCATCAAACGTCCACCTCAATTTTTGAAACTTTGTCCATGTTTAGCATGGGAATCCAAGTCTTTAACTGTGTAAAAAGCTCAGTATGCATGAAATAGCACCCAAGTCATAATTTCAACTTTGTTATGTCATAATTCCACTTTTTATCTCATAAGAATAAATATAATTTTGACTTTTTTTCATAATTATGACTTTTTTTATAATTTAAGCTTTTTTAGGTCATAATTTTGACAATTTAAGTAATTCCAACTTTGTATGTCATAATTCAATACACAGAGTAACGTCATAACATCATTTTAAACACACTCAAATCTATTTAATATGATAAACAGAGCTGCGTTACCTCATGACCGGAAAAGCGGAAATGGCGCCGGCGACTGTGGCATAATAAAAGTCCCTCTGATCGTGAGCCGTGTCTTGCTCCCTCAACACTCGGTCCTGCTCTGCTCCACACTACAGTAACGTTAATAATCGCATCAATTAACATGATTTCTGCCTGAGTCCTATCCCGATTATTTTCCACTGGCTGTGAGGTGAAGACCACATGTCCCAAGATTATGCGCTCAAACCTGGCATCATCAAACTACGCCTTTGTTTTGAATAGGCGACCTCTAGCGGACGGAAAAGTTACATAGTGCTCCTTTAATAATGTAAATGATTACACACTTGTTGATGTTAATTCTTATGAGATGAAAAAGAGGACTTATGGCATAAAAAAGCGAAATTCTAATTTTAAAAGTCATAAGTTGTGAGATTTAAATTTTGAGTAAAAGAGACTGACTTATTTTCTCAAAATAGCAAGGTTTTAACAATTGCAATAGCACAAAAAAAGGCAGAATCGGAATTTGTATTATTCAGTGGCCGAAAAACAAAACAAAAAAACAAAGTGTGTGATTTTTGAGTCGCTAGTAGGTGGCAACACGTCTTGAGTGATTCATTGAATCCTTTCAAAACTGATTCTGTGTTGCTGAGAGAGACACAACGGCTTATTCAGTTTTCTGACAGAACAAGATTGTCAGTATATTGTTTGAAATGTAAGTTGCACATTATTAGCTAGTTTATTAAACAGTTGTATAAAATAAATATCACATACACTCGCAATCATGCTGAATATTTTGTTGCCTGTGGCCTATGGCTCAATCATAGCACAAGTGTGATTTTTCTTTTAAACATGATTTATACAGCCAATCAATGTACTTCATTGTTGAAGTGGAAGATTTACTTTTATAGTCTCGAGAAATTTGCATTGTGTGGTTTTGGCGTGTCTCATGGATCCAGCCCATGATATTTTTGGCAGGTTCGGGATTACTTGGGAAATAAAACATTATTGTGTTGTAGCTAGCATAACTCTTCCTGCTCCAGTTGTTTTTATAGTGGAAATATTTATCAGGTTCTGTCAGGCTTCAGCTCATAAAACGACGCCTGAGTTTTATCACTTTGAATGCTTTGGTGAACAACTGTAGTCACATGAGCGCATCACATCAGCTCAACAATAGTAGGCGACATGTAGGCTAATATTGCTTGTGAAGTTGATTTGGTGTTGAGCTTCGAATTGTAAAATCTCCAGCGGTACAAACTGTACTCTGAGCATTATTAGTGATGATAGCTTAATCTTTATCTCAATATGCTGTTCTGAAAGTCATATGAGATTCCAGCAGAGATCAGGGCAAGTTGTCATATATAGGCAAGGACTTTATTTCAGTAACTATAAGATTTTATCTGAAATCTGGAATCAAATGAACTGTGAATTTTGCATTTTATTGGAACAGCTGTCAGACAATGGTTTGATATTTTGCTGATATTTTATGTGTCTGCTTTTAGATTTTTAAACATTTAATTATGACGGGAATTTGTGAGCCTTTACAGAAACTAACTTTCAAAAATAAACCTATACAAAAATAAAAAGTGTGACAACTAGCCTCGGTCTGTCCTTGCACGCAGGTTTGTTCAACAAATCACAATCGGACTGTACTTACTGAGATGAAGTGAATACAGGACAACTCTGCAATGCATCTACTGTCATAAGTATTTATTTAAAATTACAGAATGACTCAGAGCTTTGGCGGCTGTAATCCAGTACAGTGATACCAGCGTAATGTGTGCGAGTATTTATACCACCCTTGCTTCAAAGAATAGCTTACACAAAGTCTTGATTGAATTACACGCTGCGTTACAGAATGCTGATGCTGATATCATTCTGGCTTTGACACACACTGTGTGTGTGTGTGTGTGTGTGTGTGTGTGTGTGTGTGTGTGTGTGTGTGTGTGTGTGTGTGTGTGTGTGTGTGTGTGTGTGTGTGTGTGTGTGTGTGACATACAGAGGGTCAAGGCGAAGGAGCTTGTTAATAGTCTGAGGCTTGTGCTGCAGGGACCACCGAACTACCCGTGGCATCCTTTCCCTAAGTCCTCTTCGCATGCGGTCAAGGAGAGGCTCTCTCACTTTTCCTTATTTGTTGCTGCTGTTTAATTATGTCTAGCACTTGCTGTCATAAGTCAAGATGGTGATCAGTCATACAGACACCAAAAATAAATACATCAACAATAGAAAAGAGGCACGGATGATTGTGTGTATGTAATTTGTCACATGCACACTCTCATACTTGCACAAATCATCATGCACTGAAGTACTTGTATTTGAATGAATGTTTCCAGTTTGTTTAGCGCATATTTACAGCACGGTGCATATGTTTCAGCAATGTTTTCAATTTCCTTCTTAAAATGTGCAAAAGTAGAAGATGTGACTGAAGTTGTCCTGTTCTGTAAAAAAATGAAATGATCAATAAGTTATGTGAACATATTTTTACATTGCTTTAACTTGTCAAAATAATTTAAGCAATTTTCAACTTACTATCAACTTGTTATTAGGCTGACGTCATCATAATTCTAGTCAGAATATGAGTCTGATACTGCTCCATTGGGCTGTGATTATGGGGCGTGTTTCAACCGATTATTCTGCACTCAATCGGTTAGACCAACAACCAATCAGAGCAACGGAATAAACAAAGTATGTTGAGCAAGGCATAGTAGTGGGAAGTTCGGATGATTTTACAGACTCGGATCTTTGAATCTCGTTCAGCAAAATCTTTTTCAGCAAAGTAATTTAATTAATTTCAGCAGAATATGATTAAAATGTCACATGTTAAATTCCCTACACATTTAGTACTTATGCAAACGTTGATCACGTTTAGAATAAAAAAAAAAAAAAAAAAAAAAGATATATATATATATATATATATATATATATATATATATATAAGCTAATGCACTGAATTGATGATTAATGAATTGCTTAGCTGAGTCTTCGGCCTATGGAGTCTGTTAGTTCACCTCACCTCCGAATCCGAGTTGTTCTTTCTTTTGTCACTTCACATTTAATCACGTCTGTTCCCTGGAAATATTAGTAGCGTTACACTCCTCCTGTCTTCAGGTTTAAATCGTTAGTTCCGTCATCAGTTTCTGATCTGGGCCGTGACAGCCCTATAAGAAATGCGAGCAGTCCCGAAAACAGAATTGATTAGTTCACCTCTCGAGTCTCCGGGTTCGAGTAATTCGTTCACCAACTCGCAGCCCCATCGGCTGAGTGCAGAAGATCCTGTACAGAACCGCTGGCCTGTAGCGCATGCACGGTCAACAAAATGAACAACTCGCTGTTCCCGAGTCATATTTAAGATTAGTTTAAAAAGAACGATCGCTCATGAACGACACATCACTAACGCATAGTTGTCAACAGAACACAAGAATGCTGGAAGAAGTAGAAGAAGAAGATGAGTGTAAACGATATTTGCCGTTGTTGTAAAAAGGATTTAAAGGAGCACTTACCACATGATCATAATTTTTGAGAGAAATAGTAAAGGTAAATGCATACATGAACAAGTTCTTCGTTTAGGATTAGAACGAATTCAACCCAAGCGCTCTTTGGTTACGTGGATGCTTACGTTACTGTTTACCAACTGTCCATCATCGTATAAAGCCACCCTGACAATTTGAATGGTCCGAACAGCTCCTGTTCTGGCATAGTTACTCCACAGCAGATCAAGTTTAGACCAAACTTCCCAACCTCAAATGTTGTGGGCAGGGCTAAATTCGGATGGCATCCAAGATTCAATTCATTCAGTGTAATGTCATCTGATTTGAAATGATTTACTTAAGTTGATTGTACTTAAAAAAAAAAAAATGTTTTATACTTTTGCAACTTGGGATGTGTGATATATTCAGTAATATATATTAGCTGCTGGATATTTGAATTCCTTTTATCAATATCGGTTGATTATGGATCTTTATTTGTACATCCTCATGTGTCATATTTTTTTATTATTTAGATTGCAGTAGCTTTGCTTTCATATTAAAAAAACAAACAAAACAAACAAACAAACAAAAAACACTAGTAATTCAATAACACTGTTAAAGGCACAATATGTAAGATTTATTTCATTAAAATAATTAAAAAATCACTAGAACAGTGTAATATATTTTGTTGACATGAGTATTTACATTATCCCACATGTTTCCAACAATGTTTAAATCTGGAGAAATAAGCTCTAAGCAATTTTAACCAGGACATGAACCGTTTCCGTGCGGTGCCTATGAGTGACATCATACCCACGTTACCCTCGAGTTCCTGTTTATTTTGTAGAAACCATGGAAACAAAGACGCTTTAATATATGATGTGTTTTATTAGACAGCTGAGCAACTGTTCGGATACATTTATCAACAGAAAATCATTGTTCTCCTGTTAGTCTTATTGTTTAAATCTGGAGAACCATGTTTTACCATGCCTCATATCGATCTAGCTCACTGCAGTGTGAACAAGTGTCTCATACGTGCCGCAGAGTGAATGCACAGAGTAGCATTATAACATAACTTTAACAAATGTATCTCATATGATAAATCAGCATTGCGTTACCACACATAAGCATGAGCTGAAGAAGCGGAAGCGCTCGTCTACGGCAGAATAAAAGCTCCGCAAAATCAAGGCGTCATCAAACTACGCCTTTGTTTTCAATAAGCGACCTTTAGCGGCGAAAAATGACACATTATGGCTTTAAATTTAATCTTTAGCAAAACTCAAATACATTTTTCATACTGTACATCATTAACTTTTAGAATGATTGATTTTATTTATTTGGTGTTTTAGATTTATATGTTTGATTTAATTTATATAATTTTAATGCTGTGGTCATTTATTCAGAATTTAAAATCAGTGAATTCCTAATAATAAATCATTATAAGTCAATTGAGTGCAAGTTTATCCATCTTAATTTGTACTTCTTTCTGCTGGCATGTAATTGCTTGGGCTTTTATCATCATCCTGTGTGTTCTGCTGATTAATTCTATTTTTATTTTTTATTTTTTTGCTCTCTGGCAACTAGTTTGTTTCCTTTGCCAGTCTGTAACAGACTTGTGTGTGAATTGTTTTGATAAGTGTCGCAATGAGGCGCACATCTGGAGTTCTGTCCGTCTCAACAGACGGTTAATCATAACTGTTCTGATAACATCTTCAGTTACAGACTGAACAAAGAACAGTTTGCATAGTCAACACAGCTGAGTATGAACTGTCACAGTCACTAACAAAGTTATCAGTCATTGCATTGCTCTTGTGTTCTTTAAAACAATTTGCAGCAATTCAAACACTTTAAAGATAATGTCATTCATGCCAAATGGGAAACAATGAAGGGGATTGCTGCAGTAAGCACAGGTGATTTTCCATTGCATATGATTATACAAATCCAATAATAAAGTATGTTTTGCCATAGTTCTACAGTTAGTGTTACTACATTAAATGCATAATCTGGGCAAATATGGAAATTATGTGGTTATACTTAATCACTTAAACCCAATTATTTGGAGTGATAGTAAAGAAGTTACACAATCATTTGAGCCTTTTTTTTTTGGAGTAGAAGATGCATTGTTGCTTCATTTTGTTAGATGACCATTAGACAAACAGCTGAAGAACTGAAGAACCACCTGGAAATGTTAACTGAAATGTATTATGGAAATGAATTAATTAAAGCTGCACAATTAATCGTTAAAAGATTGCGATTCTCAATCCAAACACCCATGCAATCGTGACGACGGTTTGCCTATGCCTATTAAACTCTTAGCACAGCGGACATTCAGAGAGAGCAGTTGTCATGAATAAACAGCTTTAACCACACAGTATCAGTTGAAAAGTACCAGCATTCATATTATCAGAAGTACTGGGATAAAAGTGTATAGTCTAGTTCTATTAAAGGAGTAGTTGACTTTAAAATAAAATGACCCCATGATTTACTCTCCCCCATGCCATCTATATGTCTTTCTCCTTTCTAATGAACCCAATCGGAGTTATAGGCTTTATAGCTGCAGACGAGAGGCATTACACTTTCTTCGTAAGTTGGATACGGAAGGCGGTCTGGCAGAAGCTAGATATTTTACTTCATAAAGTTTTAAATATGGATATTTTTCTTGCAAAAACCCATCGCTTCACTTCAGAATGCATTTATTAACCCGCTGGAGCCTGGTTATACCACACTCAGATAGCGTATGAACTCACAAGCATTTAAGGTTTAATATACCTTAAAGTCATCTCTATTGAAACTGTGTCATATATTTAAATATATTGTGTAATGATGAAGTTGTAATTTAAATGTAATATCAAGTAACACTAGTTACAAATCAAGTGCTTTGAATGTGATTTAGTATTAGTCAACATATCAAAATAAGGGTACATCTTTAAAGCGCAGCGATTAATAAAACATGATTTTAAATGTAACATGACTTTAAAAGTAAAACTTTTGACATTAAGTGTACTTAATAGTTATGAAAGTGTGCTCTTTAAATACACTTAAGTGGCCTTTTATTTGATGAATATTGTATTATTATCTGCAAATACACAAGTGCATGATTAATACCAGCAAGCACACTTCTTTTTTGACCTGGCACCGCTGGAAAGATCAGTTTTTTTGTTTTTTTTTCACATGCACTTTCATGCAAAGAAATGGATCGGCTTCTTTCAACTTGTTACCAAGTATTTTAACTTTTTTTTGTGTGGCTATTTCTACAGCTTAGTGAGCTCAAATTTGAGAAGCTCTTGTTATGACAGCCAAATACACGGTAAGCTTTGATAAAAATAAAAATAAAAACATTTGAACTATTATGTACATCAAAAAGTGCAATGTACTTATTGTGTTCATATTGTATTGAAAAAAGCTTTTACTGCTGAAGGTGAGGTACGGTTAGAGACAGGTTTGGTGGTATGGGTAGGTTTAAGGATGGGTTAAAAGGGAAAGGAAGGTTCAGTGGAAGACTCCTAATATAAATTGGGACCTTATAAACCTTTTTAGGAATTGAACTTGCAACGGATAAAACAGCTGGAAACTAGAAGAACATTGAGGACTTAACGTTGAGTCAGTGAGTCTGAAAACTAGACATATTTACAGTTTTTAGTGAACTGTCAGGACACACCTTGTGAAACGGGGAATGGCACGGGTAAACCGGGACATCTGGTCACCCTAGTTTTTGGCCACGCTGAACCTTCTAGCACAGATATAGCAGCTGACATCGGTGATTAGCTTGTTAGCCTTTCTGTGATGAAAGGGGAATTTAAAGATCCAATTTGCAGACTATATTAGGCCTGAAGAAATGTGATCCGCTCTTATTCAACACATTACGCTACGGTCACAGCCGATGCTTTCGTGCCTTTACATAGTAGCCGTTGAAATAAAGATCATAAAATATTGAGGGCGCACCTTTGGGGAATTTTCTCTGTTACAGTCCAGTAAAAGAATAAACAGCATTTTCCTCAAGGCATTTCTATTCAGGCCTGGATAACCTGACTGCGATGCAAACCACCTGGATTAGCATTGGTGTTGTTGCTGTAGGCGGCACAGTAAATTTGTCAATACTCTGATACTTGGCGTGTCTTTCACAACAAGACTGAGTCATTCATAACAACCATGTTTTGATTACAGAACTCTGCTTTCTGAATAACAATCATTAGCAATGCTGTACTCCTGTCAAACCCATCAACAAATTAGCCAGCTGGCAAATGTAATATCTAGGATGCTATAAGTTATTAAGCTACAGGCTATAGTATATTTCCTTTTCACATTAGAGTTAAAAGTATGGGATTGATGTAACATCCTTTAGTCACTAAAACAACAGGGTGCTAAATGACAGCTGCACCGCTATTCTCTTTTCCAGGTGTGCTGCAGTAGTAACTCCTGCCCAGAACGCTTGATAACCATTCATTAAATATTCCGTTATCCGTAGGGAATGTGAGCAGCTTGGTGATTTCCATCCAATGCATTTGTTCACACAAACATCGTTACTGGTTTTACACCTCTTATGTGTGGAGTTGACTGCGTAGATCATTTTTGTTATAAATAGAATATACGTATGTATGCCAACATTATAATGCATGTTACTTGTTGAAGTAAACTTACACAGATGCCCTTCAGATAACCTTACCTGCATCAAATATATTTAGTAAAAGATCATGTTTACCATGGCAGCTGTCATTTTCAGTGAAATGTCATAGTTATAACTACAATAAAAGTGTGGATCATGTCAAAAGCAAATGATGGCAATTTACATAATTTCCCATCGTTTGGCATGATCTGAGCATATCTGCCACAGAGTAAACAAATAATAATAAATATAGCAATTACCGAACAATGAGACAAGCAAGCATGGCTGGGAGCTTCAGAAAAACTGCAACAAAAAGTAATTAAAAATGTTTTAAGATTATATTAGTCAAAATGACTGAAAAATCACAAATGCAATCACACTGAAAAAAAGTGTGTTGGATTTGCATGCTTTAATTGTGTACACCAGTCCCACATGAATCAATTAAGTTAAACAAACATAATTTGTTCTTGTAACTTCAACATCATGGAATGAATACATTTTAAGTGACCCAATTAAGTAGTCTCAAAGTGAATTTTATACGGCTCCCTGACATGACTAAGGGATTCAATTTTATATATTCCTTCATCCTCTTCAATTTCATATATTTTAATATTACACAACTGAATTATAATAAGGCACTAGCTAGTTGTCAAAGTCTTAGCTAGCAATAGCATACATTAGCATCTTAAATGCTAAGATAATAAAAAATGATAATTCCAAAATAACTGAATATTAAAACACTTTAAACACAATCAAGCCAATCCAATCCAATCCAATCCAATCCAATCAAGTTATAAAATAACACTTTTACATGAAAAAAAAACAACTCTCTTGATTAAGCCATATGCGAATCATGCTGGGAACATTCAAGCCCCGCCCAGTTTCAGTTTATACAGCACAAATCATTCATGTAATTTCAACATAAATGGATTAAGTATATTTCAATTTGACTTCTATTTAAGTGGATTGAACACAATCAAATTAAGTTTGGACACAATGTATAGCAATTGTGTTGCTTTAGCTCATTTTAATAAGCAATTTGAACAAGCAGTATATTTTTTTTCAGTGTAGTACGCTTTAACCATTTTCAAGGACAATATAATATAAAGCACATTTAAGCTAACACTGCATTATACATTTTAAACTATAATACATCTTCATTTAATTGTAAATAATGAAGTGTCCGAAAACATCACATTTAGTTTGCACCTATTAAATCTGTTTTTATTTTTTTAATTATTTTTCATAAGGATAGCTCAACCAATGAGGTGAATTTGGGAAACGAGTGTTTGGGAAACCTGTTTGAAAACAATAGAGTTTGGTAACATTAACTCCTGTAAATTGACACGTAAATGTCAAAATCTACAAGATTTTTTTACTTTTTTAAATAAAAAATCAGGTCACCTACATTGTAAACCCTAACGCTCAAAATAATTAATTGGTTTGAGTGGAGCCAACTCAAATAAAATAAATTAGTTCAAACGAATTAACTTTTGTAAGTATTTAGAAATTTTTTTCTTTTGAGTTCTCAAAACTGACACATTTTAAGTAATCAGTTAAGTTAACAGTTATTTTTGCAGCTGACCTCATTGCATATGCATTTGTAGGAGTTTGCCTTTCAGAAGCGAAATTTATTGGAGGAGAGTATTTAAATGAATCACGCAAGGTTTGTGCTCATCAATTTACTGGTATTTGATTAAAACACGCTAATTTTCTCTGTTCTTGGTAGATTGCGTTGGTCATTAGGAACATTATTTGGCATCTGTCTGTATTCTTTAATTTGCACGTCGTCAGCAGATCACTGAACTTTTTTTGCACTCTTACACTATTTTGCCTTGTTTAGTTAATCCGACCCTAAATCAGTCCAGAGGAGAAATGCTTTTTGAATAATATATTTTGAGATGTTTTATATGATTTCAGAACACTCAGAAGGAAATGTGTGAAGGTGCGTCCCAATGGTGAGCTGCCGAGGCAATCTCTCTGACCCGGCCGGTCAGGCCACACAATAGCTGAATTCGTATTGAGAAGAGGATCTTTGCGGCCCTGCTCAGGGAGGGCAGTGGAGTGTGAACAGCGGCAGAGATGCCTCCAGGGTCAATCCTTTAATATTGATTACAAACTGGAGCAGGGTAGCAGGGCCGACAGGCTGCAGCTGTGAGTTTGCGCGCCTTTGAAGTGACCCGCGCCTGTTGGCTGGTCCCAGGCCCTCGTGCATGAGGAGAGGCTGCAACTATGTGCCTGCCTGTGGGAAAGAATGTCACGCGACGCCACGGCGACGGAGCCTGCCACCGACAGGGGACGAGATTTAGGAGAGCCACGGTGAGAGTCCTGCCAGCAGAAACTACTGTCCCCTCTCCACTGCTCAAAGAGACAGAGAGACGGTAGGCGCTATAGCACAAGAAGTTCGGGGTGAGAGGGAACGGTTGCGCTGATCACAGGGATCTCTGCACCAGTAGCGTGAGCAGAGTTTGTTTTACATTGAAGCCTGACTCTCTCACTGTTTTGTCTACTCAGACTTCAGCCCAAAACACCAGAGCAGATGGAAATTCACTCAATTCTTTTTAAATTTTTGCTTCGTGCAAAGTATTTTTATACATTATATTGTTTATACGTTGCTATTTTTATTTTGCTTAAATTAAATAATCCAGCGGTGCCAGGTCAAAAAAGAAGTGTGCTTGCTTGTATTAATCATGCACTTGTAGTGTATTTGCAGATAATATATATATATATATATATATATATATATATATATATATATATATATATATATATATATATATATATATATATATATATATATATATATATATATATATATATATATATATATATATATATATATATATACATATATATATATATATATATATATATATATATATATATATATATATATATATATATATATATATATATATATATATATATATATATATATATATATATATATATATAGACATATATATATATATATATATATATATATATATATATATATATATATATATATATATATATACATATATATATATATATATATATATATATATATATATATATATATATATATATATATATATATATATATAATGTTTACATTTTAGATACTGTAAAAAATGTTGCTACCTTAAATTTCTAAGTACAGTTAACTTGGATGTTTAAGTCATTTCAACTTAAAATGACTTTTACAAAATTAGTTAAAACTCTAAAATGACTTGTTTTGATGAGTAATTTATTGATCATATGCATAATCTAAAATAGTCCATATATGCATTTTAAGTCATAAGATTTTTGGTTTTACATTGGTCAAATTCTTTTTTTTTTTTTTTTTCAGGTTTACATAGATTTTGATTCCCAGATTTCCAGTGATCTCAAACATATGGACTCTCAGGTATGTTATTCTGCTCTCACAGTTTGCACATAACAGTAGTTCATCCAAACCAAATATAAAATCATAATTACAATGATCCAAAATGATTAGCTTTATGTTTGTCTGGTACAGATTATATTGTAACCAATGCGTCTAGACTGAAGCACCACTGACTGAAAACTGTCCCAATCCTCAATCTATAAAAAATTATACTTTTATCACTTTTGACAAAAGTATAATTCATGTAAACAGCAGGGGGTGATCTTACATCAAAGGAGCAATGCTTGGCATTCATAGATACAAGTTGTTTTCTAAGAAAAATGTTTCCTTTGCATCTGTTAATATACACAAACAGAGGGTTTATTAATCTGCACTGTGACGTCCAAACCTGATATCCATGAGGAAAACAGTTCAATAAACATAAACAGATTAATGATTCCCACTGTATATTAGGTGGCCTTAACTATGTACTTACAATGTACTTATTGTGCTCATATTGTATTGCAGAACACTTTTGCTGGTGGGATACGGGTAAAGTAGGGACAGGTGTGGTGGGATGGGTTAGTTTAAGGGTAGGGTTAGGTGTGAGGGAAGTGTAATTATATGTAACTACAGAAATTAATAACTAAATGAAAATAATTAATGCATTTTTAAAATGTAAGTACAATGTAAAGACATGTATGTACACAATAAGTGCATTGTATCAAATTATTAATTTAAATGTTAGTACATAGTAGTTAAGGCCACCTGATATAAAGTGGGTCCAATTAATGTCTTAATGAATATGGAATATTGTAGACAGGTTTGTGTGATGGTTAGCTTTTCAGCAGAGGGGATAGAAAATATTATTAGCTGCGAATGGAAAACAAATAGATAAAAATAGTCAAATGGAAAATCCCTACCATTATTTATAGGTCAGAAATGATGTGTAATATGAGTCACTTTCATGTAATAAACTCCTCTGAGTTATAGTTATAATTTTGTAATAATGTGTTGATTTAAACTTGAACAGAAGTAAACTGAAATATAGACAGAGACAGACTGATCTTTCTAATGTTGGACGTGATCAGGAATGATATGTGATGTATGGTCTCTAATGCGAGCTGTGGCTGTAAAGCGAGAGAGAGGGGAAAGCATAACAAAAACAAACTGATTTACTGTCTTCACGGCTAATTAATACCTGCCACATGATAAGAATCTGTATGAAATACAGTACACGCGTATCTCATTCCTGGGTTGGGCAGCCAACCAAAGCATTTCATTTGAGAATTTCTTAGCGACAAATGTCAAAGGCAGGAAAAATTATTTATTTCTTATACAGGTAAAGTGGAATGAGGGAAATTGTATAATTATGTACTCAAGCTATTTCACATACGGTATATTATTTTGGTAATATGTTTTATGCTGATTGCAGTGTTTGCCAGCATAGCAATTTTCTAGTTTGTGCTGCGGTACCGCACTGCTATCATGCTAAATTACTGAGGCTCTATAATTTACTCCTCACAATTTATGTGCACAGAAATTTGCTTAATGTCTTTATTTTAGAGGTTAATCTTACCCTCTCCACGTTTCTTTATTCATAGGGTGTTTTTTTGTTGTTGTTGTTTTGTTGTTATGTTTTTTGCTGTTCAATTATTGAGCATGCACTAAATTTTTAAATGTGTTTAGAAGTATCTTATAAAAAATACAGTACATATAGGAATATTGTGATTGATTATTGCAATTTAAATGAACTGTTTTCCATTTTAATATATTTTAAAATGTAATTTAGTCCTAATGCTAAAGCTGAATTTGTAATGCTAAACCAAAAAACTTGTATTATTATTATTATTATCAATCTTGAAATCTGTTGTGTTGCTTAATATTTTTTATCAAATCCGTAATACATTTTTTAGGACTTTTTACATATTTTTTTTTGAAAAAACATACACTATAAAAAAATAAATAAATAAAAACTTCCATTTTTAAATACAATTAACTGATGTTTAAGTTATTTAAACTTAAATTACATTGAACAGATTTTTTTTTTAAATGAGTTGATTCTTAACTTATAAAAGCAGAAAATTGCTTAACTTGCTTTGATGAGTTAAAGCAATGTAAAAACACATAATAACTTATTGATCATATCATTCTGTAGAGTGTAAGGTGCTCTTTGAATCAAGAACATCTAACTGTCAAGCTTACTTAAAATACACAAATGGTGCATAATCTAAAATATTTCATATACATACACATTTTTTTTTAAAGCTGAATTTTCAGCATCAGTACTCCAGTCTTCAGTGTCACATGATCCTTCAGAAATCATGCTCATATGATGATTTGATGCGCAAGAAACATTTAGTAGTAGTAGTAATATTATTATCAATCTTGAAAACTGTTGTGCTTCTTAATATTTTTACGGAAACCGTGATACATTTTATTCAGGACTCATTAATAGAATTTTCAAAACAACAGAATTCATTTTAATTTTCTTTTTTTATAATTGTATATTTATTATATTATATTATTGTCAATTTTTTCAATTTAATGCAGAAATGCTAAATAAATTTATGAATTTCTTTTTTTTTTAAATGTACGCATGTCATAGTGTATATATCTACACTAACTTCAGATCCATATTTGTTCAATTCTTTTTTGATGTCCACAAAGCTAAATAAAAGAGATTATTATTATTATTATTTTTATTTTTTTGTGAGAAACCTCAACATCCAAATAATATTCTTTTGTCATAAGAAGGAAAAAGAAAAAGAGAGAACTTGGAGGAAGAAACCAGTGATAGAAACAGACATGACATCATGTGACATAAATATCAATTAATAATTTTCTTCCCAATTAAGGGTGGAACGCAGGACGAGTCTAATAGTCAGCCTGTGCTATGACCTCATTGTCCCATAACAATGATCCATTGAAGGCCACGGCCTCAGAGCAACATGGCAATTGGTGTCCATAAGTTTTATTTGGCATTTTACAGCTATTAGGTCACACCAGTTCTGTGCCATGTTGAAGGTGGCTATTCTGTGCTAGGGAGAGAGAGAGTGTGTGTGTGTGTGTGTGTGTGTGTGTGTGTGTGTGTGTGTGTGCGTGTGTGCGTGTGTGTGTGTGCGTGTGTGTGTGTGTGTGTGTGTGTGTGTGTGTGTGTGTGTGTGTGTGTGTGTGTGTGTGTGTGTGTGTGTGTGTGTGTGTGTACTGGTAATCCCTACGGTATGGGACAAAATGTCCCCACAAAGATGGCAACATCCAAAATCCTTGTCCTTGTGGGGACATTTTTGGTCCCCATGAGGAAACATCTTATAAATCACACTAAGTGATGTTTTTGAAAATGTAAAAATGCAGCATGTCTCCTGTGATGGGTAGGTTTAGGGGCAGGGGCAGTGTAGGGGATAGAAAATATGGTTTGTACAGTATAAAATGCATTACGCCTAAAGAATGTCCCCATAAAACATGGAAACACAACGTGTGTGTGTGTGTGTGTGTGTGTGTGTGTGTGTGTGTGTGTGTGTGTGTGTGTGTGTGTGTGTGTGTGTGTGTGTGTGTGTGTGTGTGTGTGTGTGTGTGTGTGTGTGAGAGAGAGGGGGGAGGAGACAGACCAGTGATCAGAGAACTCAAAGTCTTGCTTTGACTCAGGCATGTCCTGCAGATCTTCAGTGTGTGATACATTTGTGATGAAAAGATGCTAGTCTGATTGTTGTACTACATTTATAGTATTTTACACAGTCCTTCTGTGTCTTTCTGTCTGATTTTACCGACATTGTAGGAATGTGTGTGTGTGAGAGACATACATACAGTTCTATACACACACACACACACACACACACACACATGTTGTGTTTCCATGGTTTATGGGGACATTCCATAGGCATAATGGTTTTTATACCGTATTGTCTATATATTCTATCCCCCTACACTGCCCCTGCCCCTAAACCTACCCATCACAGGAGACATGCTGCATTTTTACATTTTCAAAAAACATCACTTAGTGTGATTTATAAGATGTTTTCCTCATGGGGACCAAAAAATGTCCCCACAAGGACAAGGATTTTGGATATTGCCATCTTTGTGGGGACATTTTGTCCCCATAACATAGGGATTACCAGTCCACACACACACACACACACACACACACACAAGATTCAACACATTTTTTTAAAGTCAGTTTCACAGAGTGTTTTTCGTACCAAAAAATGTTAGGCAGCTAGGGTTGTAACGAGACCGTTATGGCGGCATACCGCAGTATAAACACACAAGACCTGCGCACAGCAACTTCCACTTTACTAGACTCTGGACTTGCTCCACGCGCAGTCAGAGACAGAGGATGTTATCTCTAATCTCTATCCCACGTTGACAATTAAATTAACATTTTAAAAGTTAATTTTTAAAAAGTTAAGCAGGACGGGAATGCTTTGGATATTGAAAGAAACAAACAAAAAAATAAAACTAGTGGTTGACTCTAGGACAGATATCCAGTTTTTGTAAAAACTGCATGATGCAGAGTGAATCCCGGAATCCAGTCATGACAGTGGAGTTTACAGTGTAACGCATACGTTTATCACCTTAAACGCGTGATTTAAAGGACTGTCAAATCACACATGGTCTAGTGTCTATGAATATTAAAGTGCAAAAAGACTGCTTTATAAATATATGATCTGTTTGTTGTGCGTGTCTCTCTGTGAATGAGCGGCGCCGCCCGCGCGATGCTCAGTGTTTTACAGCGTCTGACGTCTCACTTCACAAAAAACTAACTTCTCCAGACCTGCTCCGAAAGAACGCTTAATAATCATTTCATTATTTTATTTGAGAAAAACTTCTGGCAAATACACCATGAAACTCTAAGCTCTTCATCTCCTAGTCAAAATAAAAGTTTGAGCTTTTTAACGTGAAGAAATTGACAGAAATTATGATTGTACAATAGAATGTACTTCTCAAAATAATAATAATAATAATAATCAGCATCATAAACAGTAGGCTACTACAATTTATTTAAACATTGTTTAAGGAATATATTATATATTTGTACCTATTTTAAATAGAGAAAAATCTATGTTGTTCAGCCAAAACATAAAAGGATAGAAGTTATTTTCATTTGATTACATTTTAAAACTTTATTTAAATTGTTAAAGTTTTATGCATTCATTTCATTTCAACCATTTGTGATAGTATATTTGTAGTAAATCAGTACATAATCCAGAAGAATTAAAATAGTCAAATCAGAATTTCAGAATTTTACAAATGATTAATGATAAATATAAGTCGTTAAAATAATTTATAATCAATTATTAAATTTATTTTAGGTGTTTCTGATCAATTACATTTGAAGAAACAAAACAAAAAAACACTGTTTTGATTGTTTAATATATCATATACTGTGAAACTGTGATATTTTCTGAGGCGATCATGCCATGAACGTCTCATACCGTTACAACCCTAAAGCCAGCAACTATTTTTTTATTTTTTATTTTTTTTTATGTGTGTGTGTGTGTAGAAGCATCTTTAAATAAGAGTAAATAATAGGTGTGTAACAATATATCGTGTCACAATATATCGCAATACAAAAATGCAACAATAAGTATCGTGGAAAAATACTATGTGATGAAAAAAAAATAGTTTACAGAGTTTTAGTGTCAGTACTATATTAATAAATTATATAATGTTGAATATGTACATATTGCAATGGGGGAATGTGGGTCCTGATAATGCCAAATGTCTTATGTTACTAAAATAGTGGTTTTATTTTAAATATATCTAGTCAGTGATTGAGTGCAATCGTATTCATCTAAAATAATTCTGTACTTTCAGCTTCAGTAATATATATTTTTATTCTGGTGTCTTACCAGCACCAAGTCCAAGCCTATTCATTTCCACCCCCAATGTAATACAAATTTAGCATTTTAATCAACAGTTTTTTGTTAACCTTTTACCACATGTCTTGGTATATCACAATAATATCGTACCATGACTTCAGTATTGTGATATGTATCGAATCGTGACATGAGGGTCGTTACACCATATGTACTACATATGGACCTTCATTTTTCTGATTTGCAGGAATCCAGGTTAGTTTAAGACACATTTTGCCATTGAGATGACTGTGAAATTCATAGATTTTTATATATTTTAGATAGTTTTGTATTCTTTTGATTAATTAATATCTTGAAACGTTCTGCATATATTCTTAGTTGTAAATTCAGATGCATAAATCACCAATTAAATTTACACATTTCCTTAAGTAATTTGAACATGTGATTCTTATACTTTATTTTATTTTCCAACCTTGGCACTGTTCAGACGTTTGAAACTATGAGCATGTGTCTTGGCTTATGGAAGCTGTTTAAATAGACCTTGAGATGTGAATTTGCAGCTCCGTTCTATAGTTTCTCTAACAATCACATATAAAACTGATTTGAACATGAAATAATAACATTCTTAATCCAAGACAAACATGATTGTGAGTTCAGGAATGATCTGTCATAGCCATTACTCTGTAATTGAAAGGCAAACATTATTTTGTACCACAATGAAAGTGGTGGCTTAATGCAATTACTCTAGTGATGTGTGATTTCCAGGCATTTTAAGTACTCTTCTATGTGTCTCTTTCTCTCTCTTTACGATCTGCTTCATAAAGGATATCGTTCTGCCTGAATGGTGCACGGACTCCTCTCATGTGAGTAATAATAAGACTATATGTGTGTGTGTGTGTGTGTGTGTGTGTGTGTGTGTGTGTGTGTGTGTGTGTGTGTGTGTGTGTGTGTGTGTGTGTGTGTGAGTGTGTGTGTCTGCTAACCACCACCAGCCACGTGCTCTCGCTTGTCCTCGTGTTACATTTAAAATCATTTAGTTCATGCATGTGCATATCTTTAAATAATACCAGTGGCCAGCAAAGATACGCTGTATAACTCTACTAAAAAGTAAATGTGTTGAAAAAGCATACAGTTCACAGAATTGTTAGCTCAACCTGTAAGTTTATCCATGTATTTACACTAAGAAACATTACAATGTTCATAAAGCAAGCCTTTGTGTAATTAGACCATTTTAGAGCAACCGACTATTGTATCGTGTAGATTGTAAGATATTGTGACATTCAAAATTAAAGCCATCAGTATATTTTGAGTCACTTACATGTGAATGACTGTACATGTATACATACACAGTTTCCAGCATGTTTTTCTATATTATATTGTTACTATGTTTATAAGGTTATTTGATGGCTTCATATGCTCTTGTTGTTGTCATTTGGTGATGAGCTTTGGTGATATTCTTTCTATTATTTTGTACAGATAGATAGATATAGACAGTGAAAATGATATGATCAAGTTGACAACATATGTTTTTACATTGCTTTATCTCATCAAAATAAGTGAAGTTAAAATAACTTAAACAATTTCAAAATATTTTTAGAACTGTCAAAACAACAGCATTTATTTGAAAACAAATTATTAGATATAAGACTATATGTGTGTGTGTGTGTGTGTGTGTGTGTGTGTGTGTGTGTAGATAGATAGATAGATAGATAGACAGATAGACGGACATACAAATAGACGGATTTGGACGGACGGACGGACGGACGGACGGACAGACAGACAGACAGACAGACAGACAGACAGACAGACAGACAGACAGATAGATAGATAGATAGATAGATAGATAGATAGATAGACAGATAGACGGACATACAAATAGATGGACGGACGGACGGACGGACGGACAGACAGACAGACAGACAGACAGACAGACAGACAGACAGATAGATAGATAGATAGATAGATAGATAGATAGATAGATAGATAGATAGATAGATAGATAGATAGATAGATAGATAGATAGATAGATAGATAGACAGATAGACGGACATACAAATAGACGGACGGACTGACGGACGGACGGACGGACGGACGGACGGACGGACGGACGGACGGACAGACAGACAGACAGACAGACAGACAGACAGACAGACAGACAGACAGACAGACAGATAGATAGATAGATAGATAGATAGATAGATAGATAGATAGATAGATAGAGAATTAAAAAAAATGTTTTTTTTTTTAGTTTGGTCATAAATTATGAAAGTCAAAAACATATTTTATCATGTTATGAGGATATTTTGAGTTTTCTCAACTTTTCTTTCTTTCTTTTTCTTCTTTTTTTTCCATAATGTGTCTGCCACACTTCAAGTAAGCAGTAATATGATTCTAGCTGGCACTAAATTCTGTTAACTCTGACCTGGGAATGTTCTAATCTGTTTGTACTTGTCATCTGTTGGTTTCCAGAGTAACCCTGACTATTTTGTCACATACTGGAGCGAATTAACCTCTACTCACTTTCAACCGGTGACAGGCTTAGCTTTATTAAATTGGCACCAGGTTTTTTCCCCTTTTTTCTGTTGGCAAATGTGTTATTATACGCTGGAGATTTAACCAATTATTTCCACTGCTGCTTATTTTAAAAACCTGCTTTCAGTATTTCTGACTCTATACACTAGATATTAAGTGTCTTAATGTTGAAATAGTCTCAAAATGTCAGTCTTGCCAAAATTAAACTAATAATGCAGGAATGCAGCATTTAATTGCTTTTTTACACTATTCCAAATTATTTATACAGGCCTGCTAATCACATAATCATTTACAGTAACTGAATGGGCAGAGTATTTTCACTTGGTATGTAAGGTGCAGCATTGTTTATCGTCTCCTGTTTCATCTGTTCTCATAAACGTCCAGGATGAGAAATAAATCTGAGTTCAGGTGTTGCTCATCAATCAGTCCAATCAATATTAGCAGTTCAAACAGAAATCTAGCTTTGCACATACAACCGTATACACCTTAGTTTGCTTGTGACCAAGTGTGTGTGGGTGTGCGAATGCTTGTGTTTTGTGCGCTCAGGGTGTTGTTACACATCTTTCAACAAGTGGTGTGTGTACATATGCATGTATGTGTGAGAGTATCGAATCTATCATGGCAAACTATGTGCGGTCTTTAATCATTACCATAACTGATCATGCCAGGTTTATTTTGTTTTGATTTCCCTTTGAAACTGTTTACTCTGCAGCTTTATCCGTAATTCATCACAAAACCTGAATTAGGCGCAGTGGTTTCAGCGGCCTGAACAAAGCTCACCTCTGTGAATGTGAATGCGCCTTTCTTTAGGAGGGCGGGTTAGTGTGTTTGTAAGCGACAATACACCTGGTAACTCTGTAAACTGTTGTACATCAACACAATGACTCACAATGTGTGTGTTGGAATGAAAACATGGCTTATGTGTCAATATACCTTATGTAAACCTTGTCAAAGCCTCTTGTATGTGACTACAAAGGGGAGCGTTTAATTGCGATTCCATCATTAATCTTAACATCATGCATAGATTATACTGGGAGTGAATGTTGGGTGTGAGGTAAAAAAAAGCAAAACATTGATGGGGTGTCATGAGCATGTTATGCACACAGTTGAGACCCTTTCAGCGGGGGGGAGGCATTGAGAACGTTACACGTGAAGCAAATCTTATGATTGTTATGTTTCACCTGCTGAACGAGAGGAAATCAACAAGCATTTGCCAGTCTATTACATCATTGCTGAATGCATGCCAAGTCAAGTTGAGCTGGATCTCTTCCAGGTCCACTCCACCTCTCCAACCTCACTCTCCCAAACACACATGCTCGTTTACACCGCCTATTCATTTCAGCTTGCCGTCAGGACACCTCTCCATTTTATTTTGGCACGCTCGCAAGATGTCTGGATCGTCATCCTAAAACTTGGAAAAGAATTTGTATTTCTGAGCCGTTGGGACCCTCAGAAATTTAGTTGGGGTGTAAAAGTTGTTAAAGTGCCCCTATTATGTTTTCTCGGATATTAGCTTTCATGCAGTGTGTAATATAGCTGTGAATTTAAATGGTCTGCAAAGTTTCAAAGATCAAAGTCCTTGATAAATGGAGTTATTGTCTCCTAACGGAAATAACAGATTCTGAACTGCCTAAATCGAGTCGTCCATAATTTCAGACTCACTTCCTGCATGAACCTAAGTAGCTTTGTAACAAAATTGCATGGTCTTCATTGGCTGTCCGCAAACAACATATATTTCCCCCTGCTCTCAAACACTGTAGTTGTAGCAGAGGCTGTGTAGAGTTTGGTTCATGTTGTCGACATGTTGAGAACACTCTGTTTTCAGCACTGAAGGCAAATCCACTTTCCATGCACTTCAAAAGGATTAGGACTCATATTCTAATTGATACGGTGAAACCGGCCTCATTCTTGCTGTTCATATCACTGTGTATCAAGCGCTGAGCAAGATCCGTCACTGAAATTCAGATATGGTAATGGAAGTTTAGTTTCTGACGCGCACTATAAGCTGTCGGCCAATCACAACAGACTGGCCCATCTGACCAATCAGAGCAAAGCAGGCTCTCAGAAAGGAGGGGTTTAGAGAGACCGATTCCTTTTATCGAACCATTTCAGACGAAAGAAGTGATTCTGCAATGTACAATATGAGAAAAGTTTTTGACCTTGGATGCATGTAAACCTATTGTAGGCGACCTCCAAAACAAAATTAGGAACCTTCAAAATTGCATTAAAGGGGCACTTTATTATTGAATTTTTACATGCACCGACACTATGACAAAACCTGAACTAAATTGAGCTGTATAATGAAAAACTCTTAATTCCTTAACTCTCCCACCAATGACTGAATTTTCCGGCTTTCCGTGTTTTCACTGTTATACAGTAGAGGACGTTGTTACAAATCTTCTGAAACAGTACTGAATCTGCTGATCAAAACACAGGCGAAGAAGATGCCAAAGCTAGTGATATATAGTAATCATATGTGTATGTAAAATAACATGATCATCAACATTAAACAGCATATAAATCAAAACTGCCTACTGAATGAAATGTCGACCCAGGACGAGCTATAGGACTGTTGATGGACTCGATCTACTCCATCTGTGTTTTGATCATCGTTCTGAATAAGATCTGAAATGTGATTTTCTCTCATGTTGAGCTTTTTGCTCAGTATTGCTTTTTTAATGAATCTTCCCATATTCAAGTGTTGATAAAAAAAGTGTAAGACCGCTGAAATCGCTCCAATGGCGGCAGCGAAGGGCGGGCGAAGGTATCTGCGCGTTCGGTGTTCTCAGCTGGGCAAAATGGATCTAATTCCAATTCCTCTTTATCTGACTCCATTTTATTATAATTTAGAATTTAGATTAGAATGCCAATTTGGTTATTTGGTCATTCATATTTAATAGTTAGCTACACATTTAATCATTCCGTTTAACCCTTTGTGGAAAGTACCCATTCATGATCTCATATAGATCGTTAATAATTCCAGAGTAAGTCAGAATAAATCAAAATGTAACAATTTATTAAACAGTCAGGTATAATTACAATTACATAATCAATTCAAAGATTCTCAAAACATCGAATACTCTTAAGTAAAGAGATGCGTTCCTGACTTTCCATAGGTTACGTAACGTTGGCTGGACACAACGTTACGGGCGAATCTGAATACAAAATTGCGCCTGACTCTTCTGTCACACTACCTTAAGTATTCAGACCTGACAATAACTTCTTTCAAATGGTAACATATGTTAACAAAGGGAATTTACATTTAATCACTGTCTGTATTGACAAGACCAAATGGTTGACACACCTACCATACTATATATGCAACATCTCTTTAAACTCTTAAAACCATTGTTATCTTCTTGAATATTTCTGTGGGGATGAGATATTTGTACCAGTCACACTAAGACATTGCCAATGATATCAAACACATATATATTGTTTAGTATTTGTTCATTTTTAGATCATATAGATTTTTGGGTATATTTTCAATGGTCACAGCCATTAGGAAGTAGGATGGGGGAGAGATAAATACATGTAAATTAGAGCCATTCTAAGTTGATTCACTCAGTGTGATGTCGTCTGCAAAAAGTGTCCATTGTCCTCAACCAGACAAACCGGCAGCACTTTTTAAAGCCTTTCAAAAGAATGCATTAAGCTAGAATAAAACTGATTCTTTTTTTTATTTTTTTTTAAAGCAGAGGTTATGATGCAGATATTCATACAACAAACAATTCTGGGGGCCATGAAACTTTTGTGAAATTGATCACTAAAGCGCTGCCGGTGGCTGGCAACTATTTTCAAACAGAGTTAATTGATGAACTCTGCAACATCGACACTCATATTAACCTGAAACACTGCATGGCACTATTGCCTCCTGTAGAGATGCTTACAGCTGAATAAAGCTTGTTTCATAATTTGAACTTTCCACTTTGAGCTAAACTGAATCAACACTGTACTGAACTGTGCAGCATATGTCAAATGCCACTATTATTTTCTGTAAAGTTGAACGGAGTTTGCTTCATAGTTATAACAGTAACACTTTAGGTTGTATTAGTTAACATTAGTTAATGTATTAGTTAACATGAACAAACATGAACAACACCTCTGTTCAGCATTAGTTCATCTTTGTTAACGTTAGTTAAATACAGCAGTTCATGGTTTGTTCACAACATGTCCTCCAACCAGTACGCCTATATAGGTCGTTTGTCACTTCCTTGAAATACGACACATAGGAGCGTTCAGTAAAATCGCGCCCCTATCGACGATATTTTAATTAATGAAATACGACACATAGAGCGTTTGCTTAAGTTGTTCTCCTATTGACAACAGGACTCTTTCATTTTAAAGCATTTTTGCCTTTTATTTGCATAATATTTCATGTTTTGCATAGCTCAATTGGTAAAGCATTGGAATATAGTACAACAACATGTGCTCATGCAATCGTGAGTTCGAGCCCAGGGAACACATGTGCTCATAAAGTGTGTATGCACTATAAATCACTGGGTAGGTTTAGGGATGGGGTGGGTGTAGTTATAAATAAATAAAAATATTTTTGCTTAATGGAAATATGACAAATGGTGGTAAAAAGTCCACACATTGCATTAAAATGAACACACATTTTGATTGGTAATGACAGGCATACGTCAATTCATGACGTCAGACGTAAAGCACCACTGTCATTATTTTTATGCCAGCTAGAGGGCGCATGACTTTAAAACGTTAATATAGGTCGTAAAAAGATGCTTGCAAAACGACTTATAGAGTCGTTTTTTTTTGGAGGACAGGTTGTTTGTTCATGTTACTTCACAGTGCATTAACTAATGTTAACAAGATTTTAATAATGCATTAGTAAATGTTGAAATTAACATTAACAAAGATAAATAAATGCTTTATAAGTGCAGTTCATTATTAGGTCATGTTAACTAATGTAGTTAATTATGTTAACTGATGAAACCTTATTGTAAAGTGTTAACGTTATAACTAATGAACTTTGCAACATTGACACAGTTATTGATTTAAATTGAATCAACATTGAACCAAATTGAGCTGAATAACGAAACTCCTGTCTTCTTGGAGCTGCTTTACCTCTGAAATTCATAATCAAAGAATTTAGCAACTTAAGCTGCTTTGAAACAGGCTGCGCAAATGAATGGCCTTCAATGTTTTTTGTCTACAACACAAGTTTCACATAGTCATACCCACATACAAGAAAAGAAATAAAATAATTGGACTAGAAAGGAATGCACAGGAAAGGTAACCATTTTTAATTTATTTTGTTTCTTTCGTATAATTTCAATGTTTTAAATATTAATTTAACAGATTGAACTCTATACAGCACAATTTCTGTATGCGCAACAAGGATGCAGGTTTAGCTGCTTGACGATTGAAGTGCAAAGTGTAGTCCCAGAGCTGCTTGCTATCAACTTGCCTAAGTTATAGGACAAAATCTGAAAGTCTCTTCAAGTAAAGGTTAAAGTTCACCCAAAAATGTCCCTTGATTTACTCACCCACAAGTCATCCTTGGTATATAGGAGATTCTTCTTTCAGCCAAACACAATCTGAGGTAGTTAAATATCCTGGCTCTTCCAAGCTTTATAATGGCAGTGAATTGTAACTAAGATTTTGAAACCAAAATCCATCCATACGGCTCCAGGTGGTCATTAAAGGCCTGCTGAAGCGAAGCCATGTTGTTTTGTAAGAAAAATATCGATATTTATCATTTTGTAAACTAGAATCACTGGCTTCTGTATGCAAGTCGAGTTCCGGCCGAACTCTGACCCGACGCATTGACGAATGCGGAAGCACAGAGGACAGAGCAAAACAAAACACGGTCAAAAATTAGAAGTCTAAAACAAGAATTTTTAAAGAGAAATGTGGGAGGAGCTTGAGTTTGTTGCCCAGCCCTGTTTATTTGAACCACAAAAGGCATCTACTCTCACCTGAGCTTACGCTACGCCGGAACTCAACTTCTGGAACAGACGTTACCAGAAGCTAGTGATTACAGTTTATAAAGTTATAATTATGGATATTTTTCTTACAAAAACTCATCGGTTTGCTTCAGAAGTACTTTATTAACCCCCTGGAGCCGTATGGATTACTTTTATGATGGATGGTTTTGCTTTTTGGGGTTTCAAAATATCAGTTACTATTGACTGCCATTATAAAGCGACAGGATATTTTATTTTATTTTACATATAATTCTGATTGTGTTTGGCTGAAAGAAGAATGCCATATACACACCTATGGCTTGAGAGTGAGTAAATTACGGGATAATTAAAATTTTTGTTTGAACTATCCCTTGAGGTTACCCACAACTGTTCTGGTTGGCCTACAAATGGACATCATGACTGAATAGCTGTGTTATGTTCACAGTGCATGTGTACGGCCCAAGATCTGAAATCGATTTCATTACGCACATGCATTCTACTCTCACTTTACTTTAGTACATTTTACCCTGTTTTTATCTATTGTGAAGACATTTCCTCTAAAATCAGGCAAAATACACGTCCATCTTTCGGTAACGAAGACTCTGACTGACAGCTCATGCCATATGTTCATATTGTGTTCATTGAGAAAGCCATGCTTCTATATGCTTTCTGGCCTGCTTATGCGTCATCACCACATAAATGCTGTCTTAGATTATGGGGTTGAAAGATGGCCTCCTTTCAATCACACAGGGCAGATAAGTCTCTCAACGAATCAGCCTTGCAGGAAGGGAGCTGCTTAAAAGCTCATAAATGTCTCCTTTTCTTCACTTCCTTTTTGCTTAATCTTGTCCCTCTGGGCAAACGGATGGTACTCGTGCATTTTGCAGAACCTTAAGCCAGAGTTAAGCAGTAAAGAGAAAGACGGCAGTTATTTGAAAGTCCATAGGGCAATGTAAGTTGGTGTAGTCTGCAGATATCAATAATTATCATTTAGAGGAATCTGACAGAATGGACAGGGATATTTCAGCCCAAGCTTGTTTTATGTCCTTTTAAGTGTTTGTTCTGGCTGTAGATCAGTCATACATGCTGTACCTGTTAGTCAGTGCTAATGCATTTAATTGTGCGGCCTTTCCAAATGCTAATGTGATTTATATCCTGGACGGCCAGCCAGCCTGCCTGCTTTCAGAAAACTGAGAAACAGTTCTTGTACCAGAGTACCAGAGCAATTACATAGTGTTGCATTTGAGAAAGTTGTAGCTAATAAATGAGCAAGGTGTATTAATGACTTATTGAGCAGTATATGGCATACTACAAACTACATTATGCATTTTCTTTTAAACAACAATAAACCTTTGAAACATTATTAGGGTACATATGCATCCATAACATAATACATTTATATTACCATAATACACTTATATTGCATATAACTTTTAGCAGTCCCATCATAAAACAAGTCAACAAGATGATTAAATAATGCTCGAAAAAATTGGATTGTGGGATATAGTATTCCACACAGCGATTTTGGCAAATTTAAACAGGCTGTCCTGCATACATACCAAAAATGTGCATGCAGTGCACATTTTTCACAATGCATTATACTTTCTTTTTACGTCTAATTTTAAAATGTATGTTTTTAATGTGACCTTCTCCCTTTAAATACTTTGGTCAGTTCAATAATAATGTATGTAATTATATAGTATTTAAAAGAGCAATTTTTATGTCTATCCTTGTATTGTTCAACTGGCCGAAGTTGATATGGGATATTGAATTATTATAGTAATGCAGCACTAATGAGTACAGTAATCTAATTACACTGTTAAAGATGTAACCCAGCAAGCAATAAACGTCATTTCACCATCTCAGTCAACTATAGACGCGGTATAGTCCTGCTATGAGTAACCCAATTCTAGCCAAAATACCTTGAATTTGGTTACATGTCGTTTTTGCCTAACTTGCGAGATGTGAGATATTCTTTCATGTATCTAGATGACCAGGGTTATTAGGTCTTGGGTTATTAGACGTCTATTACATTTTCACTGACAGACCAAATTTTGCCTTGTTTTAGCCTAGACGTCAGGGCTGTGTTTGGACGCAGATGTGTTTTAAATGCAAAATTGCTTGCTGGGAATTAGTTGTTAATTAATTACTTTTTAGAATATCTTAACTTACCCAACACTGGCGGTAAATGTTACACCACAGCTCTGATTGCTCTTGTAGTCTGAAACGAGGCATTGAAGCTCATCCACTGACACTGGAGCTTCATATGTTTAAAACTTTCTCACCACGTTTAGATGCAGCATTGATGCTTAGAATTTTAATCTGGGAAATCTTACAAAATCCCATTTTCCATTCCAGTTTTAAATAATCCAATCCCTACAGTCAGTGCAAGTATGTACAGGACAGACCCCACAGCAAGAGTGTTTGCAGTGTGCTGTGTAAGATGGCAATGCTCAAATTAAGTAGTTTTGAAGGGTTTGTGAGTGTGGCAAAACCAGCAACCTAAACCCTTTCTATAGGCTGCTGTTTGAACAATGTGTAACATAAGCATCAATTTCTCCTCAAAAGAATAAATCAAACCTTAAGCATAAACTACTGGGGTTTATAATATAGCCTTCCCTAGTTTGCCATTGTATCTTTCCTTCAGAAGAAAGTGGCCTTCCTTCCTTCCTTGGTTGTAATATTAAATGGTATTTTTTTTTGAGTATCACTTTATGAAGGAAAATGTATTCCAGCTACCTTTATCTTGCACCACCAAAATGCCACTCTTACCCAAGTCTAAACTAAAAATGTTCAAATACTGACATTTTAAAACATTCTGCCCTCATTTAGGTTTTTTTTTTTCTATTTTTTTTTTATCCATTCATTTCGTTTTCATTTCCTGTTGGCCATAATAATTTTTTTTATTTTTTATTTTTCTGAAAATGATAAAAGCACCACAAAATAATTATGCTAGTCTATTCTATTTTTAGGCTATACAGTAATTGTATTAGTATTTGAAATTGTATTAGTGTATTTATTAGTGTAGTGTTAACAATTACATTACACCGATCAGGCATAACATTATGACCTAATATTGTGTTGGTCCCCTTTTTGCTGCCAGAACAGCCCTAACATCGTGTCCTAACTACACGCGATGCGATACAATTTCAGCCACAAGCAATTTGTCTGTCCACACCAGACGCAACTACGAGATGTGATAAAACAATCAAAAACCACATCCAGTCAGAACAGTGTGTGGGCGGGCTCTCACGGCAAGTGTACGGCACCAGAGATTAATCTCGACAGTACTCGCCAGGAAATGGATAAGTACATAATCAAATTCACACATATTATGCCATTTAAACATGACTAAAATACATGATGTTTCTTTAAAAACTAAGTTCGATCTATCCAATCATGATGTCATTCCAACCAGCTGTCAGCAATCAGTAATCAACATGTCTACCAATCAGCTCAACTGGAGGATCACATAAATACCAAGTCAACTCACCAATGTTCATTGACAGGTTTTCAGCATCCCTCCACCACCCCGTCTTCCTCACACTCTCCTGGTTACTTTCCTAACCAAAGATACGGGGGGGAGTACTCTGGCTTCGGGCTAAATACAGAGCTCGGAGCCCTCTCCTTGGACAGCACGCCAAATACCAAACCATTCTTCTTGACTTATTTGTATGCGTGAAGTCATGAAATACTGACCCAGCTAGAATTTGTTTGTTATAAGAATGTTCTGAGAACATTACCTTGCATTGTTCTATAAATGTTTTCAGCGGGTAGTTTTATTTTTGTTCCCAGAATGTTCTTTTAAAAGTTAGGATAACATTCTTTAAAAACATTCTAAAAATGTTTAGTGGTAACATTCTAATGTCATCTCAGGTCTCAATGATATCCTCAAAACATGTGGCAGAGAGAATGTTCTTCCTTTGTTATTATGAAACATTAGGAGAATGTTTTATTGAGATCATTATAAAAACTTTCAATTCGATATATACTCAAAATGTTGTAAGTAAAATGTTCTAATTTTGTTAACTCATCACATTAGAAGAACGTTTTATAAAGAACATTCAACATCTCATCTCTCAATGATATCCTCAAAACAGTTTCCTAATGTGGCAGAGAGAATGTTCTTCCTTTGTTATTATGAAACATTGGGACAATGTTTTTTTAAGATCTTTGTACAACTTGTTACCTCAGAAACATTCCTAAAACATCCTTTGAATGTTGCAGTTAAAATGTTATATCTTGGTTTACATTTAACGCTATAGGCACTTTTTTTTTAATGAGAAAACATTCTTAAAATATTCTTTAAACATTACATTCAAATGTTTTCTTCAGAACATTAACCAAACTTGTAGGGAATGTTAGCCAAAGTTCAGAGAACGTTCCCTGCTAGCTGGGGAGTTACTAAAACAATCTAGAATATACATATATCATAGAATATACTTGTTTGTTCACAGTTTGAACATTCTTGTTTCCATTTCCAAAGCTGGGAGCACTAAATGATATTCAAAGTCACATTACATGCTTTCAGCATTAAATAAAGAACATAAACATTACCTGAGATTATCATTGCCATGTTTTGTGTTGTTATTCCAGAAATAGAAATTGTTTCTAAAATAGAATCATCACGTACCGCCATCATGGCTGATTAACATGAAAAAGACAACTTTTATCGCGTGCCACGTTGTCGCGCAGTGTGTAGTTAGGACACGGTGTGACCCGTTGAGGCATGGACTCCGGTAGACCCCTGAAGGTGTGTTGTGGTATCTGATGTAGTAGCTTGCCAGTTTGATCGGACCATACGGACCAGCTTTGGCTCCCCACGTGCCTTGGCCGGCCATGACCCTGTCCATTTTTCCTGCTTCTAAGACAGTGGTTCCCAATCACGTTCCTGGCGGACCCCCAACAGTGCACATTTTGGATTTGTCCTTTGTCTGACACACCCACATCAAGTCTTGGAGTAGCTGATGAGCTGATGAGCTGAATCAGGTGTGTTTGATTGAGAACAGTTGGGGGTCCTCCAGGAACGCGGTTGGGATCCACTGTTCTAACACATCAACTTTGAGGACAAAATGTTCACTTGCTGCCTAATATACCCCACCCACTAACAGGTGCCGTGATGAAGAGATCATCAGTGTTATTCACTTCACCTGGTCATAATGTTATGCATGATTGGTGTATATACAGTCTTATTGTTGACTGTTTGTGGTTTGTCTAGGTGTACATTTTTTTGTAATTGCATGTTTGATGAGTTTGCCATTCTATTGATAATTCATTATGACATTTGAAGTTTAATTTTAGTAATGATGATTTGCATTTAAAACAGCTGCTAAAACAGGAATGTGGCTTCTTTGAATTTGCTTTGGTAAGAAAAAAATCTGCCAAAAACAATTATGTCATGCAAATGCAAAATGACATTAATAAGAGGTGTTGCCTGTAAACTCAATCCATTTCCAAACAAAGCACACTTCTTTCAGGTAAACCGCTGATTTCTACCCTCTGGTGATGTCGTCATGTGTTTAAATCGTGGCTGTCATAGAATAATTGGATTATTATTGCAAGTTGTTTCCCAGGAACAGTTTTTTTATTTTTTTTTATCCCATCTTGCTCTTCAGTATAGTTGACGTGTAAACAAGCTCTTAAATGAAGCATGTATTGTTGCCAAAGGTACGCTATGGTTTAACACCATGGTAAAAGAAAAGAAAAAACCCCTAACCTTTTCACCCATTCAGAGGAAGACAGGAGTGCATGTTCCATCCTGAGCCACCAGCACCTCTGGGCCCTTACAGCAAACATGGAAAACAGTTAAACAGTTAATGCCCACTGACAGATTGTCATTTTGTAGAATCCTTGATGTGGGACGTCATCTTTGGAAAAATCAGGAGAATGTTTTCATATGAGCACTTGATTTTTGTATTTATTTTGCAGTAACCCTGGCCTTTGTTTTTGTATTATTTAGAGTTTTCCCTAAATGTTAGTGTGTGTATATGTACATGCATGTTTGAGTATAGGCATGTTTGTGAGTTTGTGTAGACGAGCAAGTGTTTTGCCGCTAGCTCAAAATTTGATTTACATGTTCCTGTTCACACCTAGATCTCGTGGTATATATCATGAATGACAGGCTGAGACCGGGATGCAGCAGGCACACTCAGTCCACAAACAACCCAACATTAATCGAGCCCTATAATTGTTTAGAATTTATAGTTTTGCATTGCCTCCGAGCGGATGAGGTAGACGCTTGCACAGGTGAGGTGTTTGGATACGCAGCGTTTTGCAGTGCGGGCATTCTTTAAGCATGATTCCACTTCAGTTGCCATTGTGTGCATGTGTTTTTTTGGTTTTGTTTTTTGCATGTTGAGTGTCTTTTCTCTAATATTGGGTCAGTACTTTGATTTCAGAACAGTATGGCAATAGTAACTGGTTATTTGATGGATATAATGACAAAGTTATGTCTCTTAAGTGGATTCATTACATGCAGGTTGTACGTTGATTAGTCATTCATATATTTAAGTGCATGTGTGTGTGGTTCAGGTAAACCCTACATTATGGGGACAAAGAAATTATAAGTAATGTTTTATGAAAATTAAAAAATGCAGAAAGTTTTGTGTGATGGGTAGGGTTTGTGTAAGGGGATAGAATATACAGTTTGTACAGGATTAAAATAATTATTTATATGGAAAGTCTCCATAAAGCATGAAAGACCGTGCATGCATGCGTGTGTGTGTTTCAGGTAAACCCTGTTATGGGGACAAAGATGGCAGTATCTGAAATTCTTGTCCTTGTGGGGACATTTTTGGGCCCCATGAGGAACAAAAGCATATAAATCATACTAACACTGTGTGTGTGTGTGTGTGCGTGCGTGCGTGCGTGCGTGCGTGCGTTCATTCGTGTGTTTGTGTGTGTTCGTTTGTGTGTTCATGTTTCTTTTATCCCAGTGGGGACTTCAACCTGAATGCACACTGACTCATGGGCACTCGTGTCACCGTGGGGACATAAATTGTGGTCCCCATGAGGAAAAATGTGGGTTTTAGTTTAGTAAAGTTTAGTGTGATGTGTACGTGTGTGTGTGTGTGTGTGTGTGTGTGTGTGTGTGTGTGTGTGTGTGTGTGTGTGTGTGTGTGTGTGTGTGTGTGTGCATGAAAACCCAACAAGTGCGTGCGTGCGTGTGTGTGTTGTTAATAAAGTAATAATTACTATTAAATACGACCCCCCCTCCTCTGTGTGACTTAAAGTGATAAGTTCAATGCCTAACCTCACATTATACTATTCCTTCCAAATGAATAGTGTCTCCTGGCCAGTAGACAGACAGCTTGCTTAATCCCACTGTTCTACAGATGCCCTGATGGCACACTGCCAGGCTCACCCAGGACAAGCCCTGACACTAGCGCCTGCTCCCATCCAGCTGCTGCCAAAGGGCTGTCAGTAACCGCTCAAAGGGGAAGGAACATTACTTATGTCTTGGTTCCATTGATAGAAGGATGTATTGCATATCCATAAAGGACTTGAATCTTGTGCACACGCCACGCCTGATATGTGAAAGAACAAGAATAAGCCCCACCATTCAGTTTTGCAAAGTTGCAAAAGAACTACATATCTCTCATATGTAGAAACAACTGCAACATTGACTGGTTGGGCTATGTAGCATTGACTCATCTTACATCACAGTGTGTTTTTGAGAACATTCACAGCCTGTGATTAATTTCATGAGTTTATGTTAGAACGTAACCATCTGGTTTTCATCTATGACAGCTGCTGACCAGTATAACCAATGTGTGCAGCATGTATAGTATGCCAATTAAAAAAAGTATTTCTTAGTCATAAATTTGTGATTTTACTAGAAAACTATGAATAGCTATGCCTTATCCTTATATATATATATATATATATATATATAATGGTTTTTCCCAAATGCTCAAGATGCTTCCTGGAAAGTCAATCACTAATTAAGGATTTTATGAAGTAATTGAGGATTAGTGGTATCTTATTCATGGAAAACACCAGGGAGCAACCAGACACCAGAGAGTGTGTAAAGGCAACTGCACCTGCAAAAGACTCACAGCTAACTGCATTACAGCCACGGTTCACGGACACACCTGTGTCATGCACTTGGCCTTGAGCGCACCAACATACACGCTGTCCTCAAGGGAAGGGAGCTGTACAGAATGGGTTTATTAGTGCCTGTGCAGTCATTTTAGCTTCACTTAAATTGGAGCAGCACTTAACCGTGTGATGAAGCAACACGAGGGCCATTAGCTCACGCCGACATTCGCTGGGTGCAGAGTGACATCGCCGGCAGCTGCGATTACCAATGCCTGCCAACACTTCCACTGCAGGGGATACGTGACTCCGCATGAGTGCGCTCCAGGTTGGGGCTTCAGGAGCCTGTGTAGACATTACAAGATTAATTCTACTATTTATCTTTTTCAGATGTTGTAATGTAGGGTCAAGGACAATGCTTTAAAGCTTTGAAACTGTACTCGTAATTTCATCACAGCCAGGCTGCTTGTATATATGTATGTATGTGTGTATATATACTGTATATAATATGTAAACCGATTAGGTATAAGATTATGACCTAATATTGTGTTTGTCCCCCTTTTGCTGCCAAAAAAAGCAATGACCCGTCGAGGCATGGACTCCATTAGCCCCCTGCAGGTGTGCTGTGGTATCTGGCACCAAGATGTTAGCAGCAGATCCTTTGAGTTCTGAAAGTTGCAAGGTGGGGCCTCCATGGACAGGACTTGTTTCTTCAGCACATCCACAGATTGGATTGAGATCTGGGACATTTTGAGGCATCTATGACTGTGGCCGGTTCTCCACTGTTCCTTCCTTGGAGCACTTTTGATAGATCCTGACCACTGTAGACCGGGAGCTGCAGTTTTGGAGATGATCTGATCCAGTCGTCTAGCCATCACAATTTGGCCCTTGTCAAACTCGCTCAAATCCTTAAGCTTGCCCATTTTTACTGCTTTTAACACATCAACTTTGATGACAAAATGTTCACTTGCTGCCTAATATATCCCACCCACTAACACTAATCAGTGTTATTCACTTCACTTACCACATTTTTAAATTACATTTTAAACCTAACGGTTGGGTTTCTCCATGTTTGACCTAAACATGGGTTGAAACAACATTCAATTAAAATTGTAATCTAATTCATTACATGATTTGCCAATGAATAAATACAAATCGAATTAATCACCAAAAACATTGGCTGTGAAATTACCCCCAAAACGTAATTAATTTATTCATTATTGTGTTAAATGAGAAAAGCATCAAATAGACATTACAGGAAATAGATTTAGAAATAATTTATTTATTTGATTTAACATAGAATTTGTTACACATAACCGTTTAGGCTAAAATGACCGTTACAATGTTTTTTTTCTTTTTCTTCCAGAAGTCACATTTGAATTGTATGGAAGCTTGTTTCCGCCAATGAATAAAAAAAAAAAACTTTTAATCTCACAATTCTGACTTTTTACATCTCAGGTAAAATCGTGTGGTATAAACTTACAATTACGTGTTGCGAGTTTTAAAAAAAAGTCAGAATTTAGAGAAAAAGTCAGAATTGCAAAATTAATTGAAACAGCAGGTAAGATGCATGAACATTAATTAGCATTTTCTTTGCTTTTACGGTGACATAAAAATGCGGACATCCACATAAAAGCATTTCAATTGGCTTAAACAGCTCGCTCATGCATTCAGGCTCTGATAATATCACTCTTGGCTCAGTTTGACTGGATGATTGAATCATTAAGTTATTAAGTGCGTTCAACTTAAAGGGTTAGTTCACCCAAAAATGTAATTGATGTCATTAATGACTCATTAATGACGGTATACTGTATACTTCAAACAAAAATGTTTGAAGAAGACAATGCTGAATTTGTTATTTTTGGACCAAAATGTATTTTCGATGCTTCAAGAGATTCTAACTAACCCACTGATGTCACATATGGACTACTTTGATGATGTTTTTATTACCTTTCTGGAAAGGGACAGTATACCGTGCATACATTCAATGGAGGACCAGATAGCTCTCGGACTAAATATAAAATATCTTAAATTGTGTTCCGGAGATGAACAGGTGTGGAACGACATTAGGGGTGAGTCATTAATGACATACATAACATTTTTGGTTGAACTAACCCTTTAAAGCGGCGCTGCTAATCTTTGTGTGACATCGAAGTACACGAGAGAGATTCAAAAGTATATGGAACCGATTGGTTTGCGCAGTGCCGCTTCAAATGGAACACACCTACTGACTCCAGAAAAGCTGCAGTTGGATTCAGTCCGATTCACAAACTGAATTGTTCAGTTTGATTTCCGAACCAATTCATCAGGTTTATTGGAAAGAATCAGCTCATTCATGAATGTGGCATCTCTATTTCATCTTGGGGCGGGTGTCGATTTATTCTGTTCAAAATAACGAGGAATTGTATGCTTTTATGAAATGTTGTGGAGTATGATATTATGCTTTAGGAATGTAGTGAAGTAAAAGTTTCCCAAAATAATAATACAGATACTTGAAAAATGTACTTAAGTAAATGACTTTACTGTTCAAAACTGGAGAACAGCATCAACCTTGCACTGATACATTTACACTAAGTTATCATAAACAAAACTTAAAAAAATAAAAGTCCAATCACTTCCATGGCCACGGGTGTATAAAACCAAACACCTGGGCACGACGCTTCAACAAACATTTGTGAAAGAATGGGTTGCTCTCAGGAGCTCAGTGAACTCAAGCGTGGTACCGTGATAGATTACCTGTGCACAAGTCCATTCGTGAAATTTCCTCACTACTAAATATTCCATGGCCAACTGTTAGTGGTATTATAACAAAGTGGAACCAATTGGGAACAACAGCAACTCTTTTCGATGCTGAGGGGCACAGTGCGCAGAAGTAACCAACTTTCTGCAGAGTCAATAGCTACAGACCTCCAAACTTCATGTGGCCTTCAGATGAGCTCAAGAACAGTGCGGAGAGAGCTTCATGGAATTGGTTTCCATGGCCGAGCAGTTCATCCAAGCCTTACATCACCAAGTGCAATGCAAAGCGTTGGATGCAATGGTGTAAAGCACGCTGCCACTGGACTCTAGAGCAGTGAAGACGTGTTCTCTGGAGTGACCAATCAATTTCATGCTCCCAACTTTGTGCCAACAGTTTGGGGATGGCCCCTTCCTGTTCCAACGTGAGCACCAATACACAAAGCAAGGTCAGTAAAGACATGGATGAGTGAGTTTGGTGAGGAGGAACTTGACTGGCCTGCACAGAGTCGTGACTTCAACCCGATAGAACACCTTTGGGATGAATTAGAGCGGAGACTGCGAACCAGGTCTTCTCGTCCAACATCAGAGCCTGACCTCACAAATGCGCTTCTAGAAGAATGGTCTAAAATTCCCATAAACACACTCCTAAACCTTCTGGAAAGCCTTCCCAGAAGAGTTGAAGCTGTCATAGCTGCAAAGGGTGGGACAACTCCATATTAAACCCTACGGATTAAGAATGGGATGTCATTGAAGTTCATGTGCATGTAAAGGCAGGTGTCCCAAAACTTGTGGCAATATAGTGTATCTGATTTGAAAATTTAGAGATGAACAGCATTTAACAAAACAAGCCTGAAGGGAAAAAATGGTTACTTGGAGTAATGAGTCTAAATGGACTAAAAATGTATCTATTCATGCATTTTCTGTGAAGCTTCTTTGAAACAATATGTATTGTAAAAAGTACTATTCAAATAAACATGAATTTAACCGAACATAATATAAACTGTCCATTTTACTGTGAATCCGACTTTGCAATGCTGCATATGAGAGAAGCCCAATAAGAGGAGTACAGTGATTATTTGCCCAACTGCTTGACAGTAAAGCTGCGTATGCAATACAGTGTCACATTAAATGTAGCATGTTGCGCTGCATAGCTGAAAGCTTGGTACTGGAAACACTGCACTACTGTCATGCCACAGCTAAATGTAGTTAAGTTAGTAATGTTGCTACTTTTAGTTAGTTAATCCCCAACACCGGATAACAGTGTCACATTAAAAGTAGTGATGTAGCATTGGAAAAAGTAGCTTTACTACATTATAATAATAGCTCTACTACAGTTACGCCGCTCACTGTTGAGTGTGAAGTTACTATTATCACTACTTTTAGTAAATTAATGCTAAACACTGGATAAATGAGCCCATAATTAAGTTTTAAGCATTTTACTGTTTATCGGGCCGTGGTTGTTACACACTTCAGCGGTGCCCTGTGTAGATCCTCCATCACGCCAAATGAATTACTGGCATGAAGTCCCAGAATGCTTAGTGTAATTCTACCTATGGTCTTTCCCTGAGCACCACTTTTATTGTAAACCATTGCGTTGTCCAAATGGTGTGAAAGAGTGGCTTGCTGAAAAGCAAGTATGTCCTTTAGAGTAGCATTGGGTTTCTTGAGTTCTGCAAGTCTGAATGTGTCCGGCGGGCTTTATTACTGAATGGCTAAATCATTTTTAGAATGTGCAATGATTGATATAACTGGGTGTGTGTGTGGGCATCCGACCAGGAAGACAGAGCTTGAGAGTGCTCACACACACACACACACACACACACACACACACACACACAGACACACACACACATTGTTGTGTGTGATTACCTTGTCGTAGACGCGGTTTCTGCTAATCCGAGATGCTCCATACGAGTGTCTGTGTGTGCATGTGTCCTGTCAGCTAGTTAATGTATTTACATGGTGCACATTGGAGTACGTGTTCTGCACATTCGTGGAATGTGCTGGTCTGCCCGGTTGAGTGGAACAGCATCGAAACCGGCACACAAGTATCGCCCTTCAAAATACAATGAATTTGAAAGACTGCAGAGAGCACATACCAATCAAGCCTTACATTTCCTCTCAGACATTCAGTTTATTCATTCAAGAATATTTTCAAAAACTCACTTTCTGCTTTTGCCAGCAAGCTGTCAAGTGAAAAATTGAAAGCAAATGAGAGAGAGAGAGAGAGAGAGAGAGAGAGAGAGAGAGAGAGAGAGAGAGAGAGAGAGAGAGATGGAAGGCCTGCTGAAGTGCAAGAATTTTAAGCATGGGTCATCAGAGGTCAGACACTGTATTTGTAGATTAGCTCATGCACAGACAAGTTATTACTACAGGCCAGGTCCTAATTACCCTACAGCAGTAAAAAAATGACAACTTAATTTTCAGTTTTCAGGAAAAGATTGTCTGATAAGACGGCCCCACACAGGAACTGAACTAGAGATGACATAACATCACCAGTTTCTGATGATTCTTAGCAGGGTTATAGTACGTGACAAAAACATTAACAATATATTTGGTTACACTTTATTTTGATGGTCCCCTTTAGACATTATGTAGACTATAAGTCACTTTTCACCTACATGTCAACTAACTCTCATTAGAGTGTCTGCTAAATATCTGGGATATGGGTAAAGTTAGGGACAGGTGTGGTGGTGTGGGTCAGTTTAAGGGTAAAGTTAGGGACAGGTGTGGTGGTGTGGGTCAGTTTAAGGGTAAAGTTAGGGACAGGTGTGGTGGTGTGGGTAAGTTTAAGGGTAAAGTTAGGGACAGGTGTGGTGGTGTGGGTAAGTTTAAGGGTAAAGTTAGGGACAGGTGATGTGGTGTGGGTCAGTTTAAGGGTAAAGTTAGGGACAGGTGTGGTGATGTTGGTAAGTTTACGGGTAAAGTTAGGGACAGGTGTGGTGGTGTGGGTAAGTTTAAGGGTAAAGTTAGGGACAGGTGTGGTGGTGTGGGTCAGTTTAAGGGTAAAGTTAGGGACAGGTGTGGTGGTGTGGGTAAGTTTAAGGGTAAAGTTAGGGACAGGTGATGTGGTGTGGGTCAGTTTAAGGGTAAAGTTAGGGACAGGTGTGGTGATGTTGGTAAGTTTACGGGTAAAGTTAGGGACAGGTGTGGTGGTGTTGGTAAGTTTAAGGGTAAAGTTAGGGACAGGTGTGGTGGTGTGGGTCAGTTTAAGGGTAAAGTTAGGGACAGGTGTGGTGGTGTGGGTCAGTTTAAGGGTAAAGTTAGGGACAGGTGTGGTGGTGTTGGTAAGTTTAAGGGTAAAGTTAGGGACAGGTGTGGTGGTGTGGGTAAGTTTAAGGGTAAAGTTAGGGACAGGTGAGGTGGTGTTGGTAAGTTTAAGGGTAAAGTTAGGGACAGGTGTGGTGGTGTGGGTAAGTTTAAGGGTAAAGTTAGGGACAGGTGTGGTGGTGTTGGTAAGTTTACGGGTAAAGTTAGGGACAGGTGTGGTGGTGTGGGTAAGTTTAAGGGTAAAGTTAGGGACAGGCGTGGTGGTGTGGGTAAGTTTAAGGGTAAAGTTAGGGACAGGTGTGGTGGTGTGGGTAAGTTTAAGGGTAAAGTTAGGGACAGGTGTGGTGGTGTTGGTAAGTTTAAGGGTAAAGTTAGGGACAGGTGTGGTGGTGTTGGTAAGTTTAAGGGTAAAGTTAGGGACAGGTGTGGTGGTGTGGGTAAGTTTAAGGGTAAAGTTAGGGACAGGTGTGGTGGTGTTGGTAAGTTTAAGGGTAAAGTTAGGGACAGGTGTGGTGGTGTGGGTAAGTTTAAGGGTAAAGTTAGGGACAGGTGTGGTGGTGTGGGTTAGTTTAAGGGTAAAGTTAGGGACAGATGTGGTGGTGTGGGTAAGTTTAAGGGTAAAGTTAGGGATAGGTGTGGTGGTGTGGGTCAGTTTAAGGGTAAAGTTAGGGACAGGTGTGGTGGTGTTGGTTAGTTTAAGGGTAAAGTTAGGACAGATGTGGTGTGGGTAAGTTTAAGGGTAAAGTTAGGGACATGTGTGGTGGTGTGGGTCAGTTTAAGGGTAAAGTTAGGGACAGGAGTGGTGGTGTGGTTTAGTTTAAGGGTAAAGTTAGGGACAGATGTGGTGGTGTGGGTAAGTTTAAGGGTAAAGTTAGGGATAGGTGTGGTGGTGTGGGTATGTTTAAGGGTAGGGTTAGGTGTGAGGAAAGTGTCAACGGTGTAATTATAAATGTAATTACTGAAAGTTATTACAGATGTAATTACATGCAGCTAATTTTAAAAATGTAAGTACAATTAAAAAACATGTATGTCACAATAAGTGCATTGTATCAAATTATTAATTAAAATGTTAGTACACAATAGTTAAGGCCACCTAATCTAAAGTGGGTCCAAAATAGAAATCAATATTTCTCATCAATTTCAGATTTAGTTTTTGTGTTTATTATTCATAATAGTCTTTTGCTTCGTTTAGGCTACTTCCATGCTGGGACTCTATTTAAATACGAATAATATTTAGTCACTGAAATGGGTTTAGATTTATGGGTAGATCCAGTGCTGTTCTCAATTATAAATGAAGAGTCGTGAATGTTGTTTGGTCAATGCAGATTCCCAGCTATAAAATGGACAATATAGTATGTAGTAGTATGTTGAGACCAGCCATTTTTGAAGTTCTTGGTCTTGTCTCAATCTCGACCACTTTTGTAATTGTGCTTGTCTTGATCTCAGAAAAAGAGAACTCAAGACTTTATCTCGAGACCAGTCAGACGTCACTAAATTAGCATTGCATTCTCTGATTAATTTGTTAACATCAATTATGTGATTGGATGTAAAACGTCCTGCTACAAATACAATCAATAACTTATTTCTAATGTGATTTATTTTGTTACTGTTGAGCCGGGTCAGAATTTCATGGGGAATTTAAAAAAATGTCACCAAGATATGATTGCAAAACACTACTTGTGTGAGATCTTTTATGTTATAGCATAGCATATAATTAAGCAATATCACAAGAGATCTGTTTTCACAAATACGAGCAAGATTGCAAATGTGATCTTGTTTATTGGTGGTTTGTATAAATTCATCAAGTTAAAATGATGCTGTACCAATACAGATGCAACTTCTGCAACCAAAGATGAATTTTGTTTGTTAGTGATTTAATTTGATGATATATTAATTGATACAAAATAAGACATTTCTCAAGTAGTTGATGTGGATCTTTTAGAACTTTTAGATGAATTTGAGGAGAGCTGGTCATTGCAACTGGTCTTAGTCTCGATTAAGGCACTACAGATTTACACATTGGATCAATTTTTGCTGCTTAAAGGGATGGTTCTAAATTCAACTAAAATTAAAATTCTATCATCATAACTGTAGTCACAGCTGGTTGTCCACTGCATGTTTCATCAAATAAGTCTCATTAGCTATGACTGTATTCTCAGTAGCACAATCTTGCACCTATTGTGTAATTTTTTATTATCGTGCACTAAATAACATTAATGAATTTAACATACAAATCTTTTTTATATATATACAGTAGAATCCTGAGATGAAACAATGTGCATCCAGTGTCTGAGAGGTGAACTGAAATGGGTGAAAAGTGAAAACAATTACTTGCATGGAATGTGCCATGAATGATACTTGGCTTTGTTTCCTGTGGAACTGGCTCCTTAGGCGTTTTGGCCTTGTCACCTCAGGCTCATTGAAACAACACCCATTTCTCACAACAATGTTTGTTTACATGTCTCCTAGCAACCGCAGCATGTTTCCGCGTATAGTTTTGGCATTTTGTGGCTTCTTTGTTTTTTCCTAACCTCAGTTATTAGCTGTGCTGTGTTCTCACCTGACAAGCAAAGGTAATTAACTATCATTTCTAATTATTTATGACCAAATAACGTTGAGGTATGAGAAAGCCAGACATTACATCTTTGCCTATGACATCACAGTCTTTATTCCCACCTGGACCAACACTTTGAAGCCCTAGTGTTCAGACTAGTATCAAGGTCTCTAATAAGAGAGTTTGACACACGTCCTCTTCCTATGTCCTGCAAATGACAGCGTTTTAAAAAACACAGCGTTCAGATAACAAATCACAGTATTCAAAAGGCTTTGCGCAACCTTTCTGATCAGCGCATTGTCAATTATTAACCAGAAATGTCCAATCGTAATGATTATATTCATGCAACCATCAAGTAACTACACGCAGGTTTGAAGATCCATTCAGTGTTAGGTGTGGTCACTGAGGAGCTCAATGAATGGATATACAAATGAAGAATTTTCATCATCTTCTGTCAACTGAGATTTAGTCTGAAGATTTAAAAGAATAAAGCGGGATTATGGTGAAAAGTAATCCATCTAAAATTCATCCAGAAACAAAAGATCAGAGCAGAGTGCCTGTAAGTGTGTTAGTGAAGAGGCGTTCAAGCAGGACGAGTTATTGTGTTCAACAGCAACGGAGTGGCAATGAACAGGGTCCCAAAGCACTTTTACAGTTTGCAACATTCATGGTGTAAGATGCAAAATATTGTGAGAAGACTCAATGCAACAGCCAAATGAGTGTACGCAGTGTTCTTACGGTTTTTGGTCTAAGGCACCTTAGAACAGTCTGATAAATCAAAATGAAAGGCCTTTATGGCTAGACAATGCTAATCTGTGCACAAACAAAGAATGATTATAATGTATTCACTGCTATTTCACTGTTGTTCGCAAACCAAATAATTTTCAACCCAGGCTCATTTTCTGAAAAAAATTATGTTGCTTATTCCATGTTTCACGACACTTTCCAAGTTAAATGTCCAGTGAGTGGCGCTAAAAGCCTGTTCAGTTTTATCCTAAACAGTTTAATGTGAATCACATTCTGAATCTAATGTAACGGAAGCCAGTTAGTGAGAGCTGTGCAAGTAAACCTCAATCCCCTGATCTCAAGAGGTGCATTAGCGACTGTTGCTAGAGACTGTGTTGGCTCCCATGCCAGAGACTCTGGTTCAAAGCCTGCTCGGAGCAGGGCAAGTAGGACAGGAGGGGTTACATTGGTTCTGTGACCTGGATAGGAGTGAGGTTTAAGGGGGGTGAGTGTAACGGAGGCCCGCTAGTGACAGCTGTGTAGGTAAACCTTAATATTGTATCCTCAAGAGTGACTAACACTAGAGACTGCACTGCCTCCCATGCCAGAGATGCCGGTTTGAGTCCCTGTCGGAGCGGGGCGAGTAGGGCTGGAGGGGTTACGTTGGTGCTGCGACCTGGATGGGTGTGAGGTTTAGTGTAACGGAGGCCAGCAAGTGAGAGCTGTGTAGGCAAAGCTCCATCTCATGATCTCAAGAAGAGAGCTAGCCACTGACACTAGAGACTGCACTGCCTCCCATTCCAGAGATGCCGGTTCGAGTCCCACTCGGAGAGGGGCAAGTAGGGCCGGAGGGGTTACAATGGCAACAATTTGTTACATTGGCTATTGTCCTTGTTAGCTCACCCAGCTCCCATACCATTTTGAGTCCCACTTGGAGCAGGGCAAGTAGTACAGGAGGAGTTACATTGGTGCCGTGACCCAGATGGGAGTGAGGTTAAGGGGGTGTAACGGAGGCCAGCTAGTGAGAGCTGTGTAGGAAACCTCTATCTTGTGATTTCAATACGAGTGCTAGAGACTGAAGTACATCCCATGCCACAAATGCCGTTTCGAGTCCTGCTCAGAGCGGGGCGAGTAGGGCCGGAGGAGTTAGCACGCCCGCCTCCCATGCCGGAGATGCTGGTTCAAGTCCTGCTCGGAGCAGGGTGAGTAGGGTTTACTTTGTGAGATTTAGGGGGTGAGTGTAATGAGTGTAATGGAGGACAGCTAGTAAGAGTAAGCTACTTTTCCCCTGGGGAAAAACTATTTTTCAAATATATTTCAAAATAAATCTAATTATTAAACTAGATTAGCCATATAGACCAAATTACTGATCTAATTACTGATCTAAAGCCCACATTGTTACTGTATGATAATCAAAATATATTCTGTTGCATTATTTTTCTGTTTAACACTGTGAAGCTGCTTTGAAACAATCTGCATTGTTAAAAGAGCTATATAAATAAAGTTGACTTGACTTGACTATGCAACAAGACTACTACATCAGAAAAGACACACATACTGTATGTGCTGCAAATGACAAAATGTTTTAGTTTACAAATCATGCATTATGGTAAAAGTGTTTTGAGGTCATACCATGTAAAGGAACTGCATGAAAAAAGTCTTTATTAATCAATAATCTGCCCCATAATGAAAAAGTTTTATTTTTATTGCCACTGGAGATCATTTCAGGTGGAAACTGCAGAAAAATTGCATTTAGTTACATTTTTGTAGCATTGTGTTTTTAGCCTTTTAGTTTTTCTTTCACTGCTGAAACTAGTCTAATGCCTTAAGGCTTGTGTAATGTGATTTTAGCAATGCCATGCTGAGCTATTAGAGGTTCAGACCTGATAATTTGTGCAAATTGCACCTGTTTTGTTTGGGTTTCGCACTAAATTGCTGCATTTTATTACTGCCGCTATTTCAGCATATACTCTTGTAACCGAATTCTATTCATTCAGAGTTTGATTTGTTGACTGTGCTGAAGTAATGGAGAAACTATTATGTTATTTGTTATTACTATTATGTCATTTTATACTTCTACTAACTATTACGTTATGATGTATAAAGCATACTTGGCAACCACGATGCAAGTGTAAAAAACGTTTCAAACCCATTTCTCTGAATTAATTGTATTAATTAGAGTGGAAAGGGAAACAGTTAGTTCAGACGTTTCTCTGCGAGTGTCTCTTTCTCATTTCCTCTCTCTCGCTCCCTCTATCTCTTTGGCTATAGAGCAGCTGTGGAGGAACAGGTGCTGGCCCAGCGTCGCTGCGTCGGGCCTGGTTTTCTCAGCGGGCGAGGACCCAGTGGATAATCTAGTTAAATCTCCCTGTAATTCGGGAGGGATTGAGTTCTTCAGATGAGCTAGTGGAAACCTGCATGGGTGTGTGGGAGTATAACAGGAACAAACTGGCCGCGCATAAAACACAGACACACACATTTACTTGATTCTGTTTTCTTGATGTCTGCCGGGAGGAACAAAAAAAGCCACTACTGTCGCTACTGTGGGTCGGTGGTAGTAAATGCGCACTACTAAATGTGCGCTTCTATATGAATGATGAATGATTCACTTTTGTGTGAACTGCGGTCTTTGCCTTCCTGTGTTAATATGTAATAAATACTTTCATGCACTTTCCTTGAATATGGTACAGAACAGGGCCTGATGGCCTTTTTTTCTTTTGGGGAAGGATTTGATTAACCTTCAGAGAAAGTTGATTTTCTTATTAACATTTAATAACTACAGTAAATATTAAATGAGCTGTTTTATTTTGTATTATATATGATTACAATTTTTGCAGTGCCATTGCCAAATTGCATTTTTAAAAATCAGTTTTGTGCGATTTTTTTAATCTATAAAATGCTAGTTATATATTGATCAAATAGAAGTTAGGGTGAAAATTTAGATATTTTTTAGATTATATATATTCTGTTTTATGATAACGAGTTATCATAATTGGAGGATAATTGAGCCTAATAAATGCCGCCAAAATAACAAACTACAATAAAATGTAGTAAATACTGTTTGTCTTCCCACCATGATGGGTTGAAACTTGAAACGATTTCTTTGTTGTCTCAGTTTTAAGGAATTCTGGATTTTCATATACATTTAAATTCCTTGCATATAATTAAATCACTACAGTGATTTGAAAATCGAAACCACCCAATTTCCCAAAAATTACCCAAACACTGGGTTGTCATGCCTGACCCAGGATCTGTGTAACACAAAAACTACCCAAAAGTTTTAGAGTGTAGCTTTTAAGCTTTTAATTTGTGCCTTAAAAGGCTATTATGCACCAATGTGTGTCATGTTCATGGAAAGCCACCATGCATTTCCTTCCCTCAACTAAACCTGGAGCAACCTTCTGCCTTCATTTTCAACACACACACACACACACACACACACACACACACACACACACACACACACACACACACACACACACACACATGTTGGGTTTTCATGTTTTATGGGGACATTCAATAGGCCTAATGCATTTTATACTGTACAAACCGTATTTTCTATCCCCCTACACTGCCCCTAAACCTACCCATCACAGGAGACATGCTGCATTTTTACTTTTTCAAAAAACATCACTTAGTGTGATTTATGACCTGTTTTCCTCATGGGGACCAAAAAATGTCCCCACAAGGACAAGGATTTTGGATATTGCCATCTTTGTGGGGACATTTTATCCTCATACCGTAGGGATTACCAGGACGCTCATTCACACACACACACACACACACACACACACACACACACACACACACACACACACACACACACACACACACACACACACACACACACACACATGTTGTGTTTCCATGTTTTATGGGGACATTCCATAGGCGTAATGCATTTTATACTGTACAAACCGTATTTTCTATCCCCCTACACTGCCACTGCCCCTAAACCTACCCATCACAGGAGACATGCTGCATTTTACATTTTCAAAAACATCACTTAGTGTGATTTATAAGATGTTTTCCTCATGGGGACCAAAAAATTTCCCCACAAGGACAAGGATTTTGGATATTGCCATCTTTGTGGGGACATTTTGTCCCCATACCGTAGGGATTACCAGTCCACACACACACACACACACACACACACACACACACACACACACACACACACACACACACACACACACACACACACACACACACACACACACACACACACACACACACACACACACACACACACACAGATACTGACAGCTCAGCTAAGATTACTGTCACCAGGATAAGTGTGCACATCTTGACAGAAGACATCACTAACCCACACAAACAGCAAGACGTGCCCCTTCAATAACAAATACTCAGGGGGAAAAAAGCAATTATGAAAGACAAGGAGAAGAAGAAACCAGTTGTTTATTTATGCCACACATCTGCTCCGAAAGGAAAGACAAAAAAATCATAGTGCCGAAGAGTTGATAGATTTATCACCTCAATAAAATGAAGAATTTGTAACGTAAACCTCAATCTAATAACCACAGAGAAGAAGAGAGCTCGACGAGCTTTTTTCCTTCCTAAAAGGTGTGAGGTCTGCTGTCTTTGAGATTGTGCTCTGATAAAATCAGTACAGTCAACACTGTTTCTAAGTAAGCAGTTTGGAAATTTTTTTTTTTTTTTTGTAGTTGTTTCCCCATAAGTGATAAGAACATTAGATCATGTTTTGCCTGAGGATGTTGCACAAGTGATTCATCCCGCCATCGATCCAATTAATTGTCTGTTATGATTTTTTAGTCATGTTAAAGCCCAGATGTGAAGTGTTATAATTAATCTCCTCATGCACTTGTAAATTGTTGTTAGATGTAAAAGGATTGTGCCAAAGAAAAATTCTGTTTGCGCTCACTTAAACCTCTGTGACTTTCTTGCTTCCTTCCTTCTAAGTTTGTTGAAGAATATCTGGAGAACACACTTTTCTGTGTAATGAAAGCGATTGGCCAATCTCCAAAATGTCAAGTTTATCTGAGTCTGGAGACGGCAGCGCCGCGGATGATTTCATACACCAGCTAATATCGGCATTAAAGACTCACTTTCAGACAGCAGCGAGTGTTTGAAATAACTTCTGTTTGTGATCTGATGTGGATTCTGATCACGTATAAGGCAGAAATATTTATATGCCATGCAAAGGGCTATGCATGCTAACCAATACTATAGTAAACATGGTAAATACGAATTTTTGAAAAAAAAATCTGACAAATCATATAGGCTATCACAATCGTGTAATTATTTAATCTGTCAGTACATCTTGTCTCTTTATACCGAACTGTATGATATCCATATTTAGCTCTGCATGCCATAAAATAAAGCAACTCTGGTTTTTCGGGAGCTTCCTCTGTTTCTCGTACTGAAAAGATAGCCTAACTGTATTGGGACGTTCACTGTAGAGGGCTAAAGCTCCTCAGGGCGTATTTTTGGTAGAAAATTTCTAAATGTGATGTGAACATACTGTCCTGTGACTTTAAATAAACGGAAACAGACGCAATGATTTCTTTCTGATTCGTTTTCTGATCAAACTTCATTTGATGGTGAAATGATGGGTTTGCGTGCCGTTGTTCCAGAGAGGCGTGTTACAGGCTGGTTTTAGTGAAGTACTGTGGAGCTTCTAGCCTGACGGTGGAGATGCAGCGTGGTTTTGGGCTCGGTGCTACAGGTCTGAGGCTATTAACCCAGCCTGACCCGTTAAAAGCCCTGACTCGCACTGGCCCAACAGTGGAAATGCGGCTATTGACTGCCTGTGAACAACGTTTACTTTAACCCACCCACAAACAACCCGTTGTTGTAGCTGTGGCTGGAAGAAAGTGTTTTTTAGCACTGCATATCCTCTTTCCATGTACTTGCACTGGAATTTATACAGAAAAATAGATAGTGTATGTATCACAGTGTATCGAGCACTAAGGGAGATCTGGAGCTGAAATTCAGATATGGTAATAACTGTTTTGTTTCCAACATGCACTGTAAGTGATCGACCAATCACAACAGAGTAGGCTGTCTGACCAATCAGAGCAGAGTAGGCTCTCAGAAAGAAGGGGTTTAGAGAGACTGCACCTTTGAATGAAGCTTTTCAGACTCTGACCCTGTTTACACCTGGTATTAAGATTAATTTGCAAGTATTTCACAAAGCATTTTAGCACTAAAACTAGCTCCTAAATCTCAGAAAAGCCCTAAGACCAAATCACAAACAATCCTAATGGGTGTTGCGGACATTTCTCCCCTTTCATAATCATAATTAAAACACAAAAATGCCAAAAATAATATTTTGTTTTGTTTTGTTAAATAATGTCTGATTACCTGTGGCAATTGTTTCACCAGCCTGTATTTGGTGTGCTGTCCGAGGGGATCGAGGGCTCCGAGCTCAGAATTTAGCCCAAACCCAGAGTACTCCCCATATCCCAGGCTGGGCCGAGAGTGAGGAGTCAGGGTGGCGAGTGATGCAGAAAACTGTCGAGGTAACTTGGTGAGTATTTGTGTATAATGTATGCCTCCTCTAGAGCTGGTTAGATAGTGCTCTTCACAAACTTTGTTTATGAAACATAATTTGTCTGCAATCTCTCGAGATGCTGTAAGAGGCTGACAATTAGCTGGACATATACTTGTTTAATTAGTGACACCTACTTTTTAAAATCTTAATTTGCCCCCCATTGACCCTCCCCTCGAAGAAATCAGGACAGAAGTGTTTGAAAGAGGACAAAAGAGATGGAATAAAACACCAGGACCCGTATTCTTAAATTCCTGTCTGTACCACTATCGTCAAAGATGATTGATTGACTATTTAGCATATAGTTTAATAATGGCGGTATGGTTCTGTTCTGGGCAAGAACTCCCTGCGCATCCATGCAGTCTAGCATAAATAAGAGCAGGGAGAGCAGCAATAACCCCCCTTAGGGTAAACAGAACAGAACCAGCTTAATGTATTGCAGATATCATTAATGTTGATATTTAACATACAAAATAATTCAGGAATTTAGTCTGATTCGAGGGCAATTAGAATACCAAATCCTGACTGACGAGAGGAGGAGCTGGGGGTGGAGGAGGGTAAATGAGCTCTGAAAAACGCAATAGCTGCTGACTGAAGGAGCTTATTTATGTATGTGGTGAGAGACGTTGACGTTGTATTCCTATAGGTAGATGTGATCAGCTGACAGACAGCTGAAGCGAGTTAGACTAACGTGACCTGCCAAAACTGACGCTAAATGCTTTATATTCTAAGAATCCTCTCAGAACGCTCCTAATTTAGCTTAAAAACTTCTACATAGGAGTCTTAGCTTAAGTGATTCAGGACTGATATGAGAGCAACTCTGAGCGAGGAAAAAACTTTTATCTTAGGGAGGAGGCAGGGCTGACCCCGTTCCTACTTATGAGACTCTGGTTGGTCTTCAAAAGGAAAAAAAAAAGATTGCTTTTAAGTAAAGTATTATAAGATACTGAATTTTGAAATTATATATATATATATATATATATATATATATTCATTTGCCATGCTATTAATGTCATACTTAAAGGGTTAGTTCACCCAAAAATGAAAATGATTTCAAATGATTAATTACTTACCCTCATGCCGTTCCAGAACCGTCATCTTCGACTCTATGTCGGAGATGTTATCGTGTCAAGATCACAGTGGTCACAAACATGATCCCTGCACGATCAAATGTGTAGTGTCTTATTAACGCACTCATGTATTGTGTGCAACACATTTCTTCTCCCTCTTCGAGTTTCGTCCATTTTCTCAGCTGCTACAAAAACTCTTAAGCCTTTTAAAAGTCCTTGTCTGTACTCATAACAATTGTGGACCTTCATTGCGTGATATCTCTGCGCTCAAGTAGCAGTGCTTCACCTGTGCTTCCCCATAATATAGTCCCAAGGGAATCGCCTAGAAATCGCCTAGTCTTAAACTGCATCACTATTGGTACTTGTTGTGAATTCCCAGGCCACAAGAAGTAATTAGGTGTTTTTTTTTATTTATTATCCCTTTTACTCGGGACATGCTAGCTGGCAACATAGGATTCCACTCATTATGCTAAGCTAAGCTAGCGGCGACCCTGCCAAACTAAAACAATGCATGCACTGAGACAAAAATGCATTTGCCCACATATCTAAATGTAGGAAAGAAGTTGAATAAGCCCTATTTCTAAAAAATGTTGGAGTGTTCCTTTAAGACCACTTTTAAGGGTTAAGATGCTTTCTGAATTACTTTCTTCTTTCCATAGGGTTTTTTTCTTTAATTTTAAGAGGAAACGCCCACCTTTCTAAGAAATTTCTTCGAATTTTGTTAGCTACTCTTTGCATTAAGATTTTTCATGAATATGGGCCCAGGTAAATGGTAAATGGTATGGGTCTCCCTCGTCTACTTGTGATCATCCGATCGACCAAAGCACATCTTAACACCAGGTGTAAACAGGGCCTTTGAAAAATGAGGTGATGTGCAATGTGTATTATGAGAAAACTAAAGTGTGGGCCTTGGATGCTTGTAAACCTATTGTAGGAGACTCCAAAACAAAATTAGGAACCTCTAACATTGCATGATAGGGGCACTTTAAGATATTTAAACATTATTCATCATGATTTACTGTAAAGCTTCTTTGAAACAATGTGTATTGTAAAAAGCACTATACAAAATGGAACAGAAATGTCATTATGTACTGACAATCGTTTTGAGAAAGATCTTTTTTATGAATCCATAGATCCAGTTTATGATCCAGTCTGAATCAGTGATCCAGTTAATGTGAATAACTATACTTAAATAACTATGTTATTGCATGGAAAAGCGTGACCAGACAATTATTCAGAGATCTCCTTGCATGTACAGCAGAGGGACAAGGTTAAATATTTTCTCTCTTGCATTATTAGATCTTATTAGATTAGTCTGCACTCTAAAACACTTAATGCAAATATTGACTCTTTTAGTTTTCAGCCCTTTTCCTCGTCGTACTGCTATAAACTGATAAATTGTGCTTTGGGAATACAACGTTACTGTATAATATATATTTTAAAAAAAGTAGTATCAGCATGGGAATCTACTATCGTGTGTGTGTGTGTGTGTGTGTGTGTGTGTGTGTGTGTGTGTGTGTGTGTGTGTGTGTGTGTGTGTGTGTGTGTGTGTGTGTGTGTGTGTGTGTGTGTGTGTGTGTGTGTGTGTGTGTGTGTGTGTGTGTGTGTCTGAACATGGGAATGGGAGTGTATTCAGGTATGCACACTTTGAAAAATCTTTGCAGACTAAAGGTGATTTCCCCCCCTGTGGGTAACAGCCTCACAGAAATCATTCATTTGCTTTCTGTGAGATTCTGTCACTCATTGATAAATGTGAGGATTTTGTGTGGGGCCTCTCTGTTTTGACTCCTATATGTCATTGTTTTTAAGCAGACTAAAATTAAGCGTGTCTTGACTGTACGCTCAGAATTAACATAAATTGCCTCCGAGGCCACTGGAGAACAATTAGCCTTTTGTGCTAACTCCAAGTGACTCATTCACAGTGAACTTGAAAGTCCAAATGACTCACCCGAGAATAACTTCCCATATACCATTTTAATATTTTCTCTCCAGCTATTGTAAGCTGTTCTAGGGTAATTTGAAATTGTGACATACTGTATTTACACAATTGTCTTGGTATACAGACGAGCCAAGACAGCGTTTGACTTGTGAAATATGTAATGAAGCCGCAGCTTAAGGAATAATATGTCAATATGCACAACAGTACAGTGATGGGAATCCAAAGCCTTGATATCACTACAGTCAGGTTCATAGGTTACTTGTAAGAAATAGCTGGCTACATTATTGTTCTATATGTGTGTACGATGTATGTACTGTATATACACATTACTATTTATTTTTTTATTTTTGTGTGTGTGTGTGTGTGTGTGTGTGTGTGTGTGTATGCTATAACTTTTTCTTTTCTTTTTGTCAAAGGAAAATGTTTGTTCTACCCCTTATGAATATCTTGACAGGGTCCATTTTTGTTCATTATCTATTGATCGATGGAGGAACCTCTTTCTTGACTGTACTTATTTCAGATGAACACTCTCACTCATCATTAATATACAACGGGGTGGACAGCTTCTTTTTGCTCTGTAGTCTAATGAGGAAACATCTTCTGCGACTGCACCGGGCAAATCAAATCATTACCACCCACACTTTATGGAAGATAAACTTGGAGGTGCACTAATGCGTCTGTGAAAAAGATTGTTGATGAACTGGCAAGTGGTTAGTATACAAATGATCCTGCTGCTAATGAGAAGTCTATGACTGGAGCGCAACATGCTTTTCTTCCTCACTTACCTCGGTGATTGTTTTACAATTTTAAAATGGAAATATATGAATGTATTTATGAATATTAATGCACACACGCTCACACATGTTGTGTTTTCATGTTGTATGGGACTTTACCTAGACATCATGATTTTTATAGTGTACAAACTGTATATTATATCCCCTAACCCTACCCATCACAGACATTTTCACAAAAAAATAAAAAAATAAAAAAATAAATAAATAAATATATATATATATATATATATATATATATATATATATATATATATATATATATATATATATATACATTTAACATCTTAAAACTTTTTTTTTAATTTTAAATTTTCTAATGCAACGCTGTTTTCTACTTTTATGTCAAATATCACAATTCCTGTAGTCTGAAGACTACTATTGGAGACACTTTTTAGTTAATCAGTGACACTATAGACAGCTGTGAGTTTGAAATAATGATCTCTTTGTGCTACATGTGATTAAAAGCTTACATACATGCTTGAGTTTCAGAAAAACACACACGACGACACACCCACCCACAAAGACAAACAGTTTCAGAGTGACATAAACCCTGACACTCATTTTTTTAATCTGTCATCTCACCCCATATTCTTTGGTTTCATCAGGGTGAAGTGCTAATGGAATCTTGCGCTTGCCGTTGGCTTGTTGCCTCTCTTCTCTTCTGCCTCAGTGAACAGCAATGCACCGTGGGCCTCCGGGCTCTGCACTCACCTTGTCAAGACCGAAGGCACATCAGATCACTGAATATGTGGCAGAGCGCCAAACCTGTGCAGATAACATCTCGAAGGAAATATTACAGTATCGCACAGTCAATGCAAATTGCCTAAATGTTTATAGCAACCAGGAGCAACACACACAGGCATTTGGCAGGGTGGTGGAGAGGAATGCTGGCATCTTTCTTCATGGAACCGTGCGTTCTGAGGGTTTTGACAGCTCATCAAATACACATGAAGTCATCAGTCAATAGAGTTTATTGAGAAAATGGCCTCATTGTTTAACCCCACGGCCACCGTGCATACGATTTTACCGTATTTGGTCCTGCTAGGATCTTTACATTTTAAATATATGAATTCTCTACTGAATGCAATAATGAAACATGAACATATTCAGCAATATTTCAGCAAAGTGCTGCCATAAGTGAGCTGAGGGCGATTGTGGTTTCTAAACCAGTATAACGTTCTTCATACTTGATAAAACTTCATGAACCGCACTGGTTACACAAGTCAGGGCTTTCATGCACACACACCGAAGCGAAGTATTGATGTTGAATGAGGATGTAATATTTTTAGTTGGTAAATGAGAACAATTGGGAGATATAGTCAAGGATTAGCTGAAGCTGCTTCATTGGTTTGTTTTTGTCTTGTTCCATTCCTCTGTCCATCAGTTAATATTCAATGTAATTTATGTTCCTCTTGATTTCAGAAAAGTAAACCTAAGAAGAATAAAAATAAATCATGTAAGTTGGCTGAACGCTCCGTCATTTAACCTAAAGCAGCTGCTCTTTAATAAAGCGTGCAATAACTTTCCAATCAGAGGTAATGCTTGTAAAACAGAATAGTGTTTTAATGCTTTTAGCCTTTTGTGCAGCACACCTATAGACGAGCTGGAACGTTACTCCTACCTGTAGACCCATGAAAGCTCCTTTTGCAGTGTTATTTTCCCCATTTTCCTCTCTTTGATGGAGTCATAGGGCCCGTTGCAGGAGCCAAGGGTGTCTTAAAAATATATGAACCGGGTAATTGCAGCGATCAGATGGATAATCGTGTCCGGATGATGGCTTGGTTAGAACGGGTTATGTTTTTCTTTCAAAAGTACACGTTCATATAAACTTCTTGGGTTAGTAATCCAAACATCATTGACATTTAGATGTAATTTTTAGCCGTTTTATGTACACGTGTATGGCTATACATGGACGTGTGTGTACATGCATTCCTTGTGTCATCGTTTGACAGACAATGACTTTTTGTTTATTTTGGAGGCCAAGCTATACTTTTCTTCATTCTTTTTCCCCTCTGGCCTTCGTGGCCTTCGTGTGCTATAGCTGCAGCGTTAACATACCGCATTAAAGGCTGTCAGTCAAACTGACTAACCCCACCCACTGACTCTCCCGCGACCCCATCCTGACCTCCAGCCTGTTGGAGGAAGCAGGTGCCCACAGAACCGGCTCTGACACCCACCTCTGTCAGAGCGTTCGTTAAAAATGAGCATAAATGGTCTATGATGGGAGAAGTCTCTCAACACCTGCCACTCAGAAGTCCATGCTTCCTCTTTTTTTTCTCTTTCCTGCTGGAAAGTATCCTGCAAAAGCATAACGAACAAAAATAAGAAAGAAAACAGACGGCCTGACGTTAATACCTTAAATTCTCTTCTTCACAGCCTTGGTCGTGGTGCCGAGCAGCATTTATGATCAAGGGTCTGAGATCCGGTCTATCAACACAGGAAAGTGTAGGAATGGGATTAGGCAGGGTGAGGACATCAGCGCTGTTAGAAACACAGTGTCACTGAACACTCAAGGATGAACTCTCTCTACTGTTCGCTGTTGGACAAATACGCTACTTTTCCGGAAATGGTAAAAAAACATCATTGTCAAAGTTAATGTTGTTTTCATCAACTGTTGAATGCAGTTGTCATTACATTATTAACATTTTACTGAAATCAAGCTCAAATGTAGTTACAAGATGTTTGATCAGTGCATTTTGAGAATTTCCGACGTGTTTGTAAGTGAGGCAGTAAGTGCATCGCATGTCATCAACTTGGTATTAAGTTTACCATGGCTATATGTGTTTTTTTTGTTGTTGTTTTTTGTCATTTGCCCAAAATCTCATTTTTTAAAAGATGGAAGTGTTACAGACACCGATCTACACCAATCAGGCATAACATCATGACCACTGGCAGGTGAAGTGAATGACACTGATTATCTCTTCATCACGGCACCTGTTAGTGGGAGGGATATATTAGGCAGCAAGTGAACATTTTGTCCTCAAAGTTGATGTGTTAGAAGCAGGAAAAATGGGCAAGCATTTGACAAGGGCTAAATTGTGATGGCTAGACGACTGGGTCAGAGCATCTCCAAAACTGCAGCTCTTGTGTGGTGTTCCCGGTCTGCAGTGGTCAGGATCTATCAAAAGTGATCCAAGGAAGGAACAGTGGACATGGGCGGCCCAGGCTCATTGATGCATGTGGAAAGCAAAGGCTGCCCCATGTGGTCCGATCAAACAGACGAACTACTGTAGCTCAAATTGCTATAGAACTTAATGCTGGTTCTGATAGAAAGGTGTCAGAATAAACAGGGAATCACAGTTTGTTACGTATGGGGCTGCATAGCCGCATACCAGTCAGGGTGTCCATGTGTGCTCGTCATTTACCTGGGGGAACACATGGCACCAGGATGCACTATGGGAAGAAGGCATGCCAGAGGAGGCAGTGTGATGCTTTGGGTAATGTTCTTCTTTGAAACCTTGGGTCCTGCCATCCATGTGGATGTTTGACACGGACCACCTACCTAAGCATTGCAGACCATGTACACCCTTTCATGCCAGTATTCCCTGGTGGCTGTGGCTCTTTCAGCAGAATAATGCACCCTGACACAAAGCAAAATTGGTTCAGGAATGGTTTGAGGAGCACAACAACAATTTTGAGGTGTTGACTTGGCCTCCAAATTACCCAGATCTCAATCAAATCGAGCATCTCTGGGATGTGCTGAACAAAAAAAGTCAGATCCATGGAGGCCCCAAATCGCTACTTACAGGTCTTAAAGGATCTGCTGCTAACATCTTGGTGCATGATAAGCACAACTTCAGGGGTCTAGTGGAGTCCATGCCTCGACAGGTCAGGGCTGTTTTGGCAGCAAAAGGGGGACCAACACAATGTTAACATTGTTATGCCTGATCTGTGTAAAATAATATATATATATATATATATATATATATGCAATAATAAGTAAAGAACTGGTTGTATATATGTTATATGTATGTTATATGTATGTATACTAATATTGTATGTATACTTATTCTTGTATTGCAAACAAGCAGAGACGGTCCAAGCTGTGGTTAATGGAAATTTCCATAGAATTACTGGATAATGTCCTGGCAGAAAAATACCAGTACAGTGTCTGTTTTTATTTATTTTATTTTTTTCACAGTGTAGCATTAGTTTCAATTTAGATCTGATAACGTATACAGTACATGCATATGTAATAGTCAGTTATTTACTGCCATAATCAATAGAAAACTCCACCGTCTGGAGTGGTATGTTACTCATTTCATAATATATAGTACTTAATAGTTTGCATTAAAAAAAATACCTAGTATCCTAGATCCAGTGAGGTGGTTTCATATAATTTGAATAATTTATTAAATACTTTAAATATCAACAATTTAATGAAATACCGGTGACCATTTATGTGGTGTTACTGTCTTTAATGGTAAACTTGCAATATAAAAGATTATATTGATAAAAAGTCAAACTTGAAGGACACAGTGTGTATTTTTCAATATAATATTTAGTGCATCTCAAAATAAGCTCTTATAATAATTAAATAAGCACTTGAGTTGGGAAAAAAACGTATATGCTGCGAACTTATTACGTGTCATACTTCAATAAAATGTATTTTTAATAATACAATACAAATGTGCAAACATTGCCTGATTTATCCACATGTGTTAGGTGTTAAGAGAAATCCTCTGCCACCACAAATGAAGCACAGACCTGCTGCATTTAGTTCAACTGGATTTGGGGTTTTTAGCAAATAAAATGCCAATGCACTGTAAGAGTTTCGTGAATTCTCTCTCTGCGCATTTTTTGCTCAAACAGGAACGTCAGTAAATTAAATGCTTTGGCTTCAAAAACAGCTGCACGGTGTGACTGTACATCATCCATTATTGAGCAGGGAATCCGTTGTGTACCCGAAAGTAATGAATCAGTTTTTCTTGTGTCAAATCTTTTTTTGAACCGTTAGTTGGAATTTTTAAGTCCTCCAGCCTGACTGTGTTCATGCACTATTGAAGCATATCATTTCCATAAGACACATTGGTTTTTGCTACGGCCTGTCAACAAATACGTAATTGCGCAGCGATTTCCAAAGGCAGTTGATCCTGCATTACACAGTCTGCAGCGTGGCAGTCCTTCCCGCTCCCACTGATGTTTCCTTGGCTCTGAAAGCAGCCTCTCTTATAAATCCGAGTAGCAGTGTAAAATGTGGATTACAAGCTTGTAGTGAACGTTTCATGAAGTGCATTAAGAGTTGTTTTTATCATAATAGGAAACCAACAGTTGAGGTCTGGCACGGAAACTCCTGTACCCATTCAAACACTGTGACTGAACTGTATGTGCTTTTCAATTGGCATTGACTTACGCATGGATTCCAGCAAAGAATTTGCATGAAAGTCTTTTTTGGCTCAGGCTTTAACAGAGCCTTAGATCATGTTGAGAGAAAACACAACACGAAAGCCATGGAGCAGACAAGACGCCCTGAGCAGACCGGGCTGCGCTGGTGGCTTCTGGGAGAGTGTGCGTGCAGCTGTGCCCAGTGATGACTTATAGCTTGACCAGCTGGGTCACAGTGACCGCTGCGCCCTCTGCTTCCATCTGCACTGTCTGTCCATCCCCATCACAGCCTTAATGGAGTGTTTGGGCACCAGAACAGGCGGATCACATGTCCCGCAGACTCCACGCTATCTGTGTCTGACTCATCTCTCTGCGGATCTCTCAGGCACCAGAGCTGAAGTTTTAGATGGCAGAGGAATAGTTCATCCAAAAATGAAAATTCTGTCATTGTTTACTCACCCTTGTGTCATTTGAAACCCAGATGATTCGCTTTTTTCATTAACTGTAGACAGGATGCTCATACTTTTTCCACATAATGAAAGTGGATAGTGACCAAGGAATGTCGAGCTCCCAAAAACTGACATATGACAAATGGTATATATGACTTTCTTCTTTCTGATGAACACAATCTGAGTTATATTAATAAATGTCCTGACGCTTCCAAGCTTTATAATGGCAGTGATGGGGTCCATTGAGATTGAAGCTCAAAAAAGCATCCATCCTAAACGTGCTCCACACGGCTCCAGGGGGTTAAGGCCTTCTGAAGCGAAGTGATGCATTTGTGTAAGAAAAATATCCATATTTAAATCTAGCTACTGCCATACCACCGTCTATATTCAACTTATGAAAAAAGTGTAACTGCCGTGATGGATGACGTCGGGCGTAACGTAAGCGTTTTGAACTGCGAGAGGCCTTACACTTTCTGCGCAAGTTGTAATACGGAAGGCGGTCTGGCGAGAGCTAGATATTTTACTGTATAAAGGTTTAAATATAGATATTTTTTCTTACAAAAACCCATCAATTTGCTTCAAAAGGCCTTTATTAACCCACAAAGTACATTTATGAGTACATTTATGAAGGATGAATGCACTTTTTTGAGCTTCAAACTCGTGAGCCCTGTCACAGGATATTTATTAAATATAACTGATTGTGTTTATCAGAAAGAAGAAAGTCATACACCAAGGATGGCTTGAGGATGAGTAAATCATGGAATAATTTTCATTTAAAATGAAACTAATCATTAAGGCCAAAGTATACTATTTTATACATGCGTGAGGGTCAACGTACAGTGTGCGTGACGTGAATTTCATCATCAGAAGAATATGCGCACCGACGGATACATTTTTGTAACTGTGTGTACTTTACATGAGTTAAACCTTGTGTCGAACTCCTGTGTACAAGTCAAAAGGAGTATACTTTGCAAGGCTGTGCGTTCGCGTAAAGAACAAAGTATACTTTCTGCATTACAGCCTCATTAACTTTCATTGTAACAATTTTAATTGTCATTTTCAAAACATACACTGTTTCAAAGCAGCTCTACATAAAACCATTATGTTAGTGTTTATAATATCTTAATATCTTCATGCCTGAGCCGTGTTTAGTAAAATACAGCTGGATGATGATATAGTTTACATTATGTAAAAATAAATGCAATCAAGCAGTTATATACATATTATTATATTTTGCTTTATGTCCATATGCTGGATGTATGTGGGAAAAGCTATATTCATTTTATATGGAGCTGTGCCAATATAGTTACAGTAGTGGCCAATAATGGTAGCCTTAGAACAAATTCAACCCAACAGCTCTTTGGTGAGGTGAATGTTTGCGTTACTCAGAGGTGGACAGTAACAAAGTACATTTACTTGAGTACTCTACTTATAGGGATAGTTCATCCAAAAATGAAAATGTGATGTGTATCTACTTACCCCCAGGGCATCTAAGATGTAGGTGTGTATGTTTCTTCAGTAGAACACAAATGATGATTTTTAACTCCAACCGTTGCTCTGTTCCGGTCCTGTAATGCATGTCAATGGGTAATAATTCTATGAGAGTAATAAAAAAAAAACATCCACAGACAACATGCATACAAACCCTGTGGCTTATGGTGACACATTGATGTCTTAAGACACAAAACGATCAGTTTCTGCAAGAAAACGAAAAGAATTTGTTTTTTTTTTTACCTGATATCAGACAAAGGTAGTCTATTTCCCAACTCATTACTTCCATTCGAATAAGGTCAAAATACTGCCGCGATCGTAGACATATACGTAGATGCCTCATTCGACTGATCTGCGTAGGCACTAATGAGGGTCTATGTATAAATCTATGATCGCATCAGTATTTTTGACTTTATTCGCCGGCAGTAATGACGCTGGGGAATACTAGATGACATTTGTCTGTTTATGTGAAAAAAATAATATAAATACTGTTGGGTTTCTTTCATTAACCGATCGTTTCGTGTCTTAAGACATCAATGTGTCACCATAAGCCACAGGGTTTGTGTGCATGTTGTCTGTGGATGTTTTTTTTTTATTACTCTCATAGAATTATTACCCATTGACATGCATTAAAGGACTGGAACAGAGCAACAGTTGGAGTTAAAAATCATAATTTGTGTTCTACTGAAGAAACAAACACACCTACATCTTAGATGCCCTGTGGGTAAGCAGATACACATCAAATTTTCATTTTTGGGTGAACTATCCCTTTAAGTACACTTTTTGAGTATATGTACTCTACTTGAGTAATATTTTTTTTTGGAAACTTGTGACTTTTACTTCACTATATTTAAAAGACAAATATCATATTTTATCATACTCCACTACATTTCTATCAATGTCCTCGTAGTAGAACGTGATTTCTATGTAGCCGCTTTGAAAGTCAGTGGATGATTTTTTCTTCTTTAAATCATGATTTTTTTATTATTATTTTTTTGCAGACAGCCCATCAGTAATCACTCTTGTAGGGTCACATGAAGTTTAATGATTTCCCAGCATTTTTTGAACACCAATCAGTTGATGGCAAAATAGAAGGCAGCAGTTCCTAGGTGCAGCGCTCAAAAATGTAAATGTCTGAGAGAAAGAGAAGAGCAGACATGTGGATAAGTCTGAAAAAGGCGACGACACGAAAGAGCTCAATTCAATCTGGAAGCACACAGAGAAAGCTGCCTCTCAGATGCCAGAGCAAAAGTACAGAATTTTAGTTTAATCAACTACAATCTTATATTTCGTCGACTAAAACTAAAACAATTAAAATGCCTAAAATGTGATTAAACCAAAGTTTGCTGTTAAAATTAACAATGTTATATAATATGGTCGGTCAAATGATTTCTTTATGGTTTTGCCCGGCATGTTGCCATAGCCTTGTGGATACACCGCTAACACATAGGTAAAGTTCGAAAATGACATTAGTAGCGTGCAAAAACGTAGTTGGGCTAATATTGTTAACTGAAGTCCTTTGAGAAATATGTTTTAACATAATCCAGTCAAAAAAACACAATGTAGAAACTTTTTTTTCTAGTATAATTTCGACTTTGATAAGAGATTTGTAACATTTAAACAAGTATTTAGATGAGTTCAAGGTAGTCGTATGCTAGCACGTCAGATGGAGCATGACTGGCTTAAACCCCATGATGGCACTGTGTGCATTCATACAGCACTGCAACAAGAATAAAATAATTACTTTTACCTTTGATACTTAAGTACTTTTAAAAGCAAGTACTTCTTTACTTTTACTTAAGTAAAAATCTATCTTTACAGCTTTCACTTGTAATGGAGTAATGTTTGACCAGTAGTAATTTAACTTTCATTCAAGTAATGGAGATACTTTGTCCACCTCTGATGTTACTGTTTATCATCTGTCCATCATCGTATAAAACCCGCCCTGACAATTTGATTGGTCCGAACAGCTCCTGTTTGGGCATAGTTGCTCCACATCGGATCAAGTCTAGACTGAATTTCCTGAACTCAAATGTTGTGGGCGGGGCTAAATAGAGATGGCATCCAGCTACAATAATGGTGTTCAGAGGAGATAATTGTTTTAATGACCCTACAAGTTTGATTAAAACATGAAAATATGAAAGAACAAAACACTAAAGTTATTTATTGGCGTAATCACAATAAAACTATTGACTCCAAGCACAACTTCATAATATGCTTAAAAAATCTTTAACAAAATTGTAATAATATTTGAATAAAGTTTGAAGATTGTTCCTAGGCTGATCATCACTTTTGGCCATGTCTAATGGAGTCGTCTCTTCTCAGGTGATGGAGCATCTGAAGACTTCATAAGATGCTGGATCCAGACTGGAACTGACGTACTCTCGTTACCTCGGGATGGGTGTCCCCAGATAAAACAGTGAAAGCAAATGGAAAATAATTAGCCTAGCTGCTGTTCATAACATTAAAGATAATCATGTGCATTTGATCTGATATAACTGTAGTCCAAGGTTATGAGATGCATGCTTGGCTAAAGAGATTAAAGTCTTTAATCTAGATTTAAACTGGGAGAGTGAGTTGAGCCCGAACATTATCAGGACATTATTATCATTATGCGGGTAAAGTTGCATCCAAAACAGGTCTGCTTCTTAGAGGTGGTACAAGTCAAGCCATTGAGGTCTAGATCATAAGCAGTACCTTAAAATCCCCCAAAAAATTACAAACAGGAGAATGTGTGGATATTCAGGTTTGTGGCCTTGTGTGTGTAAGGCAGAGTGTTTAATGCGCGTGTAGGCGGCAGCGCCATCTCACAGACGCTGGACAGATTGTTGACCGGTGTATTAGACTGAGTGAGCGGGGGTGGACTGCTGAAGGGTAATTGCTGCTGTAAATACATTTGCAAGTATCTAAAATAACACCAACCAGCTGGCCGCATGGAACAGCATTAACCGCCATTAATTAGGTGTGAGATGAAAAAGATTGATAGACTTTAGATGCGCTGATTTGTAAATTGACTGAGAAAATGTAGAGACTATTAAACTGATTGGTCGTCTTCTACAGATGATTTTTCCAATACTGAAAATCAAAATTTAGCCTACTTGAGTATTTTTTTATGTTCCTGAATGATTCATTGGTGCTCATTATCCCAAATAAAATTATACTGCACCTTTCCAGCTACCATTACGAACCCCCTCTCCTGCAATATCATTCTGACATATCATTTTTGATATGTGGTCTGTGTAGGTCCTAACACCCCAGTATAGTGATGAAGACACTATACTGTCAATAAGCACCGTCCTTCGGATGAGATGTTAAACTGAGGTCCCGACTCTGTGGTCATTAAAAATCTCAGGATGTCCTTTGATAAAGAGTAAGGGTGTAACCCCGGCATCCTGGCCAAATTTGCCCATTGGCCTCCTAATTATACCAATTCTGATTGGCTTCTCCACCAATCAGCTGGTGTGTGGTGGCCGTTGTGGCGCAATATGGCTGCTGTCGCATCATCCAGGACTCGTGGTGGTTGATGAGACCCCCCCCCTCCATGTAAAAGCCCTTTGAGTACTCAGAAAAGCGCTATATAAATGTAACAAATTAATTACTTTTAGGGGAAATAAACTCTACATCTCTAACTGAATATATGCATATATATTCAACTACTCATTAACACAAATATCTAATCATCCAATCGTAAGGCAGCAACTCATGTAGACATGGTTAAGATGATCTGCTGAAGTTCAAACTGAGCATCTGAATGAGGAAGAAAGGTGATTTAAATGACTTTGAACATCACATGGTTGTTGGTTATCTGATCTACTGGGATTTTCAAGAACAGTCATCTCTAGGGTTTACAGAGAATGGTTTAATAAAAGCGAAAATATCCAGTGAGCGGCAGTTCTGTGGGCAAAAATGCCTTTGATACCAGAGCTTGGAGGAGAATAGACAGAAAGACAACAGTAACTCAAATTACAACCAAGGTCTGCAGAAGAGCATTTCTGAACACACAACACACCGAACCTTGAAGCAAGAAGCAGCAGAAGACCCACTGTTGACACTTCTGTCAGCGAACTGAGGCTACAAAACACACAGGTGTGAACTGTGTAATGCAGCTATCATGTTAATATGGACCAGAATCTCTGAGGAATCATTCCAGCACCTTAATCGAGGCATTAGTTAAGTATAATTAAGAATAATTAAGGCAGCTCTAAATATGGTCCAATCCAGTACTAGCAAAGTATACCTAATAAAGTGTCCGCAGTGTGTATGTGTATTAAATGTGTGTGTAGCATGTGATTTCTTCTGGCTGTGAATTACACTGACACCTGTAGACCAGGGACATTTCAAGTGGGGCAGTGTCTCCTAAAAAAATTAATTAATCAATATTACAAAAATAAAACAAGGCAAATGTTAGAAAATGTCACATTAAAAAGTGTAAAAGTTGTCTTTATAAAATAACACTGTCCGAAAGCGACAGCAGCAGGTGAACTTACAGCGGGAGGTCTGCGTCTCTCGTGCCTCCTCTGATTCCACTGACTCAAAACAGGGGGGTGTTACTGGGGAGTAATTGAGAATGAATAAGGGAAAGTCACGTGAGATTTTCATATAATTAATGCATGAATCCTGCCTCTTGTTTTCATACGCATTCTCGAATCAGCCTGAATGATGGCGTTAATGAAGACTAATTAAAAAACGAAGTAAACAACTCCTAAACAAATGTCCTAAAAACATGACGGTGGGGGTTTTAGTGAGCGATCAGCTTAGGGAAATGAAAGGTACATCATAAAGATGTATTGGACCCACTTTATATTAGGTGTCCTTAACTACTATGTACTAACATTTTAATTAATAATTTGATACATTGCACTTATTGTGTACATACATGTTTTTACATTGTACTTACATTTAAAAAAATACCTGCATGTAATTACATCTGTAATTAATTTCTGTAGTTACATTTGTAATTACACTATTGACACTTCCCTTGTACCTAACCCTACCCTTAAACTTACCCATCCCACCACACCTGTCCCTAACCCTACCCTTAAACTTACCCATCCCACCACACCTATCCCTAACCCTACCCTTAAACTTACCCATCCCACCACACCTGTCCCTAACCCTACCCTTAAACTTACCCATCCCACCACACCTGTCCCTAACCCTACCCTTAAACTTACCCATCCCACCACACCTGTCCCTAACCCTACCCGTATCCCACCTCAATATCAGCAAAGGTGTTTCGCAACACAATATGAACACAGTAAGTACATTGTACTTATTTTTTTTGTGTAAGTACATAGTAGTTAAGGCCACCTAATGTGTATGTATTTAATGTACGATGTATTTAATCTCTTTTTTATGTAATACTTATTTAACCAGGAAAATTAATAAACTCATACATGTACATTTTGAATGTCAGGCATAACATTATGTGAAGTGAATGACACTGATTATCTCTTCATCACGGCTCCTGTTAGTGGGAGGGATATATTCGCCAGCAAGTGAACATTTTGTCCTCAAAGTTAATGTGTTAGAAGCAGGAAAAATGGGCTAGCGTGAGGATTTGAGCGAGTTTGACGAGGGTCAAATTGTGATGGCTAGACGACTGGGTCAGAGCATCTCCAAAACTGCAGCTCTTGTGGGGTGTTCCTGGTCTGCAGTGGTCAGGATCTATCAAAAGTGCTCCAAGGAAGGAACAGTGGAGAACCGGCCACAGGGTCATGGGCGGCCCAGGCTCATTGATGCACGTGGGGAGCGAAGGCTGGCCTGTGTGGTCTGATCAATCAGACGAGCTATAAGCAACTCTCAAAAATCTAATTTGGGAAATATTTTATGTATCATATTAAATTATATTATATTAACATATTTCACATATTTAAGGCAAGACACTGCATGCAAAACTAATGTATTGTTTTTTTTTCTGCATTGGTTAGTTTTGAGATTTTGGGCTATTTGGCTTCCATAACATGTCTTCTTCCAGACTAGTGGCAAGAAAACATCCAAAATAAAATAGTTAAAATGATCTATTTGTGTCAGCAGATTTCAATTACAATACAATCTTTAAAGACTGTTTTCTGAGTTTAAAAAAATGTTTCAGAAGCAGCATCTATAATCTGAAGGATTTTACAGAGTTTGTTTATATATAATTTGCATGATTTATATATTTATTTTATTTAAAAAAATCTTCCTAAAACCAGTGATTTCCTGATTTATGGAGTGATAAAAAAGAGATTAAAATAGATATGTTGTGATTAATCAACTGAGGAAAAGTTAAAAGTTATCATCTTTACCCTATTCTCCTCTAGTGTCTTGCTCTAAATGTATATAAACCTTAAGTTTTGAATATTGCGTGGGCCGGTTTCAAACAAGACTATCTGTAGCTCCTTCTATTTGTAGTTGAATGTTTAGTTTGTCTGTACATAACATGTACATAATCAGAGGAAGGTTACAGCATTGCTGTAAAAGCATGTAATCACTGTGAAACGTTCTCTGTCAGAGTGATGGAACTCATCATGATGAATTATGGATACAGCACAGTGTGTTTGCTGTTAGTTTAAGTATGTGCCCTTGATAATGACAGGTTTTCATCTGCAGGTGAAGACAACAGGGTCATTGTTCGTACGGTAGAAGGGTGGATCCTTTTCCTCTGGACAGTTTGCGGTTTCTTCTCTTGGTATGTAGAAATCATCTCCCCTGTCACAGCGCAGATAAGGCAAACACACGGATGTTAGCAGAAGTCATGTGTTTTTTTATTATTCTTAGCAGTATGCTAATCGCTAGAGCACGAGCTAAGCTGACAGGTGAAGGTGGGGATGGATGAGTGTGATGTGACAGACGTCGGGAGGTGGTTGGGGTGACAATGACGTCGCTCAAGTTACCAGACTCGACTGACCTGACTGTGAACCTGGGGGCCAGGACACCAGATAATTGCCTCTCTGATTAGAGCAACAAACCTGCGGGCTATTTCCATAACCTGGCCATGCCAGACAGCAATTACCCACAATGCAACAGTCCTTCTGTGACCTGCCATGCCAAAAGAGACTTAGCAGACCTCTCTGTCTGTGACGGCTGTACTAGCGCGATCATTAATGCGTTCACCTCAAACGGACGTGCATGAGTAAATCATCACAGGGGTTTGACCCGATGCTGAGCTGTCAGACGCAGGTCTTAGAGTAAACCTATAATGCATTCGATAAGAAATAATGTTTAAGATATACGCATCTACATGGTTTTTATCTAGATTAAATAGTCACGGATGATTACTTGCATAGCTAAAAGCTGATTAAAGATAAGGAAGCCATTGATGATTTTTGCACAATATGTTACACAATGACACTTTATGAAATAAATGCAAAGTTAACACTAGGTGTTAAGGCAGTGTATTGTTATTATTTTATATAAATGGGTTTTATTGCAGTATATTTTACTGATTTAACAGTACTAACTGATTTTTAAAAGTGTATTTTAAAGATTTACCATATATTACATATTAAATTCATATTGATACATTATATCACATACATAGAGTGGAACTAGAGATAACTGATAACGGTTATGAAAACTATTTTGTTATAAAGCATTTATAAAGTGATTATAACTGATTAATAAATGTCATGCAAATATCTCATGGTCAAACATCAAACATTAGTTAATTAATTAACTAGCATGAGCATTATGTTTGTTACAGTGTTTATTCATCTTTGATAACTGTTCATTTTTAGTTCCATTAAATAATACTAACAGATGCAACTTTTCTCATCTTAAAGTTTGCCTACTGCAGACTGTGTTACATGACCCGAAAAGTTAAATCTGAACAGTGTGTCTCTCTCTCTTTAGTGATAATCAGCGACACTTCAATCATCAACATTTCCACAGCAACTTCCTGTCAGCCGTAATCCTCTGCCTCAGGGTTTGAAGCTACCTTTGACCCTGACCCCTTTAGTCCGTACACACACTTAGAAAGACACATGTGTGCCTATGTTCACACATGCACAAGCTCACACACAGCCCAGGGTGATTGCCTTTGTGTGCTATAAACTACCAAAAATGCACTTGACGAAACAAACCTGTTTGAGCGGGTCATTGTGGAGCGACGTGCACTACAGGACAGCATGGAGGAAGTGTGGAGAGAATGATAAGCCTATAATAGTCATACTTGTTTATTCAAGAAATAATTGTGCAAAGAAAAGGATGTGAGGATGTGTTATTTTTAAAAGATACAAATAGGACAATCATCACTCCTCTTTATATTTGTGCTCATCAAGTTGTGTCATAGATAATGATGATTGATGCATTAGCAGGTTTTTAAGGCACAACCCAAGTAAATTACACTTTTATTGACTTTTTTATTGTATGGAAGTTGACCCTGGTCTATAAAACGGCTAAGTACGTTTTTCACAGACTTTTTGCCTCAAGCAATTTCTACAACAAGACCCTTTCCACTGGGTTTCGTGTGTTTCATTTCACTCCCTAGTTTCATATGTGAATCAGTATATCGTGAACATGAATCTGATCCATAAAGTGTCAATGCTGATGACTTAATTCCTGCCTGCAACACAATTGCAAAGTTGTGCATAAAAGTATAGCTGGTAGATGTTATACTGATTATGAAATATACAGTTATAATGCAGTGATGAACAGTGGCGGTTTTTTTATTGAATTGCACCCCGGGCAAGACCTCCAAGACTTTATTGCTCTATATACAGTGGATCCCCCGTTTCCCCCCTTGTCCGTTCCATTTGGGAGAGACCATAGAACAAAATAGCTGAGGTGACGTGATGACACATTTTGGCATCAGACAGCAGACAAAGTCAATCCACCTGTCATTCAAGTGGCCACGCCCTTAATTATGCAGAGCCTGTCCATAACGGCCAGTTGATGAATTACACTACAGTTCAAATCACTTCCGAATTAGCTTCAGGAGAAAAGGTTGGAGGTTGCCGCTCGGGAGAGACCCAGAGGTGAACTGTCCCCCGCCCCCCCTCTCACAGCTGCAGACTGTGCAGACTGGGCGTCCGTCACTCAGTGCAATGATAGATAGAAAACCGTTTTGCGGCGCGCAAATTTTTTTACTGCTGGTGCCGGTGCGCCCCCCATGTGTCATGAAAAAATGCCGCCCTGGGCCACTGCCCGGTTCGCCCGTGCCCAAATACCGCTACTGGTGATGAACATAGATACTCAGGGCACATTACATACATAACGAACCACCATCCAGTATGTATTGGCTCTGATCCAGCTACGTCATCGTGCTACAGGCTGCAGCTTCTCGTCTTCCCTGCCAGTCCGACTCTACAACACAATTTCAGTATCCAGCAAGGTTCATCTTTGATTACCCCTTCAGGGTCGGTCAGAAATCTTGGAGTAATCTTTGAAGACCAGCTGACCTTCAAAGACAGCTCGATCATGCAAGTTTGCTTTGCACAACATCAGGAAGATCAGACTGTTTTTTACAGAGCATGCAACACAGCTTCTCGTCCAGGCCCTTGTCATTTCTAGGCTTGACTACTCCAATGCGCTTCTGGCTGGTCTTCCATCTTGTGCAATTAAAACACTTCAAATGATTCAGAATGCTGCGGCACGTCTTGTCTTCAATGAGCCCAAAAGGGCCCATGTCACACCTCTCTTCATCTCTCTGCACTGGCTACCACTTGCTGCCCGCATTAAGCTCAAGGCCTTGACGCTCGCTTATAGATCTACCACAAGCTCAGCACCGGCATACTTCAACTCGCTGCTACGAGTCTACACCCCCACCAGAGGCATGAATTCCCTCTCCAGAAGTTTTTCATTCACCGCTCCCGGCTGGTGGAACGATCTTTCCACCTCCATCCGGATGGCAGAATCACTGTCATCATTCAAAAGACAGCTAAAACTCATCTCTTCTGTGAGCACTTAAAAGGTTACTTCAGCTTCAAGCTCTGTATCAGTAGAAACCCAGGAGTATATTCAAATTATCGTACTATCCCCCCTCATATGACCCTGAGACCAGAGAATTATGTATTTTACAGGTCCTTCTCAAAAAATTAGCATATTGTGATAAAAGTTCATTATTTTCCATAATGTAATGATAAAATTAAAATTTCATATATTTTAGATTCATTGCACACCAACTGAAATATTTCAGGTATTTTATTGTTTTAATACTGATGATTTTGGCATACAGCTTATGAAAACCCAACATTCCTATCTCAAAAAATTAGCATATCATGAAAAGTTTCTCTAAACGAGCTATTAACCTAATCATCTGAATCAACTAATTAACTCTAAACACCTGCAAAAGATTCCTGAGGCTTTTAAAAACTCCCAGCCTGGTTCATTACTCAAAACCGCAATCATGGGTAAGACTGCCGACCTGACTGCTGTCCAGAAGGCCATCATTGACACCCTCAAGCGAGAGGGTAAGACACAGAAAGACATTTCTGAACCAATAGGCTGTTCCCAGAGTGCTGTATCAAGGCACCTCAGTGGGAAGTCTGTGGGAAGGAAAAAGTGTGGCAAAAAACGCTGCACAACGAGAAGAGGTGACCGGACCCTGAGGAAGATTGTGGAGAAGGACCGATTCCAGACCTTGGGGGACCTGCGGAAGCAGTGGACTGAGTCTGGAGTAGAAACATCCAGAGCCACCGTGCACAGGCGTGTGCAGGAAATGGGCTACAGGTGCCGCATTCCCCAGGTCAAGCCACTTTTGAACCAGAAACAGCGGCAGAAGCGCCTGACCTGGGCTACAGAGAAGCAGCACTGGACTGACGCTCAAATTTTGCATGTCATTCGGAAATCAAATTGCCAGAGTCTGGAGGATGACTGGGGAGAAGGAAATGCCAAAATGCCTGAAGTCCAGTGTCAAGTACCTACAGTCAGTGATGGTCTGGGGTGCCATGTCAGCTGCTGGTGTTGGTCCACTGTGTTTTATCAAGGGCAGGGTCAATGCAGCTAGCTATCAGGACTTTACTGACCATGGTATTACTGTGCTCAATTGGCCTGCCAACTCTCCTGACCTGAACCCCATAGAGAATCTGTGGAATATTGTGTAGAGAAAGTTGAGAGACTCAAGACCCAACACTCTGGATGAGCTTAAGGCCGCTATCGAAGCATCCTGGGCCTCCATAACACCTCAGCAGTGCCATAGGCTGATTGCCTCCATGCCACGCCGCATTGAAGCAGTCATTTCTGCAAAAGGATTCCCGACCAAGTATTGAGTGCATAACTGAACATAATTATTTGAAGGTTGACTTTTTTTGGATTAAAAACACTTTTCTATTATTGGTCAGATGAAATATGCAATTTTTTTAGATTTAATGAGCTGTATGCCAAAATCATCAGTAGTAAAACAATAAAAGACCTGAAATATTTCAGATAGTGATTTTTTGAGAAGGACCTGTATTTCTGGAAATTCCTCCGATGACGCAAATATCGTCATTCTGCGTCATCGGAGGAGTTTTTGGCCAGAGGCTGAAGACTACAGCCAGCAGGAGGCGCTATTTCCACATGTTTTCAACATCGCACTCGAAGCACTCGGCTTGGGAGCTGCGAAGATTCATGTAAACGGAGCAGTGGAGAGTGTTTCAAGTTTTTCAAATGAATTCCTATGAAAGTTAAGATTCCAAAGACATGATCAGAAAATGCGCCAGACTGATCACGCGCTGTGAATGCAGCCGCAGCCGCGAATCCCGCGCTTACCTCAGCTCATGTGATGAATGTAATCCGATCCTGCTGCTTTTGTGCCATGAAACTCAATCAACTCACTCATATTGAACAGACAGGTTCAGTTTTTAATTGTAGTGTCTCTAACTGAACTGATTTTATGAAAATGAACTCGGTGGGCAAGTAAACCAGTAAGCCGTGCCTAGAGCAGCCTCGGGCAGCAAAGTGCATTCTGGGAATTGTTGTCTTTCATCCCCATGAGACAAAAATACATTTTCTGTGTTTTTTCAGTCTAGAAGGCACCAAATTAAAAAATAATTTCATATTTAATACATTAATGTCCGAGTTTAAATACAGATTAATCTTCCCAGCGCTGAAGTACCCCTTTAATCTTATCATAAAAAAACTCTTCTTTTTCTTCTATTTCTCTTCTATTCCCTCCCTGTTCTAGCTAAGGCTACTCTGAGTAATGTCCAAACCTTGGTATTTAAGGCACTTTTTGCGTTGCTTCACCTCTTCATTACTGATCGCTTCCTGTACTCCTCAGTTGTAAGTCACTTTGGATAAAAGCATCTGCTAAATGCATAAATTTAAATGTTACGCATGTAACATTTGCCGAAGACATTGTACAAATTTGGATACAGAAACAGTGGACTCTGTGCTTCTCAGTCAGGGCTGTGTCTATGCTAATAGGGCAGATTGTCACCAGCTGTGGGCGGGGCTTCTCCCTACCATTACATCATTGTAGGGGAAATCGGAATCAGCTTGTTTGTAGAGACTGCTTTTGATTTATGAGTGAGTGGATTTTTATCATTAAAGGCTGGTTGTTCTCACACACTTTGGACACATATTAGTGTTCAAACACCTTATAAAAGTGATTTTTGCATAATTGGTGCCCTTTAATTTTTTTAATTTACTAGCAATTTCTCAGTTAAAATAGCCTCTCTCTCTCTCTCTCTCTCTCTCTCTCTCTCTCTCTCTCTCTCTCTCTCTCTCTCGCTCTCTCTCTCTCTCTCTCTTTTGCAGTGTTCAACAAATCAACAAAGAGAAATCATGATATCAGACCTCCAAAATTAATGGCATCTTTATTAAATGTTTTTAAATATGCAAACACACGCACATACAATAAAAATTACATAATGTTTGGGTGAAAAATGATTCTCCTCAAATATAGTCTTCTCCAAAAACAAAAGAATACTCACCCAATAAAATTCAGTATGTACACCAGAAAAAATAGTGTTTTTATATCAAAGAAGGTATATATTTTCAATATGTGTTGTTAGCCAAACACAGAAAAACAACTATACAAATAAAATCTTTGCAAAAGGCAACAGCGGTTTGAAACAGAGCTTATGACATGCAGGATAGAAGAGGCTGTGATGATGTATTTGTGGGCCGTCAGTCAGCTGTAGGCATGTGTCGAGCTCCCGCGGGCTTCGACATGTCCCGCAGATTTTCATGTTTTTTTTTTTTTACTAGTGCGAGTTTGATTTATTAATTGCTTTGCGTCCCTGACAGATTAAGTGGTTTTTCTTACAGTAATAAAACCAGCCTGCACTTAGTGGTGTCATACTGCGCCACACCACAGAGGGGGAAAAGGGTTTTATTCATTCAAAGGGAATGAAATGGGAAGAAACATACAATAGCTAGCATGCTCCATCTGGGAGTTCATATATCATTTGTTTCAGCCTCAAAGAATTGTACTAAATGGCCGTGCAAAGGTTATACACACACACACACACACAAAAAAAGTGATTTGAAGAAAGGATTCGGTTGAAATACAATGAAGTCGAAGCATGTCACGCATAAAACGTACAAAAGAAACTCTTTTTCTCTGCAAATAGAACAAGAAAAACACATTGTCGTTTGGCAGAGAGTGGGCACTTTGGAAGCTTTACTTAAATCAATATTACCTTTTAATGTTTTCTCAAAATTTATGTTCTTTTTCTGTATAAGTTGACAGATTCTTTATCCATTGAGATGTTAAATGGATAAAGCTAATCTTTACCCAAACTGGACAATCCTGCTTTAAAAAGAGTCACATTTTCTCATGTGAAATCCAGAACTCTGTACATGTTTACACTGGTATTCATACTAACCCGTCCTATTAACTTTTAATGGCAGCAGCTTCGTGGATGTGTAAAAAAAGGAAAAAATACCTCAAAGGGCACTTTAGCTTCTCAGATATATGTGTTTTGGCACAGAATCCCAAGCTACAGTACACAGGTGCACCGTAAACTACAGGCGCAATTAAACAGGTACTATTTACAGGGAAAGAGAGGAACGTACCCAGAGAGAGAGAAAAAACACTTACTGTTTGTTCATATAGAAGGCGCTGTACTGCTGAGTCTGTGCGAACATTTTATAAAATGTTTTATAAAATACATTTCAGAAAGGCAGCTGTATGACAGAAATATTTAAAGCAATGTTACAATCTTGATCACTGCATCGCCATATGAAGTGGAAAGTATTTGGACACTTAGGCGTACTGTAAAATGCCTGCGTGTCATTGCATTACACAACTAAATCTGCAAAAAAAACTTTTTTGGTGGATGCATGAAGTCGGTTCTCCTATCAGAGCAGTGCCGGTCCTCCCTGTAAGCAAAGTACGGAAGTTGCGTAGGGCCCCCGAACCACCAGGTTTTGGATTTTGGCCTCCAACGATTATGAAACCATAATGGCGCTTTCCGTTCCTTTCCTTTAAAGAGTTGCGCTGTCATCCATAAGTAACATCCAAATCAGTCGAATCATGTAACGGCACGTGTAAAAGTGCATTGAGCTGCGAAAGAGGCGCTGTTCAACAGGCTTCTTTCTGAGCGCGCGATCCGAGATGGAGAGAAAATTAAATTACATTTTTTTTTTATTATGTCTTTAGTGGACATAAACAGCTGGGAAAGGAATCGAGTGCTTGTCAGTGTATTAGATCTGTGCATTTGGTCTTAAAGTGACAGCAGCCTGATAAACTGCTGCTGTCTGTGTCATTTAATGTCAATCAAACAACAAATGAAAACGAGAGAATCAATCATCGCTCTTCACTGAATAACTTTAGTAACTTTAATAAGAATCAATGTATATAAAATTCATAGTGAAGCCAATGCATTTTTTTATATTTTTTTTTACATTTGATATTCAATGTCAAGGCTATTATTAGGCAAAATTTTGTTTTTTTTCATTTTTTCCCCTGTTATATTTGTCCAAGTTTTCATTTTGTATTGTATTACTGAACGTTTAAACTCACTGTTGTTGGTTGACAGAGAAGCTACTCTGATAGAACAGATTAAGGGCTTGGGGTCATACTGGGGGTTTTATGAAGGCACTGACAGGGGCCACCTTACAAAGTTTTGCTTAGAGCCCCCAGATGTCTAGATCAGAGTAACCACAGGTGAACTCTTAACAATTGTTTCATCAATTTAACACCAACAAAAGCATATTTTTGTGAAATGTTTCTCTTGAAAAGTGTACCTTTTTTGGTAATACAAGCCACTTGGTTTTATGTTTTGTTGTTTTGCAATGACACTCACACATTTTTGTGTCCTTTTGGGGCCACTTAAAATCAGGCACGGGAAGCCGTTTAACTGTCTTTTAAAAGTCTTTCAGTAGCTGTCTTTGGTTGTGCATCAGCATGGCTGCGTTTAGCTGGTCGCCATTGCTTCTGACGGAGATGGAGGGGCTTGTTCTAGCGCCGGGGTTTCTGGACAGTCGGACTCGGTAGATGTAGTGGATGCGCTGAGATCTTGAGGTTGAGATGGGAAGACCTCCTTTCCCACGTGTAGCCTGTCCTCCTCCGCCAGTTTGGCCGCCATCCGTTCCTCGGCCTCAATCTCCTCTGTGGTTGGGATGGAGTTCTTCTTAGGTCGGCCTTTAGGCTTGGTAGGAGCCTCATGTCCACCTTTTAGCACCTAGAAAAACACGGACATACACATGTGAAAAATGTGGATCTAGTCAAAGGTGAGGATGGTTATTACAGTGATTAAGGGAAGATATATAGCCATATGGGCTGGTCGTTCACGCTCATTTTTTCTCAGAGGTGAACGCGCCGTGGATCTTTTGTTCCTGCTTGAGAGGTTTATGGCACTGACGTAGACCTGTACTGTCCTTTAAATCATCACTCATTTGTCCCGCACACACTCATCGAGCAGCCCGGGGTCGTAACTGTTACACTGACTGTATTGAGTGCTGAGAAGGGCAGCTCAACACGGTCTAATGGATTTTTAATGATATGTCTCAGAGTTTCCACTTCCACACAGAAAGCTTTGGTGGGTTTTCAACACAGATGTTTTTATTGATACAAGATGACAGTATCTTAACAATCTAAGTTTCAATGCCATGAACTTGTGATGTTTGCCTTGAGCAAGCTCGTTCAACTCACCATTTTCTTCCATTTCATGCGTCTGTTCTGGTACCATGTCTTCACCTGGAGCTGTGTGAGTCCCAAAGACTGGGCCAGGTCCAATCTACACACGCATACAAAGGGCAAGGTAAATGAAAGTGCATAAATCAAACACAAATGAAAGGTCATTATTCTGTTAAAAAATTCCAAAGTCTTTTCCAAAATTAAGAAACTAAATTATGCAACATCCTAAGATACACATATATGCATTCCTATTTCATTGCCTGTATTAAATTTAATTATGAATCAAAGTTTACCATGACCTATTTGTATTACATGTGAAGCGGAGTGCAGCATATCTAGTGCAACAACTCAAATTAACCAGGGCTTAACCAATACTTAAAATATGGGTGCAAAAAAATGGAAATTGCTTGTTTTATGTATTTTAATAGAACTGAATGTGTGGCTAAAATAAAAAAATAAAAAAATAAAATAAAAATAAAATAAAAATGTGAAGGAAAATGTTTTTTCTTTTCTTTCTTCTAGATAACGGTCATAATTATTTAAGACTGGGAATTAATTTATTCCACTATAGTATTTGACAAAATATATTATGGGGCGACATGCTGTTTTTGCATATTGTTCATAAATCAATAATCTTAATAAAATAAAAATCAATTACATCTAGAGCACATTTGTGTGTGTGTTCCTGTTAAACCCTACATTATGGGAAAAAAATTACCCCAAAAAGATGGCAATATCAATATTTCATGTACAACCACACCACACACACACACACACACACACACACACACACACACACACACACACACACACACACACACACACACACACACACACACACACACACACACACACACACACAAACACACACACACACACACACACACACACACACACACACACACACACACACGCGGCAGTAGTAGGTAACTCACTAGGTTAAGGAGCAGAGCCTATGAGTGGCATTCTGACCTGTGAAACCCACAAGCAAGCAACAAGAATGATTGCAAAGAAGGCGGGAAACTTCAGAACTGGAAGTAATTGACCGAAATCCCAAAGTCACCTGTTGTCTTACACATAAAAGCCAGTGGGTGGCCATCTAGAGTGCAGATGTATATCTAATCACTGCAAAATTCCCAAAGCTGGCATGACATATCAGAAAGTTCTGCCAAGCACTGAACTGAAGAGTCTTCCCAGGCCGAATGTAATTGCAGACCTCCCGTGGAATGCCATCACGCTTTATCTATACAGGATAAGGTAATCCAGTCATGGAGCTCCTGACTTGCCCGAAGGCAATAGAGGATCTTTTGGGATCTTTCATGATTAATGCAGCGATTGGTCTGCTGTAACGTGATACGCAGGGAGGGGACATGTGAGATGGGATTTGAGGGGACGAGAAAGCCAGATATCAAACAAGTGCACAGATTTCTGCTACATCTACATTCAAAGTCGCTCACACCAGCCAAGCAGGATTACACACCTCCTCTGTTGAGCCTCTCAGAGAGTCATATGAGGTGCAGTGATCTTCTGGAAATGAGCAGATTAACACTCACTCTCAAAAGCCTTTCTCTTTATCTGGTTTCATTTTGCTCCTTTTTGTTCAAAGTTGTGCATGAGAGTGCATTGTATGAAAAACTAAATGTTAAATGTCTTCATAAAAAAAAGTGCTGTGTTACTACGATGGTAAAGATGCTAACACAGTGGTATTTTATTACATCTTAATTATTTATTAATTTGTATTATTAAATGTTATTATAGTGGGAGTCTCTCATCCCATACTCACATAATTAGCAAAAAATATATACATATGTATAATCCTTACAAGCGTGAGGATTTGAGCGAGTTTGACGAGGGTCAAATTGTGATAGCTAGTCGACTGGGTCAGAGCATCTGCAAAACTGCAGCTCTTGTGGGGTGTTCCCGGTCTGCAGTGGTCAGGATCTATCAAAAGTGCTCCAAGGAAGGAACAGTGGAGAACCGGCCCAGGCTCATTGATGCACGTGGGGAGCGAAGGCTGGCCCGTGTGGTCCGATCAAACAGACGAGCTACTGTAGATCAAATTGCTCAAGAAGTTAATGCTGGTTCTGATAGAAAGATATATATATATATATAACATTAAAAATGTACCACCAATTCTGCACAGGTATTTTTATATTCTATTCATAAAGTAATACCACTGTGTTCATAGTGCTTTTAGTGATGCTAAAAATAAAATAAACCTTAACTGTCTTGCAAAATGACGGAGTAAAACATATGTGTTAAGTGTCACATATATCATATCACACTGAATTATGTTTAAGCAAAATGTATTGACTACAAGTGGAGGGATTTTTATTTTAAACATCAGCAGTCTAGCTGTCTGTCATTTGTGGCTGCTTTCTGTGCTGTAATTGGTGGTAAGAAAATCACCTCTGTGTTTGTGCTTATTATTCTTCAGAGAAACCACACAAACACACACACACACACACACACACACACACACACACACACACACACACACACACACACACACACACACACACACACACACACATTGCATTCCAATGCCGGCATGTTCCTTGCAACTATGAGCCTAATTTAAGCTCAGTTTGGGTTCTGACATTTATTCATAATGATGATGAAGATGATTATAATCATCTATGCCTCATAAAAAACCATTAAAACTTCATGATATAAATCATTACGCTCCATATTGCGCCACGGTTTTCATTGCTTTCATGTTCTGATTGTGTGGCCTAGGCGGACAAGCCAAAGACAGCACAACACCTTCAGGTCGTCTTTGAGATTGATAAAACAAAAACCTGAGGCGTTCTGAGGCCCATTCCTCAAACTTGCCAGAAGATGAGGAATTTCCCTCGCTTGTTTTTCATTCAGCCATGAATGAATTTGTTCGTTCCTGAGGCAATGTGTGTGACAGAGTGATAGAGCAGAGGCTACTCATGACCTAGCTATGAACTAAGAGGCCTTGAGCCAAAACCTCCACAGACTGACCCGACAGGATCCAACAAAACAGGCCGCTTGCATGCCAGCTTTTCATGTAGAACTTTGCATACTTGGGTGGGTCCGTGATTACTGAGAAAATGACTTATTATTATAAATTAGGAATGAATGATATATTGGTAACTATATCAGGATCAAACATGCATAGTTTTATTTTTTTTATCACATTTGATACTTTTATACATATTTACTTATTTTTAACATCTTTGAATCAGTCGATATGTGACCACAACTGCATGATACATGGCAATATATCTCTTTTTTTATTATTATAACATCTTTCTTGTTTTATAAAAGAAATGAAAGCTATCTGTGAAACAAAAAAATGAATAAAAGTGGACTGTCTTAACTTTTCTGACAGTTTTCAGACAATTATGTCTGACAGCTGTCGCTGAAGGACAGGATCCATCCCTAGGCTGAGTCTGACCAAAAATTCTGAAAATTGTGTGCATGTGTGTTTGTGTGCGCGCGTGTGTGTGTGTGTGTGTGTGTGTGTGTGTGTGTGTGTGTGTGTGTGTGAGAGTGTGTGTGTGTGTGTGTGTGGACTGGTAATCCTTTACGGTATGGGGACAAAATGTCCCCACAAAGATGGCAATATCCAAATTTTTGTCCTTGTGGGGACATTTTTTTGGTCCCCATGAGGAAAACATCTTATAAATCACACTAAGTGATTTTTTTGAAAAAGTAAAAATGCAGCATGTCTCCTGTGATGGGTAGGTTTAGGGGCAGGGGCAGTGTAGGGGATAGAAAATACGGTTTGTACAGTATAAAATGCATTACGCCTATGGAATGTCCCCATAAAACATGGAAACACAACATGTGTGTGTGTTTGTGTGTGTGTGTGTGTGTGTGTGTGTGTGTGTGTGTGTGTGTGTGTGTGTGTGTGTGTGTGTGTGTGGCAGACACGCTCAGAATCCTTGTAGGTGGGATAGAACTGATTTTGTGGGATTTTTACCCGAAAACAGCCCTTGGGCCATAATGGAAACACATCCACTCCGGCCAAATCTAAAGGCAGAACCAAACTGAAATGGAAAATGTGTTATGGCCAAAAAAAGTGTCCCATGTGAGAAGACCCACGACACGTAGATTACCTCATCTCATTGTATAAAGCCCCAACGTTGTTTAAATACACCTGCGTGTGCTTTAAATGATTGGCATGAAATCAATGTAATACATTTTTGTTTGCTTTTCTTGGCATCTGTCCCTGTTGTCTTGAATGGGGTAGTGTTTCTTTTAAAGGCTTCTTTTGCAATTCAAAGCATGGTTAAAATGTTACTGTCGCATTAACTGCAACACCCAGCGATGTAATAGTTTGGCTAACAGTGGTTTGCTTCAGGTTAAAGTGTTTATTAAGTGCACTTACAATTATTTTTATTTATAGCATATCACAATTACTCTGCTTTCTTAAAGTCAACATGAAATCAAATCCCTATGTACCTTTATATGTATTTAAATATCATTGCACATTATGTCAAATTCAAAAATGTTTTAAATTTGATATGTTCCAATCAATTCCCAGAAATAAAAATGTAAATAAATTTTCATTCAAAAGAAATATCAGATTTAAACAGTTAATCAATTGTGAATAATGTTGTTCAGCATAACTTTGACAGATCATGTGTGAGGCACATATCCTGGAGAAATGTCAAATCAAGTGTAAACCCCTCTCTACTGAGCGGCCACTGACCTGTCTGGAGTGGAGAGATATTTCTGTTTCTGGAACTTCTTCTCCAGGCCCAAGAGCTGCAGCTCCGTGAAGATGGTCCGGCTGCGGCGGGGTTTCTTCAGCCGCTGGGTGGAGTGCTCCGTCTCTGATTCGCTGCTGATGCTGACGGGCGTCTGGCTGGGAGTGGGCTCTGAGCTGAGCGGATGCTGGGGTGAGAGAAGCGGCAGGTGCGGAGACTGCGGGAGGATGCTGGGCGGCTGGTGTGTGATCACGGAGAGGAGAGGGTACGTTCTCAGAGGGGTAGAGCCTGGGGGAGCACACAGTCAACATAATGGTCTTATTAGCACTGACAGCACACAAATATTGACTGACTTTGTTGGCGGAAAACATTAATGAAGCGGTACGCTTTTATAATAAGGTCACATTGTTACAAATTTGTAACTCAAAAGCAATGTCAACGGCCACGCCAAATACTGAGATGTAGGCTGTGTTTTTCACATTCTTCTGGAGCGCAAGCCCAAAAATCTAATCATGTTCATAAACTTTTCCCCAAAGGAACACAAAAGCTAAGTGTGTCTTTATTACCTCGCAATAATTCTTCATTCAGACTTTATTTCTCACAATTCCAGATTTGTATTCTGAATTCTGACTTTTTACTCACAATTGCAATTTATCTTACAATTCTGACTTAATTTCTCACAATTCCGATTTCATAACTCACAATAATTCAGAATTGCGAGAAAAAGTTAGAATTGTGAGATATAAACTTGCAATTAAAAAAGGTTATTGTGACTTTTTAAACTCACAATAACTCACAATTCTTTATATCTGACAGTTTGGAATTTTTTTCTCACAAAACTTAAAATTGTGACTTTTTTGTTTTTATCTCTATTTATATATTTTTAAATAAACTTCAGAATAAATAAATGTCAGAATTGTGAGATATAAACTTACCATTTAAAAAAGGTTGATTGACCTTGACATTGATTGAAATAATGTATTAGTAATATTAAAATGAACATCAACTAAGATTAATACATTTTTAGAAGCATTTTAATTCATATGAAACCTTATTGTAAAGTGTAACTAATGAATCAATACTGACTCAATGCTGTTCATTTTGAGGAACAGATCTGTTCTTATTAGATCTTAAACATCATACATGACTGTAAAATCTAGTTTACAAGCTGTTGAAGTGAGGCAGCTGAAGCCCTGAGTTTTAACAGCCGTCATGTCCGAGTTAACTCAGACCTTGTAATGGTCTCGCCCCTCCGTCACTAATGGTGTAGGTGAATGATAAGAGTTTTGCCCTGTGTGATGTAAGGTGGCTGAACTGCAGGTCTGCTGTGATGATGTAACTGGTGTTTTACACTGAACTCTGGGACGATAATGACTCTCCTATCATACACGCTGTCACCGATACAATGCACTCTGGGTAATAATTTTTAACTGGGGCATCTGTACGCCCTCCCTTGGAGTTTCAATCTTTCCAACTCTCTCTCTTTGTCTCCTGCTCTTTTTTTAGTCAGACATCAGCGAGACGCCAGAGTCCATAAAATGCAACACGGGACCCGTCTGAGCGGAGAGAGAGTATAATACCTCCAAGAGAAAAAAAGCTTGTGTCATCAAGCTAAAAAAAACTGATCCTGTGATTTATTAGTAAAGTGAGAATGGAAGAGCGTTTTGTGAAATGAATACATGATGTCATGTCCATTTCACAGGCAAATTGGTCACGATCTTATTTAATCCCGGTAAATGCCTTGGATGTCATATATGATCGTTTTATTGCTTAGATAAAAAAAAATGACAGTAGTAAAGCCAAATATTTAATCAAATATAATTTCCTTATTGGATACGACCTGAAGGAAACATTAGAAGTTGGTTTACTAAAAATATTGGATAGATCTGAACATAAATGGTTGTAATTCATAGGAATAAAGACCTAATTGGTCTCTTTTTAAAGAAGACACTCTTTTTTTAGAGATTATTTACAGATTGTTGCTGACTTGAAGCAGCTTCAAGTGAAAATGAAAGTGTAAAAAGGAAGTTTACTGCAAAGCAAATGTACTGGAATAAACATATTCTATTTTATACAAAATATATATTTGACAAAATAATTTGGACTCTACAATTGCTAGAAAATCAAAGCCTAACCTAGTTTTGTTCCAAATTTAAAGTTGGTATCACAAAAATCCATTTAAAGTCGTAAAGCACTGTCCGATTTCAAAACGGCAGTGTTTAAGCTTTCAGTTATACCCGATTTATGATGATTACTAAAATATGTGAAAAAAGGCAAAAAGCTTGAAAAACCTCTAAAAACTCTAGTCAGGCCAATCACATCGTGTATAGAGTTGGTGGGCGGGCTTAACATAAGGATGGCAGAGTTGCGACGGTTACGCATGAATTTCCTGCTACTTGAAAACTAAGAAGATGGCGGCTGCTGCTGACGAACTGCGGCCTTTCGAATCGGCTTTGGAAGACTTGGAGTTAAGCTTTTCTTTGAGAAAAGAACAAAGAACGTTTTTAAAAAGATGTGTTTTGCTGAATGGATACGGTGGTTGGTTGGTTGTAGCGCTATCCTATTGCGTGCAGAGGGAATTTGAAAGACGACCGTTTATCCCGCCCCTCGGATTGAGCCCAATGGTGTTCCCAGACCCAACATCTTGATGTGGGTCTGTCTTGTCAGGCTACCCAAAAATTATTTTTCTTGATTAGTTTGTAATTTTCCAAAAATTCACCAGAGAGTTGACGGCATCCATTGACTTCCATAGTATGTTTTCCCTACTATTGAAGGTCAGTGGTTGCTGCCAACTGTCTGGTTACCAACATTCTTCAAAATATCTTCTTTTTTTGTTTAACAGAAGAAAGAATCTCTAAATTTGAAACAACTTTTGGAACAACATTTTTGGGTGAACGATAACGAGATAAATACATAAATTCTTTCTTTTTTTGTTGCATTTCCTTTACTAAAATAATATATCAAATATTGTGTAAATGTAAATCCGGTGACCTATGGTAAATATATAAAGTGGTGCAGTGATTTTTGTAGGCTAACCTGCAAGTTAGCACAACCCTGGTTCCCTTGACAAAAAAAACAATAGGATTTTTCCATAGGCTTTTGAATTATTGCAAAAAATAAGCTCTGTGATCATAAAATATTTATAAAACTTGCACGTTTTGTCCATCAAGAAAAATGTTTTTGTAACTTTTATGAATGTTGATGCCTAAATACAATTGCCAGAAATAACGTTGGTGGTGTTGAAGTCGAGTGACTAAGCTTCTGTCAAAATTATAATAGTCTGCAAGAGCACACTTCAAAACACAACAATGAGGCTGTGAAAGCGGCTATTGAGGTGGTGCGTTTATCTGTTCGGTGGGAGGATGTTTAATGTCCCAGACAGCCTCTGTAGTCCCATTTAGACACTTGTTAGCAACTGCCTTTTTTGAGAGAGGTAAAAGCTCTTAAAAAATCACGAGTGTGGTATTACTGGTGTGTTTTATCTCATAGAATATCAAGTGTCTTGAGCTTGTGATCACCACAGACCTTATTTCAGGCTTGAATTTTGGACGATGGACCCAGCTAAAATGCCAACTCTTTTCTGAGTTTTGGCCTACAAAAATATGCCACCCCTGCAGGTCTCTAGTAAATGAATCGTTAAATATCTGACTACGAAAACAATTTTTTTTACATTAAGACTGCTTTAATTTCCCATTTAAAATGTCTGTTGATCTTTTATGCAGATAAAACCTCTCAAGATAGGCAAGTTTACCTTGGCTTGTAATGCCATGAGGCAGACCCCGCATACAGTCTGTACAAAACATACACTCTTTTTTATGAGCAACATAGTGGAAAACAGGACATTTTCCACACACACAAAGGCACAAACATGCATGCACTCACACTTGCACAAATCATGATGATCTCATTGCTATCAATGCAACACGTCTAGGCATGACATCCCTTCTGGCTCATCTGTCGATCTCTGTCTTTTCTTCTTTCCCTCCCTGTTCTTTCTTTAAAATCAGTCATCGTAATGTCGATCAGTCAGTTTTAATCTATATAGTCCCCTGACACTCTGCCATCAGTACATGTCGTTGAATATATATATATATATATATATATATATATATATATATATATATATATATATATATATATATATATATATATAATATAACCTGTAATATACATATATAGACATGCTATTTCTCTCACACTAGAAATAAGACAATCAATAAGCTGTTTAACGGTATCCTAGATCCCAGTTAATTAGCCAACTTACTCAAACGAGTCAATGAGATCATTTTCCCGAGGCCTTGTTATTATGATGCCACACTTCTGGATTAAGTCCTGCTCATGTTTTAAGAAAAGTAGTGTGAAAATTGTGTTCTAAAAAAAGCAGCAACATTTCGTTTGACCTAAAAATATCCCAGTCGGTTTTGGTGTTGCATTTCCTTGTTATGACACATGCCGGGTTTCAGGAAATCTTTTTGCTTTGAGTTCAACACCTTGACCTGCCATTCATGTGTTGTGAGCGAAGTGTCAAGTTTTCATTGCTCCCAATCAAGCTGTGAACCTCGTACTTTCCCCAACCGATGGCCAAAAAACAGTAGCAAACGTTAAGCTCTTGATTGTGCTCTTTCAGTCCTGTCTTATTTGCCTTGACTGATTGGATTCCAGCGAGATGATTTCATTTGGCACTTGATGCACATTTGAACTCTTAATAACACGGTACGCTGTGTTTTTTGGTTGGGCCATGTGGTGACAGATTTAATGTTTCATCACTCATTTGAGTTTTTCTCTCTCAATATCTATTAAATCTATCCAGTAATTTGGAAGAACAGAAAAACACACAAGATAGACTCTGCAGTTTTTTCCTTTACATTTTCCTTGCTGCAATCCAAATTTGCTCAAGCAAGATCATTTTTGTTAATTCAGCTTTTTGTTTGGCTCTTGACTCTTCAGAGTAAAAAGTGTTAAGATCAGGAAAACATTAAGCAGTGTATACTTCTGTCTATCATACTTATAAATGTTTAGACTTGAAACAAAACCCTGTGAATTATTTGGCATGCATGTTTGCCCAAAGGGGAATCCAGATCTAAAGATCTCACAATAGATATTCATCCTGATAATGCATTTACAAAACTTGCGTATAGCCACACCCTCCGGGTTGCATCATGGGTGAGGTCTGACATTTGTGACAAAATGCGTCCATAATTGTGTGTTTTGTTTATGTGTGTGAACATAACTGGTTCTCATCTGAAAGACATCCGCTTTTATTGTCTGCAGTTAATAAATGTGAAGACAAGTTGTGGACGGTTGTGATCGGTCTTGCAGTCGTTTACTCCTCTAAGGGAAACTCATCCTCCTATTAGCTTGTTTTTCAGCATGCTGTCACAGGAGATTACACTATCGCCGTTTTTATCTGTATCTCCTCCTTTCAAAAATGATTCTAAAAGCATTCCCTGAGTTATAGTTAAAGACATGGCACCAAACGAAATATTAAAACCTGTTATTACACTCTCAGGTCAAAGAGTGGGGGTGCATATGTGCAAACAGTTTGTTGCTCCGTACATGCAGTTTAACAGCATTACAGAGGACAGATGTTGTCATTCAACTGAACTGTGTAATGCATTTTAAACACTATATGGTCTTCATCCATGCGATAAATGCACTTCCCTTAAAGGGATAGTTCACACAAAAATGAAAATTCTGTCATCATTTATTCACCCTTGAGTTGTTCCAAACCTGTATAAATTTCTTTGTTCTGTTGAATATGTATTTGGAAGAATGTTTGTTACCTAGCAGATATCGCCCCCCATTGACTACCATAGTAAGGGAAAAAATACAATGAGAGTCAATGGGGCTCGAGATCTGCTTGGTTCCAAACATTTTTATTTGGTATTTGGAAGAATGTTTGTAACCGAGCAGATCTCGGCAGTCGTTGACTACCATAGTAGGGGGAAAAAGTACTATGGTAGTCAATGGGGGGCAAGATCTGCTTGGTTATCAAATAAGAATGTTTGGAACCGAGAAGATCTCGCCCCCCCCATTCACTACCATTGTATTTTTTATCCTACTATGGTAGTCAATGACTGCCGAGATCTGCTTACAAACATTCTTCCAGAAATTCTTCCAAATATCAAATAAGAATGTTTGGAACCAAGCAGATCTCACCCCCCATTGACTACCATAGTAGGGGAAAAAATACTATGGTAGTCAATGGGGGGCGAGATCCGCTTGATTAGATCTTGCCCCCCATTGATAGTACGGTATATTACCTCTTACTGTGGTAGTCAGTAAATGATGACAACATTTTCATTTTTGGGTGAACTATTCATTTACCGAGAGTGGTTTCATAGCTTATTTAATTCCACTGCTTAGGTAATGTTAACGATTGCCTATATGACCCATTTCAGGTGGGGTGAACGTAATTTCATCAAGTTCAACATGTTCCTGGATCAACATGGTTGATCCTGGAACAACATTCCAAACAACCAATCAGATTAGAGGAACAGATTTACGGTTTATGTCAAGTTTAGGCTTACAAACAGTGTTAGGTGCTTCTACATCAGTGTTATTCACCTATTATTTCTCTCTGATTAGGTAATGTAAGTAATGGGTAGGGTTAGGTGTAGGGGTAGGGATATATATGTTGACCCAGGAGAGCGTCTACTGACCAAAATTACGCTAGAAATGTATCTTCATATAAAGTTTCATATTACATGTAGACTAACTGAAGTCATATCATGAAGTCAGGTGTTCAGTCATATTTGAGTTTGCAAGCAGACTGACAGGAAAAAAACTGGAACTCACTATTTATGTTCCTCCTAAACGTCTTTACGTATATGTGTTTGTATATGAAATAGCATGTAATTTTCAACAAACTGGCTGCTGACTCTCCAGTTGTATTTTGACGTGTCTTACAGCGGCTCCTAGTGGCGGCAGCGTGTACAGTATGAGTTCATTCTCCTCTGTGTGGGAGAGTCCAGGGCCAGTGGCCTTTCAGTGAGTGCCAGTCTTAATGCCAGCTACATTCTATATTAAGCATTAGCATCCATTGATGTGCTGGCATATAGAATATCTCACACCCCTCAGACTTGAAAAGAGACGGTGTGCGCAGCGTTCTGATATTTGGGCTGGATATTCTATCCCCCCGCCCCGGCCTGCCAAAACTCTCACACTGCCTTTTACCTCACAGCTGGACGCACAAACAGAAGGAAGCATGTGCGCATTCAAGCATGCATGTTTATGACTTCATACATATGTATGTATAATATGTTTTGTTGTGCATACACACACGTAGGCTAGGTGTGTTTGATGGGTTGTGTATGAGGAAAGCGAGTGAACTGCTTAAGCTATTTTTATCGTGGTCCCATCCATTCAGAGGGAGTGTCTCCGATTTCACAAACTGCACATCAGGTATGAGAGAGCAAAGATGCTTTCTTTCGAACGCGCATCGAGTCAGAAGAGGGATACTTTGCGATTTTCTGGCCTAGTTTGGAATTTTGGGGCACCCTTTATTTTACAGTGTCATTGTTGTTACATGTAGTTACTATAGTAATAATTATAGATTATGCATAATTACATGCAACTAACTCTCAACCAAACCAAACCCGAATCCTAACCCTATAGTAAGTGCATGTAGGGACACTTTAAAATAAAGTGTAACTGAATTTTGCACTGGAACACTTGCTGCTAAATCACTTTCATTTGTCGGTAACACTTTATGGTTACACTTTATTTGGTAACACTCGATTTTACAGTGTCATTTATTTACTACAGTAATAACTATAAGTTATGTATAATTACATGAAACTAACCCTAAAACAAACCCTGACCCTATAGTAAGTATATTTAGTTACTTAATATTACTCAGTAATTACATGTCAAATTAATATTAGTAATATTAATAAAGTAATATTAACTACATGAACTTACTATAGGGTTAGGTTTAGTTGCATGTAATTATGCATAATTTATAGTTATTATTACTATAGTAACATACATGTAACAATGACAATGTAAAATAGTGTTACCCACTTTATTTTATCCTTACACGTGACATGTACTTATTATAGTAACTTGTGCAAAATTGCATGCAACTAACCCTAAATGTAATTAATATTATTTAGTACGTTGTACATTGTAACAAAATTAAAGTGTAATTAAAGTTGTCTGCGTAATGAATAAGTAAATGCAGGTCAGTTTCATACACAAATAGATGGGAAAATATCAAATCTCACATGTCCAATAATGTGTTTTTAACCATTGTCATCATGCTCCGGTAATGCCAGGTTGTGAAATGAGCAAAATAAATAAAGGAAAATGTCTTTTGTGAAACAAGATAAATCTATAAAGCGATCTATCAAATCAAAACAAGATTTGCTGTGAGATCAGTCATTCTGACCTGAAAAACTAGCTCGTCTTACAAGTGTCAGAAGTAACACTTAGTTTTATGAGACAATGAGATTATATCTGGTCGTACAGGAAACAGAAAAAAAAGAAAAAAAATGATTGCGTATGGATAACTGTCAACATACTGTAGATTTTCTGCATATGTCAAGTGTTAATATAGGGCACAATTAAATGCAATGAGTATATTTAACACTGGGTTTGTTCTCAAATGACATCCGGAATAATATTTGATCTGTGTTTGGAAAATCACACTGGAAACCACAGAGTTAAGACCTTGCTAAACCTTTAGATGGTTCACAAATGCACTTAATCAATCCTTTAAACCTAATTACACGGCTGCCGCTACCAATACTGCATGATACAGTCACCGTCTTGAGGGTCAAGCGAATTTTGTACACGTCCCATGTTGGCTGATGTATTACAGCCCGGATGAATGGCATGCCAGGGACATTTAAAAAAGTCTTGTGAACTTCGCACAATGCATCTCATTATGATGGAATGACATCGCACCTGTTGCTTCAGGGTGTCATACCTGACTGCATCCTATGTTGCATAGTCAAGAGTGTGGCAACAGTTCTGCAAATAGATAAATGTCCTGTGGCTTCCAAGAGTTTGTGTTCCTTGGGGCAAGTAAGAGGAGATGTCATTATTTTACCACAGATACCCAACTCGTTATAAATGTGACAGTTTAAATGAATGAAACAAATGCAGTTTGGGGAAAGAGCACACACCAGTGCCCTGAGGTCATTGAAGCAAAGAAACGGTCAAAACATGGCTGGCAAAAAAAGTTTAGGATGAAACATGATGAGAGAGATGATAAATCATCAGGGAGGTGTGGTGATATGTCAAAGGGATGTCAACTATTAAGCTATTGAACTGTCAAAAAATTATTTCATTATTTAATTCAATATAATCTGAGCTCTATGCATGCGGTGCAAATCAAATATTTATGTGTATTTTGGGGCAGATGAAAGTTATCAGAGAAGGCTAATGTAAAAGATCATGCATCATACCTTCACAGAAGCAGATCTATCACGTTTTATATTTTAAGACTAAATGTAATTCCACTGTCGGCTGTTTCGTTATTTTGTATGTTTTTGACAGTGGATCGCACAAACAGTTGCAGAAAATGTAACTCATTTAAACAGAAATATGAACATGTTAAAGTGCACTTACCTGTTGCTCTGCTTTAACCTCTATGGGTCAAATATGCATGGCCTGTTTATTATTTTCAATTGGACATAGTTTAGTTAAGATACAAATTATTAATAATAACCACCAGTGTCCTGCACGCGTAAATTCGCCTAAGGAATTTACAAACACAATCAGTAATATTTTACCCATTACTATTAGTTTGTAAAAAGAAAATACGCGTGCATTTAGTTACTGGCTAAAATGAACACATTAAAAGAAGCAAAAATGTGTGCTTGACTCAACTCGGGAAACGTATTAAATGCATAAGCAGCCGAAATATACAGCATGTTGCATGCACACTGTAAAACATGCTTTCGTTATTAAAACTTCCATTTAACTTGTCACAAATAATTTGTGTAATTTCCTCTCATATTACAACTATATTTCCCGCTCTATTTTCTTTACTATTTGTAATAAAAGTGTAAGAGGTTCAGTGCGTCAGTCTGTAGTTTTGATGGGTTGGTGCAGTGCAAGTGTTTTTATTCATTTATCATGTGGGCAAAGACATTTCTACAAATATAAAAGTCAAAGAGAAAGTCTAAGTGAAATATATCAATGTGCATTTAAAAATAGTCAGCATTTCAAATAATGATAAGGATAATAATCAAATCTCTTGAAAACGTGAATCTGCGTCACTTACCCGAGCATGAATGCAGAGGTTTGGGTCTGACGATTAAAGAGGGGCAAACCGAGTAAAGAGAAAGTTTCTCGAAGTAATCACAAGTTTCCTTGGAGAGGATCTCGTCGATCATGAAAGTCTTGTATCGTCTTCTGGCCGCTTTCAGCTGCGCGCTGCTCGCGAGTCTCAGCTCTGCTTGACAATGCATAGTGTCCAGAATGCGCGTGACGCTCACGAGAAAACTTCTGATATTCGCCTCGTTAAAAGTGGTGTAAAACTTCTTACATGTGTTACTGATCTACAACGACATCTCATTTGATCAGCTCCGGTGTGCTCGTGCAGCTGTGCTGCGGTGATAGTGTCTACAGCGTGTTCCGCGCGCTCATTCATGCAGCGAGTGCGCGCTGCGCTCTGAGTCACCGCTATATAAACCAACTGTCCTGTCACTACCGCACTGTATGCAACAGCAGACACACTTCACGTCAATCACCCCCTCCCTCCCCTCCTCCTCTGTACAACACAACAATCAACCGGTGTTCAGTCAAACAACCCCCCGATCCATTCAAACTCCGAGTTACATTGATGGAATTAACCTTCATAAACTTTTCTTTTAAAAGTCTGCATTTCTAATTATTATATTAGGCCTATCATTAGTATACATATGTCTGTCTGTCTGTCTGTCTGTCTGTCTGTCTGTCTGTCTGTCTATCTATCTATCTTTCTATCTTTCTATCTATCTTTCTGCATTGGAAACATGTGCGCCTTGTATTAAATGATAACGCTTCGTTTGTAAAATGTTAAATGCGGTTTAGTCAGTTTTTATTGTTTATAGTGCTGATAATTATGCCCCGTCGTTTACAAGAGAAAAGTACAAATATTCGTGATAAAAAACATATTTGAAGTAAACATGGAGCGCGCATGTTATTTATTTAAAAGTGTCAGCATTTCAATTGAAAAGGCAACGCGTTTTAATCATTATGGATCTCATTTGCTGCGGTTATTTTTGCTGCTGTTGTGGAAAACTCCTGTCGATACGGAAACGCCTGCGTGTCTTAAAACTTTCAACGATCACGTAAAGCAACGACTTCACTTGCCAGGACAAGTGGCATCATTCATAAAAATGAAGAGCAGAGTTAAGCGCGCTGCTTTACCAACAAGAGCCAATCAACAGCGCGTGGCGTTTATTTCAAAGATGTGATGATGGAAAAATAATAATAATACTCACAACAATTTACTTATATATATATATATATATATATATATATATATATATATATATATATATATATATATATATATATATATATATATATATATATATATATATATATATATATATATATATATATATATATATATATATATATATATATATATATATATATATATATATATATATATATATATATGGGTGGATAGATTTTCAGCGGGTTGCCTAATAAAATATAATAACTGTAACGATAACAGCGGGACAGAGCAAGCTCAGACTGATCAAATAATGACTTGTTTTCTTGACTTTAAAAAACTGGAAACGTTATACTGCAACATTGAACTTAATAATGTTGTAGTCAAATATTCGATTGTCAAAGATCTATAAAATAAATAAAATACGTTTTCTAATTTTTGTTAGTCTAACTGCAGACGGAATGCATTTTGTTTTGTGTTGTTAGAAGTTTGCATTAGTTTCTGGAGAAGGAGCAACGAGTTGATGTAGTCTAATAATAATAATAAAAAGAAGAAGAAGAATTAGCGTGGAGTTATTAAACTCTCAATGGTCGCTGAGATCCCAAAATTACTTAATAGAGTGTGAATCTCTACATTTGAAATATCGAATTGTTGATTATCAATATATCCAGTGCATGTTGGATAGCGCTTTCCACAATATCGTTTCAAAGCAGCTTTACTGAAATGCGTCTACCTTACAGTTTAGAGTGATCTGTTATCCGAGGTGACTGTCCAATTATGTCCATATTTCAGGAATGTACAGTTCTAAGATAAAGCAACGCAGTTAGCCAATCTAGGCAGAAACAATATGCTCATTAAAGTAACAGCATGCAGTGCGCATTTCTGAAAACTTTCTGATTTCCTTTTATTTAGCAAAATTCGTTGTAAAAATAATAATTTAAAATACATTGTCATATTGTCCCTGCACTGCTTCTGTAAGAGTGTTTCGTGAATGAATAGGCAGCATCGACAGGTGTTCCCGAACTGTTTCTCATATCAGTGTCAGACAGTATGGACCGTGTGAAATGATGGAGGTGAACAGACATTTCTCTCGGTTTGTTACAGAAGTGAGAGAGACAGCTCTTTCCAGACAGCAGCAGTTTTGTTTGACATTATGATGCTTATTACAGATGGACCGGTGCTTTGATGTCCACGGCGCACTGGACGCCTTCACCGAGCGCAGGGTCGGGTTTCTGCTGCTCGGAGCAGTGTGTGTGTGTGTGTGTGTGTGTGTGTGTATCCGCTGTCCAAATGATTATCATTTTCCCATGTATGAGAGTAAATATAACTCGCAGAGAATCCGAGATAACAGCGGCCGTGTTCAAAGCGTCAGGGATTATGTAAAGGAAATATAAAGATCTCCACTGGAAAAGCTTTGAGCTCTTTTTGTTCGATCAAAGGGGAGAAATGAGAACAACTGCTGTTGGCCTTAAAACAGAGGGATAAAACAGAATATCAGGATAAACAGACAGAAGTGAAGTGGCACCTGTGAACTACGACGGACAGACAGAGAGACAGACAGACAGATATACAGATAGACAGATAGATAGATAGATAGATAGATAGATAGATAGATAGATAGATAGATAGATAGATAGATAGATAGATAGATAGATAGATAGATAGATGACAGCGTTTCCATATACACAATCACGTACATGTTGGCTACACACAAAGCCTAAATTAAAGTTTGAATTTTAAATAGCCCATCTCAACTTTTAAAAGGAGCTTATCTTAAAATATAAAGTTGAAAGTGTTTTTCTTTACAATTAACATGGGAGAGAAAATGTAGCCTTACTCTTACCTATAGGCTATATCTCTTAGAAATACTCGTGTTCAATTGATGTATTAATTTCACCCGAGACAGTGAAGGGTGCCGCCGGTGAAGGGCCACAGTTGACCGCGGACGCCAGGCAGCTCAATCAATGAAGCAGCGCTGCCCGGCTGAGCTCCTCGATCCCGGCCGCTTCATTACAGAACCCGATCCCGCGCAGATTAACGGACAGACGCGGGGCGCAAATGCACCTCCGCTTTTGGATCGAGGAGATTTGTGGGGATGTACGGCTTCATACACACCGGGAGCCGCTGTTAGCAGCTAAAGCACTTTCGGAAGGGCAGATTATGACCTGAGATCGGACATTTCAGGATTCAGCCGGGTGTCAGGTTAGTCGCAAGCGCGCTGACCACTGGCAGGACAACGCCGCTGATAACTGGACCACGACTATATCAGTTCCCGTTCAAGTTCTCATGATACCTTTGCCATTTTCTGCTAAAATAAATAAATAAAATAGTTAGGCCAGTAGTAGTTATAAAGAGAAAAAGACCAATTTTGAAAGCTTCCCTGCTCGGTTGCAAGAAATCCCATATTCATTTATATTTAGTTGCAATAATTGTAGTCCATAGTAATTCGGCGAAATATATATTTAATTTTAATTCACGAGTTTGAACGAACAGTAAGGCTTGTCATAAAATATGTTTGGTTAATTCCCCTCTGACTGGCAAAAAAGTACTCTTGGAAAAGTTTGAATTTGTTAATTGTATGACAAATACAAACTAAACTAAACATCTGAGCAAATGAGAACTTGCAAAACTTCGCTAAAAAGTAGCAAAATTGTATATGCTACTGGAACTTAGATATCATTTCTAAAAAGCTTGCTTTTTATTATTATAATCATTATTATTATTAGCAATACTTAAAATTCAGTTAACATGTTTTATATAAACAAAACTTTTATGGTTATCACAAAACAAAACAAAAAAAGAGCCCGGTAACAATTTGTCCTTTGCTAATCTACCAAAAACTGTCCCACATTTTCCAGCCTGCATTTAACACCCTACATTTTCATTAATAGTCTGCATTAGAAGCAAACATACGCCTAATAAATATACTTCAACTGGAATGAAGTATGGCGCCGCCTATGGGTACAGAATACTATTTGATATTTGTAATTATCAGTTAAAACTGAATTATAGAAATCAATCAAGTTAATACGGACGTAAACCACTGGAAGGGAATGCAACAAATCAATCCACAACAGAAAAGATCAGTGAACAGGGACTTTTATGAAAACCAACAAATAACCAAATGTAGCACTTGACAATAAAAATGGCATATTTACAAAAGTATTAAAACTAGTTACTGTAGTTTTCAAAGAGTCTTGATGAAGAGTCAATATAATGTCATCCCAAAAGAGGAATGTAGAAAGTAAAACAACCTGCTTTTTAAAAACATTTAAACAGAAAGCATCGGAAAACTATTTTCAATTCTTTGAGAAATCCTGAGAAATTACAAATTTCTAGAAAAGCAAATTTGATTCTTTTATGCATTTTGATGTACATACAGAAATTTCTCAAAAAGGACATTCTTAAAAATAAAAAATATGTATAAACATAGGTGTTCCCCTGAGATCAAAACATATTTTAAAAATAGGCTGTCACACTAAATGGACAATTTCATTTAGATTTTTTTTGTTTGTTCTTACGCCTCAAACAGCTTCTGGTCAAAATGCCTTAATCTGATTTGTTTCTTTTTTCCTCCCTATGTTTTTTTGTTGATGTTTTTTTTGATGTAATCCACCAAAAAATGAAATTAAAATCTAGGAGGATAACAAAAGGTAATAAAAACAGTAAAAAAAAAAAGGTTTTCAGGAGAACTAAAATGCTTTTAAAAGCGCTTCCATCGTCCGTCTCTAGAGCCGTCTCTTGAGTCTCTCCGCCTCTCGGGAGGGTAATTTCTGTTGTGTCCTCCGCTGCGGTCGTCGTGGTGATGAAAGTCTCCCCGCGGGCTATCGCGCCGCTGGCGGTCGAAGTTGTTCCCGTTGTTTCCGTGGCGTTGATCTCTGCCGTGATGGTTGTTGTTGTCCTGAGGAGAGTGGCGCTGACCGCGCTGACCAGACCACTCTGGTTGCCAGGGGTTACCGTCTCCAGTACCCCGCAGTTGCTGCATGCTCTGCTGGAAGGCTCCATTGAACTGCTGCAACTGTTGCTGCATCTGAACCTGCCACATGTTGTTCATCTATTTAAAAAAACAACAATACAGTCAATGACAACTTTAAATGCTTCAGGGTAAATTTTTAAATGAGTATGCAGCAAATAATTGACAAATGTTTGAATGCAGAGGTGTTCTCACCATTGCCTGTCTCTGCAGACTGTCAGGGGAGCTGAAGGACCTTTGGATGTTCTGTGGAGGAGAGTAGGACGGAGAGCCCATCTGCTCTGGGGTTCTGCCAGACCACAACAGAAGAGAAGCTTATCAGCTCAGGTTAAAAACCCCAGAACCACCAAACACTCCCAACCCAACTTTAAAATATTATAGCTGACACCCCTGCGTGAGTTTAAGGAGATTTTTATTATATAACACATTATTATTAAAAAAAATAATAAAATAAATACATGATCGTGTTAGAGGATCTATAACACTCGATAGGCGAATCCATGTTAGATTGCACCACATTTCAGAGAATCGGATCCATGAAAAGAAGATTTAACCCTCTGGTACGGCTCACATGCTGGTCAAACGACTGATTTGTTGATTTATTTCAATGAAATTATTATATTATATTTTAGTTCCATAACATTTTTTTAATTAATATTATGTATTTTTAGGGGATCATATGGTACTAAATTATATTTAATGAATTAGATATAAACCATTTATTTACTTGAGCATGGAGGGTTCCAACTTAAAATAAGAGTTCCAACTTAAAAGGTCAAAGCTTTAAATTAGCTTTGGAGCAATTTGGTCTGTTTTTAAAGACAACACTTGTCAGGTTATTGCTGAAGTGGAAAAACGATTTAGAAAGTCAACTTGGGGAAAAAAGTTATAAAATGTAAAAATTTTATGAGAAATATATATTTTCCAAAACACGTTTTAGTCTAAAACTGTGATAAAAGCAAAGCCAGAAATCTAAACAATTCGTGCTCCAAATTTGAGGTTGATATCTAAAAAAAAAAGTAAGAATTGGTATGGGCTCATTTCCACTGGATGAAATCCGCTTCCCATGCATTAGCAACACACTCATTTTTGACCACGAACAGTACAAGTGTCATTATTTTCTCATTTTCACCACTTTTTGTACCATTAAGCCAAACGTGCCCAAACAGCAGAAGACGGTTAAGACTAACGCTTTCTCTTACCAGTGCTGTTCAGACTTAAGAATTCAAATTCTTGAAAAGAATGTTCTAAATCATTTGTAAATAACTTAAAGTTAGGAACAGGATAACCAAGATACTCTTAAAGGAATTTATTGGGTTTAAATAGTAAACATGAGAAAACTATAAAACGTGCAACTTATAATTATTTCTGTTAAAGTATACCACAATACTTGACAGACTAGAATATTGGCTTATTGGATGTTTGTGTCCATCCCTTTCATGTTCACCAAATCAACATCACTAACAGAGTTGACTTTCTGCTGATTTTCATCTAGAGCTGCATTTATATTACATGGTCCAAGTGAACCATTTCTAACGTTTCCTCCCATGTGGCACAGAGCGGATAAGCAGGAAAAAAGAAAAAGAAAAAAAAACGGATTCAGATTGGCATTCATATGTGGACATGAATCTGATATGAAGTGGATATGTGCATTTGCGTCTGTCATGGATATTCCCGTCAATGTGTGTAATAAGTCATTGAAAAAGCGATGGTGGCGAATGACCGCGAGCCATCATCATGACTCTTTTCAATGACTCAAACCAATGTTTCTCTGACCTTTAAAGATGATGTGGAAAGGAAAATGTATCATGGCAAATTGAGCCGTTTTTACCGGGTCAGTTTTGCCAAGTACATAGATATCGGAAATGGGACACTTTTAAAAGATGCAAGATGGCCGTCAAAGAAAGAGAGAGAGAAAAAAAAGGAGTAAACAAATCGGATCAGGGCATCAGGACCTGCAGTGTAAAGGTGGCCTATAGCTCTTGCCTTCTCAAATTAGCAGAATAGCTTTCACTTCCCAGCGAGTAAACTCTCATAAGATCGCTCTTCACATTTCAATAAATGATCGGGATGTCATTGCCCAACACGATCTCATGACAATGCGTATAAATAGTACGAGTGTGCAATCTCGTAGAATGGATACGCCAAAATGAGTTTTGGCGTATATGGTACGCCTGCTTTTGGCGTGTATATGATACGAACTTTATGGCGTGTATATGACACGCTTTTGGGTAGGGTGAGGGTGTGGGGGGTTCGTACATATAATACGCCATAAAGTGCGTATCATATGCACGCCAAAAACGGCGTACCATATGCACGCCAAAATGAGTTTTGGCGTATACATTCTACGAGATTGCACACTCGTACTATTGATACGCATTTTCGTGAGATCGGGCTCCATTGCCACACTTAAAAAATAAATAATAATAAATTAGTGAGCTAGATCGCTCTTAAAGCGTCTTTGGTGTTTCCATGGTTTCTACAAAATAAAACCAGAAATCGAGGGTAACGCGGGTAATACCGGGTATGATGTCATTGATCGGCGACACATGAACACAATCTGTGTCCTGGTTAAAACTGCTTATCTCTCTAAAATATGTGGGATAATGCAAGTACACAAGTCAGCAAAATATATAACATTGCTCTAGTGGTGGATATTTTAAATCCAAAAATCTTACATATTGTGCCATATTTCTTTCAAGCATTGCACTAGGGAATATTCGTACCAACTTAGAATCTTTCTTAAGAATTTAATGAATCCGGCCCCAGATGTGCAGACATGCAAAAGTTTGGGGTCAGTAAGAATTTTTTTTTCAAGAAATGAATGCTATTATTCAGCAAGAAATCGGATACATTACTTTTACTTTTGATAATGTAAAATAAGTAATGACATTTATAATGCTACAAAAGATAATGCAAATAAATGCTGTTCTTTTGAATTCTCTCTTTGATATGTTCTATATTGTGTCAAATGTTTTGTTTTCTCATTTATTTTTTATTAAATAAATGCACCCTTGTTGAGCAAAAGAGGCTTGTCAAAAACATTTTAAAATATCTTACCAACCCGACTATATTGTTTGTATAGTACAGTATATAATCATGCACATTACACAACTGAAGAGATTCAAAAGAAAACGCACTGTCCAATCAAAAGAAAACGATTACAAATGTTTGATAAATTTAAAATGTAAGTGCATTTTAAGCAAAGAATGCAGTCATGAAATCAGAGACCAGCCACTTGAAGAAATGCAATCTCAAACAGTCACAAGAGACGCATTTGAGATGCAAGTGAATACCAGATGTAAAGCGGTCTCTGCTGACATCTTGTGACGGGATCACTTGAGTCAGATGTTCAGAGCAGCCGTAAACACAAGTACTGAAGAACTACACTCAAAACAAGATTACCTTCCACCGCGGTGACCTGGGGTATTCGCTGGACTGGGGTTTTGAGAGTTTGCTGGACTTTTGCCTTCCTGATTAATATGACTGCTTCCTGTTAAGAGATTGAGATGACGATTAATCAGTTATTATTATTATTAATTAACTTGTAAAGTAAATGTGACAAGCCTTTCACAGCCCATTTGATTTCTGTAATCTGATTAATTGCTTCAGATATTAATTTAATCATTTATGATTTAAAAGCCATATTAGCAACAATGGCTATATTCATGGGAAAAAAATCAACAGTACTAACTTTTTTTTTTAAATAATTATGATTATAAAATCATTCCAATGTAACTGAATAATTGTCTTAAAATACACAAAACAACAACAATTATATAATCTTGTTTCAATTGAAATGTATGATACAACTAAAATTATTCCAGGAGAAACCTATTTAAAATTAATTTCCTTAATATATTTTAATTTAAAATGTAATTTTAAACAAAGGACATTCTATTAAAATATGTTTTACACCCAAGTAATTCTTACAGCACAACCCTGTTCCTCTTCCCCGTCAATAAATATGAATAAGTGAGTCTCTCGAGTGACTAATTTGACATCTCGTATATACAAAGTGGTCATATCTATTTTCAAAATAACAATAATTAACTCTTTGATTTGGTAACCTGATAAAGTTTGTTACAAATGCATTCATTCATTTCGCCATTTATTGCAAATGCAGATTCAATGCATTTAGAGTCAGATATGCTTCGTTTCTAAATAGCAGAAACTATCAGAGGAAGAGGAAGTTTTATATTTTAAATTAAATAATTTACACACTTGAGTCACTCCCAAATTTGGCCAAAAACAAGCATTAAATAAATGGCTTCACATGTTAAATCGTGTAAAGCAGAAGTGCAACTTTAATAACTACAGTTTTCTAACATCGTTCTTAAAGATTACTGTACAAATGGTTTTAAATAATGAACTGATTGGTGAGTGCTATGCTGAAATGACAGCCGGTGAACACACAATAAAGCGGTGGAATATGGAAATCCCTACCGGCTCTGAACTGTATGTTGAGCTGCCGTCCATACAGACGGATTCCGTTGAGCAGGTTCAAGGCGTAGGGCACGGACACTTCATGCTTGAAGTTCACAAACGCAAACTGTTTTGATTTTCCATCATTGTCTTTAGGATTTTGACTTTGATTAATGGCCCAGCCTATTGGAAAGGGGAATACAGGAGAGACTTCTGATGTTACTTGAGGAAAACACTACTGGCACAAACAGTTTTCGTTCACTGGTTATTTGAGATCTTGAGCTGTTCTTCTTCTTCAACATGTCTTTTTACACCATAGGAAAGAAAATATCCGAAATACACATTTAAGTGTTTTATTACATGTATGTGTGTCGTAGATTTCAGTTACGGCTATAGTCTCCTGGGTGGCACTGTCACATTATATTTAAGTGAATTTCTCTGACAACATACAGGTCACAGTTTTAAAGGGATAGTTCACCCAAAGATTAAAATTAGCCCATGATTTACTCACCCTCAAGCCATCCTAGGTTTACATTACATTCTTCTTTATGATGAACACAATCATAGTTATGTAAAAAACACACCATAAAGCTTGGAAGAGGCCGAACATTTTTTAATACAACTCAGACGGAAAAAAATTACAAAACAGGGCATTGATTTCCTACGTGTCCTCACATGACACCGGGACTTAAAGCATGTTTATCAGGCATTTTAGGAGACACAACAAGTGAATAGGGAAATAAATTACTTATCTATGTTCCTATATAATATTACATAAGATATTATGAAAATGTTGCAAACTATTGCTCCCATTATTACACTTCTTTTTTCATTATGTTGCTCCAAGAACACATTAATATCCAGTGTATACATGCATTGCCGAATGGGAAAACCCATGTATGGCCAATTTACCCACATATTGCATAAAGTAAAATGGTATCAATTCATTCCGTTATATCTTTCATAACATAGTTGAGAATCATCATTCATATATATATATATACACACACACAAAAAAAACCCTGAAAGCTGAAAAATCCCATTGTTTTTGCCTATACATTTCATTCATTTCATATTTCATATTATTTCATAATTCTCCTGCACAGAACCAGAAACCAACACCTCAGCTACGCTTACATACACCAATCGATATAACGTTAACGTTTTATTGCTTTGGTTTATTCATATATAAGTTAGTTTGCCTGATTTACATTCAACTCGCAGTCGCATGTCAACAAAATTAAAGAAAAATCAATTGAAATGTTTACCCTTTTCACCTGTAGCCTTAATGAACAACACATTAATCAAATTAAAGACGATGATAAATTAATGGCTATGGCTAACGTATGTTTGCAAAGACAACTTAAAATCAACAGCGCAAAAACACATCACGCTTGCAGATTATCGTTAACTGTTAAAATAAAACGTAAGCGAATCCAAAATCGCACCAGACTAAACCATCACACAGTGATGGCCCTTCATGCCCATTTTAAAACGAGACAATAGATCTTATACTCGTCTTATTAGCTTGCACATCGCGCTAAAACAAACAGTCAATCGTTAGCATTAGCATTAGCAAGCTAATAAATGACGCTAAAGCACTTACCTGTAAAAACAGCTCGAATATAACTTCTTCTGTAATTTGAGGGTCCAAATTCCCGACAAACAAAGTCCGGTCAGCCTCATCGGCTATGCCCATTTTGTAAAATATTGATAATCCAGCCGATTGATTACGTTAACTCTGCTAGTTTGAATTTATCACCAACCCATCTGTCTTTAAAAACGATTTTGCCGTGTGTGAGCATTAACTGTCGTGATGAACAGCAGCTTCACGACACAAACGTGCACACAGGGAGGCGCTATTTCACGCTTAAAATAATTTTACCAAGTAGCAATTACCTTTGATAAAGCAAAAATCAATAACCAACCTGGTGCTCTTGTGCTTAAATTAGATTAATTAAAATATAGTGATTTTTCAGTCACACCTCCAGAGCACAGAAGGAACTTGTTGACATTGTGGAGATAACAGTTGGCTCTGTCACAGATAAACAGGTTTGGGTTGCTATTGTTAGGTTATTTTTATTGCTGCAGATGCCTGTGACTCAGTAAAAATAGTTGGGGGTTTTAGTCTTCAACCTTATTTAATGACTATTTTGAGATAAAGTGAAGTAGCCTACTATTAAGTAATGGCATAAAATCCAGTGATGTGTCTCGAATCAAACTGAAATATCGGCTTAATGTTGGGTTTATGCTTGGCTGTTCAAAATCTGTCCCTAAAAAATAAAACGTAGGTGCTCTATATGATAAGATGGAATTCCTCAGTTTAACAACTTAAAAGGTTCACCCCAAAATTTTAATTCTGTCATTAATTACTTTCTGATCCCTCCATAGACAGCTATTTAATTAACACTGTCAGCTGATCCCGTCTCCACCCACAGCTTCTCCTCTTGTCCAGGCAGGATTTGGTATTCTGATTCCCCCTTGAATCAGACTAAATTCCTTAATTATTTTGTACATTTAATATCAACATTAATGACATCTGCAATACATTAAGCTGGTTCTGTTCTGTTTACCCTAAGGGGGTTATTGCTGCTCTCCCTGCTCTTATTCGTGCGAGGCTGCATGGATGCGCAGGGAGTTCTTGCCCAGAACAGAACCATCAATCCAAACTATTTGCTAATAGCCAATCAATCATCTTTGACGATAGTGGTCCAGACATAAATACCTCTTGTGCGCAAAAAACAATTATTCAATAATTTCTTCTCTTCCATGTCAGTCTCCAACACTGTTCACTGATGTGGAGTCGACTCCAAAAGAGTCGGGGTCGCCTCCAGCACAGGAATCGACTCTTGGTGTCGACGCTTTTGCTGTGTCCAAAATCTCTCACTTGTTTACTGATTCTCAAATCCCTATAAAGTGCATGCCAGTTGAGTGAACTAAGCAAGGTTTTTTTGTGTGTGTTTTTCCTCTGTAACATTACGTATTGTCAACAGCTAGGTAGAAACACTGATAGCCACTCAAGTCATCCCTAATTGGACCAATTTGAATGGTCATGCTAAAACCGCGGTTTTAATAAGGGGTTTCAATTTTGTCTTATTTCTGACCCTGTTTTGATGTAAAGGTGTTGAGGAGTCGATTCCATAGACTCCTACAGTGGGAGTCGGGAATCGGAGTCGACTCCAAAAAACCTCAAAACATACACCCCTACGGTTCACGTATTAAACACAGTGCAGCACTTCTGAGTTATGCCAGAACACTGGCTTACCATTGGCCGATGCGGTTCACATGAACACAATGAAAAATGTGTGTGATGCTGACGCAGGAGCTGGCCAACAACAACAGCACAGGAGACTGACACAGATGATAAGAAATTATTGAATAAAGTTTTTTGCGCACAAAAAGTATTCTCGTTGCTTCATAACATTAAGGTTGAACCACTGAAGTCACATGGACGATTTTAACGATGTCTTTTCTACCTTTCTGGGCCTTGAAAGTGTTAAATAATTTGCTGTCTAGGGGTCAGAAAGCTCTTGGATTTAATAAAAAAATATCTTGATTTGTGTTCACATGATGAATGAAGGTCTTACGGGTTTGGAACGATATGAGGGTGAGGAATTAATGACAGAATCTCCATTTTTGGGTGATCTAACCGTGTGAGTCAGTGTTGAGTCAGTGTTGGAGATGTTAGTATTTTCAAACAACGGGTCATGCAGTATTCACAGACAAGTCACTCCTTGTAAACACACTCTATTAAATGTATTTCAAGCTTATTTTGATGTCCCTGTCACCTCTTATTTACCTTTAAATAATAGAGAACTGTCACTTTAAAAAGATCAAAAGTTGGTATGATGTAGCCTACTTTGATTTAACATGTTTTTAGTGCTTGAAAAGGTCAGCCAAACATTGCGTGTTCACCTCATCACATAAGAACTGTAATAGTGTTTATTTCAGTTTTTATTGCTGTGATAGTTGACACTTGACACATGCTAATAATATTTTAAGGCCACACACATGATAAGCATGAAGAGCGGCAGCCATTCTGGACTGCACTGTTGAATGTGATATGATTGTAAAATTCATTAAGAATTGTCCATATCCAAGTGCAGTTTAGATATTATCTGTGATGGTGTGGTGTGATGAGGTATGCCTGATATGGTTCAAAATGAAGAACGTTTAGAAAAAAAACTTTCAAATTTTTTTTGTAATAATATGTATTATAAATGATGGTAACATGCAAAATGCTCAGAATTCAAGACTCAATGACTCAAATATAGAGATGGAGTTTTGATGTTGTTCTTGGTGTTATTTCATATTTGAAGGACAGGCTAAAGATCAGTTTGACCTGAGATCCATGAAAATGTTTAAGTGGGTGACAAAAACAAGTAAACTTACAAGGGACAATTACATATTTGCACTATTTCACGCAGAATCTGAAGCAATGGAAGTTGTAGTATTATTTTTAAAAATTTCGTAGTTTGTTCCTTGAGTTAGTCATATTTTTTTCCTTATAGTTTTCTGTATATGTGAAAAATTATGGATTTTAAAGAAGTGTTGTTGCATCAGTCACACACACACATGTTGTGTTTCCATGTTTTATGGGGACATTCCATAGGAGTAATGGTTTTTATACCGTATAACCTATGTTTTCTACCCCCCTACACTGCCCCTGCCCTTAAACCTACCCATCACAGGAGACATGCTGCATTTTTACTTTTTAAAAAAACATCACTTAATGTGATTTATAAGATGTTTTCCTCATGGGGACCAAAAAATGTCCCCACAAGGACAAGGATTTTGGATATTGCCATCTTTGTGGGGACATTTCCCCATTTTTCAAGAGTTTTATTTGTCACATACACAGTTATATACAGAATATACAACTGGCAGTGAAATGTAAACAGGTCCGCTCTAAAGACAGTGCAAATAACAGTTACAAGAAAACACAAGAGGAGATTAAAATAGAAATAGAATAAAATAGAATAAAAAGTACTAAACATATGTAGAATTATAAATAATCAAGTAAAAGATAAAAAATAGGAAATAAAGATAAAAAATAAGTGGAATATGATAAGTGGGATAAACTGTAGACTTAAATAGCTGGTTAGCATAAAAAATATATATATAAAGTATAATGTGCAAACAATAGGTATAATGTAATGTGCAAACAGAAGTATAATGTGCAAACAGGTTTATAACAGGTTGTTACACAGTAACAATAAGAACATAAAGTGCAGTGCAATGACAGTATGTGGATGTTAATGTTAAAACCGGATGTTTATGTGTGTGGGTGAAGTGCAGTCACGTGACTGAGTTCAGGAGTCTGATGGCCTGGGGGAAGAAACTCCTCCTGAGCCTTTCAGTTTTTGCCATCAGGCTCCGAAAGCGCTTACCAGATGGCAGCAGGGTGAAATGAGAGTTCGCAGGGTGGGTAATGTCTTTGATTATTTTAGTAGCTCTACCTCTGCAGCGTTTGGTGTAAATGTCCTGCAGAGGCGGGAGAGCTGACCCTGAGATGCGCTCGGATAAGCGCACCACTCTTTGCAGGGCTTTGCAGTCATGACTGGTGCTGTTCCCGTACCACGCTGTGATGCACTGAGTCAGGACACTTTCTATCGCCCTCGATAGAAAGTTTTCAGGATATCTGGTAAAACCCTGAATTTCCTCAGCTGGCGCAGGTGGTACAGTCTTTGCCTGGCTTTTTTCACCTGTGCCTGGATGTGTGCAGTCCAGGTCAGGTCCTCGGAGATGTTCACACCCAGGTATTTGAAGCTGTTCACTCTCTCTACCGGTGTCCCGCTGATCATGAGAGGGGAGTATGACCGTTGCTGTCTCTTCCTGAAGTCCACAATAACGTAGGGATTACCACACACACACACACACACACACACACACACACACACACACACACACACACACACACACACACACACACACACACACACACACACACACACACACACACACACACACACACACACACACACACACACACACACACACACACACACACACCTTTATGGTGTACTTCAGTTATTCAGCAGTAGATGGCAATGTTTGCCCTCAGAACTGCATTTACGTCTAACAGAGACAACAGACTCCTTAAACATAAAACTATAGCTACTTCTGTAGAATCTCTGTTGAGTCAATGTGTATTGTACAAATCTCAGTCAGAAAAAGAAAGAGTGAGAGAAGAGAAAAAGGAGCGATATTAGAAAATGAAGATGCTCTGTAGTTTGTTCTCCCACTTGTCTTGATCCAGAGTGTGTGGCTCTGAGGAGAAGTGCTGAATTTCTTCTGCCTTAGTCACGACCTCGTGCACTAAAATTAAACGTGTTGGCATTTTACTCTTACAAGTGCCTGTGTTAGCCTTTGGCAAGGCAGAATAAATGCCAGTAGCCTATATTAAATTGATGCGTTGCAACATGTCTGCGTGCTGCAAATTAGCATGCATTCGTTTTCATTTATAAATCAATGCACCTTGTTTTAGTCTTTTGTTCCTAATCTGAATTAAAAATCAGATATCCTGATGGGAAGCCGATAGTTAATAATATTATAGTGGAATCAAGGGCAAGGGTGGAAAAGTTTAAAGAAGAACTGTGTAGGTACTGGTAAATAAAAAGAAAAACATACATTTGATTGAAATAAATGTTATAATAGGATAGGCCTAATGCATTATTTGTTTTGTAATAAATATAATAGAAATAGAAACTGCTGTCCAAATAATATAACAATATTACAAATGTAAAAAATTTAGTTTTTTGCAGTATAAATTATACAGGAAATTTTTTTTTCACAAGGCAAGATAATACAATTTCCTGTGCAGTGATTTACCAAAATCATGATATTTGTATAATAAGGATATTTATTATATTCATTTAATAAATGTTACTTTTTTATGGTTCATTCATATAACAACGCATTATATTTGTATACAAAAACATCTGAAAAGATGTGTACACACATGTATTTAAAGTGTAAGGGAATTATAATTTATCATTTCGATGGTCACACCACGACAGGTCATTAAATGTGTTTCAGTAAGGTGTTTTCTGTGAAAGTGCGAGACTTCCGATTTATTAGCCGCTGTAGGGAAATAACGAGAAGAATATATCAAAGTGCAGTAAACTGTAAAACTGTTTATGCTAAAAACCAGCGTGTTTATAACTAAGACAAAACATTAAAATAATATGGTCAGAAATACCAGACTGCAATATCAAGTATTACCTGAAAGGGAATGACACCGGAAACCAGACACATTAAAATTACATATGGCCACGCCCAGGCTTACCTGAAAAGTAAGGTGGATAGATCAGGTTAGATGCTATATTGAATTAAAAACGAGGCGTTGAGGGATATGGCCCTCTTTTAGCGATCTGAGTGCACGGTCTGAAGCTCATGTCGCAGATGTACTCAGGGCGTGTTTTACATTGTAATCCTTTTATTTTTAACATTAGACATGTTTGTGTGCTGCTGCACACCCGTGTGTGTTATAAGCAGTGCATGCGCGTTGTTCACCCGACTATAGGTGCATATTACTAACGTGCCCTTTAAATAACAAAAAAATACTGCGCTATTGACTTTAGAGCAGGTTTTTGTTAGTCAATGGCGCAGTCGTTTTCAGTTTGTCAAAATAACACCTGGTTTTCAGACCAGCACGTTAATGGGTGAACAGATGGGCAATGAGTGCTATTGCTATTTAAACAACATGGCGCAGGATGTGAAAATGATAACTGCGTCGGGCTGAAACTAGCAAAAAACACTTGTCACATTGCATTGTATGTATGACGGGCCCATAGACTTCACAGAAAGGGTTTAGATTAAGCCAGGATTAGGCCTTAATAAGGACATTCAAGTAGCTTTTATAAATGTGCATTAGAAAAAAAACATTACTGATGTGCACTTGAGACAAAACAGTGCCTCTGGCATATTTTAAGATATTAAAAAGGTATTTTATTTGTTTAATCGCCTGGACAGTTGGAACAGTGTGTTGTTCAACAACTGTACGATCATATGAACACACTCTTCTATCCTTCACAGCCTCATTTTCATTCATTCCTATCAAAAAATAAATATGGTGTTACCCTGACTAAGGTCTATAGAAGTTTTTCAAAACCATCTGAAACAAACAAAAAAAGTAAAAATTTCAAGATCTTGCCATGTGTTTTAAATTCATCCTTAAAATATTTTTCCTTTTCTTTACTTTGAACACTCTTGGTTTTCATTCACTCAAATGTTAAAGCGTGCGAGCGCAGAATAGTTCTAGTCTGTTTATATTAAGGGGGCACTTAAGCGTATTGAATTCCTGATTAAAATGTGTCCAAGGCAGCTCTAGGCGGACTGAAATGTCAACTGTTACACTTAACATGATTAAGACATGCACTCTGGCATCCGTGTCTCTATCATATTAGAGCATTTTTAGCCAGCCAGCACTATTTTAGCATCACAGAGGAACGTGATGTGGGGGTTTATCGCTGTGAGCGAGGCTGGCATGGGCGAAGCCATGAAGAAGAACCAAAGCACGGCTGTGGAGATTCCCAGATCTAGGCCATCAGCTACGTCAGCTACGCATTCACCCTCGTCGCTAACCTTGGGGGGAAACACCAGTATCGCCACGATTATTGGCTGGTGGCTTCAACCTCTGTCCCAGTTTCCCTCTTCCTCCGCCTCTCCAGCAAATTTCTTTTTGACTCATCATATTCATAATTCATGTGGAATGAAGTGATGTAGGATCATTAAATGCACATGAATATTTGCGGGATGAAACCTTAATCGGCCGCTGGCGCTTTCAGCCCGGTTGAATGGCTGTGTCCTGTTAGCTGAGAATGGGCCGCAATGTCTTCATGGGAGAAGAACCGAGCTAACGCCCTCTCTGCCCCCTCCGCTTGGGAGAGATTGCTTTTTAAATGCCCCTGAGGTGTCACGGGACGCGCAATGATCAATCTTGCTTAATGCAATGGCCAGGGAATGCATCTGCCCACTGCTGCATCGTAAGTGAATGCCTGTAATTATTGATGGATCTGCAGAGTGCATGGATAGGCATGCACATGTAAGGGATATTAAAAGCAGAGCGATAGGCGGAATGTGGCTCGTGACATAAACTATGCAGATGCGTGATAGGAGGTCTCGACTGGAACAGACGTCGGGCCTGTCGTAGCTGTGAAATGGCTGCCAGACTGCGACGAAATGTCCTGAAGAGAAGTGAAAATACAAGTCCTATCAGTGCGCAGACCGAGACACTGATGTCATGTCCTGTTTGCAGTGTGTGGGTCAGAAAGAGGGCCAAAGGCAAAGGACTGTGTCCTAGAGACAGATTGGAAGATTTCTAGTTATTAAATTTGACTGTGTTTTTAGAAATCTCCAAAAGTGTCATGTCGTATCATAAGCCAAGCAGACGTATAGACTCTCCTTTAACGGAGCGATTTCCTCAGATTTTGCGCGGCTTTAGTGGGCACAGTTTTGAATTTAAAGGGACAGTTCATAAAATTCTTGATCACATGAATCACTGTTTTAAACCTGTATGACTTTCTTTCTTCAAAGAGCAATCAAAAAGCAACATATTTAATATTTAACTTTGAATGCTGGATCCAAAAATCTTTGTTTTCTTGACGTTTGATAGACTGACAGAAAAAAGCCTGAAAACTGAGAAATGCTATCTTCGGAGGAAGCATTGCAAGGTAGGAAGGCATCAAGGCATGTCCGAATCCAAAGTTAGCTTTACTTCCTGTCTCCTGAGAGACCATCTGATAGATTTTGGAAGGCAGCAAAAATAATTTTTGACCAATGTTTTACACTTTTGATGTCATTTCTAGAGAGAAATTGCTATTGTAGTGATTCAATATTTGCTTAGTTTTCACCAAAGCTCACTCTATTTTGCTGTAGATCATTAAACCATTATGCTAACTCAGAAGTCTGCCCAAAATCATGAGGTACCTTTGTGTGCAAACCCTGCCTGCAAAGTCATTGCCTGATAGGGCTGTGAGGAAACAAGTCCGCTGCTGAAGTTTTCAGATGCAGCCATTGTTTTATTATTGGGAGTTGTGAGGCTCCATGGCTCTACCATAGAAGGAAGCCTAATGGCTAACTTGGATCACGTGCACCGTGATAACCAATCACATTACAGCCTTGATGTTGTTTAATTTTGTGCAGATTTGTGCGATAGTCAATCACAGTTTGCGGATGCCATAGAAATGAATGAGCTGTGCTGAAACTGAATCATACCTGTTGTGCAATGGTCTATGACTTCTCTTACAAAACAGCATTTCTTTTTTCGGTGTAAACTCTAAAAATAGATAAATCCAAAACAAAGATTCAAGAGCAAACATGTTGAAGATTAGCCAATGGGCCTTCGATTCATTAAATGATAAGCTTCCTCACAAAAGTGGTTTAATGAAGCCTCTCCTCCATTGACATCCATACAAAAAAACAGCATTAGCAGGTGGCTTTTTTTTCAGGTTGCAGACTTGCCTTCAAGTGGCTTTGTTGAGCATTTGCAGGACAGTGGGTCTCCAGGAGCAGATTTGAAGACCTCTGCTATAGAGAATAGTAGATCCGGCACCTTTAGTGCCACTCGGGTTCTGGAGTTAATTTCCTGCAGACGTAACTCGCTGCTTAATCACTATAGTGCAATGCATCATTGGAGATTAACTAGCTAGTTTGCCTGTTTCCTGAAACCGTAGTAACATGGTCACAGTTTTGGGAAACGCATCCCAGATCCCTGTACAGTAGCTCTATTTTATCCTTTGATTTGAGGTATACATTTTCCACAGTGATGCCATAGAAGAACCATTTTTGGTTCCCCAAAGGCCGTTTCATAGTTCTTAAAAGAACCATTTTTTCTTAGTGTGAAGAAGATTTGACCTTTTTCCACAATAAAGAACCTTTTGTGGAATTGAAAGTTTCCTGGATGTTATAGGTTGTTCATGGAACCACCGATGCCAATAAAGAACCTTTATTTTTAAGACAAAGGCCCCTATCACACTCCTGGCACAATGCAACGCATTTTCACGTCCTGCACCACGTTGTTTAAATAGCAAATGCACTCGCGCTCATCTGTTGGCGTTGTTATTTTGAGGTTATTGACTGTGCCATTAACCAACAAAAACCTGGTCTAAAGTCAATAGTGCAGTATTCTTGTGTTATTTAAAGGGTGTGCTAGTAATTATGTGCCTGTAGGCGAGTCCACAACATGCGTACACTCTGCTTAATACATACACAGTGACACACAGCAGCATACAAAAATGTTTAAATATTCAAAATAAAAGGATTCCTCTCTGGAGAAGCGTTCAGTCTTTCCGCTCACAAATTCCACCATGGAGCAAGTGCAACTGGCTTTCAAAGGGAATGGGAGATGAGACTCTGATTGGTTTATTGCATGTTATGCCCAAAACCACCATGACTCATTAAACTATAGGTACAACCATTTTAGACCATGTGCCGGGCACAATGACCATTGTTCCCATCGTTAAACTAGCAAAAGTGGATTCGGATCACACTAAGTGTACTGGTGCCGTGCGCTTTAGACCATGCGCTTTAAAATAGGGTCCTATGTCATTGAGTAGGGTTTGTGTGAAACTTCCCACACACTGTAGATTCCCCCTGTTGGATTAAACACTTGTTTGCACTGCAGCATTATTCAATTTCCGTTTTGAAAGAAGGCACAATTACTGTCATATCAGCCACTCTGCTAACAGTTGCATCACTCGCACTATGCTAACTGACAACAAAATACACACACAAATAGACTGCAGAATGGTTTCCACTGGTATAATCAAACCGTCTGTCTCAGAAGATGTTTAACTATTTCAATAAGGCTGAATCAGACACTGGAGGACCCTCGTATCATGAATCAAAGTGTTAGAAACTTACCAACTCACTCCATTAGCCTTAATTCACCCACAGGAGAGACTCTCTCTCTGCTATCGTCCTCTATCTCCTGGTGAGATGATAGCTTTAGCCAGAGGAGCTAGAATCGAGATGCTTTGTGGAATGAGAGCTGGGTTGTATTAGCTATGCGCCTACAGCAGCAATTAACAGAGAGACATTAAGATCAGTGCTATCTCATCTCCAATCTCCAGCATCTGCTGGATCCCCATGCCGCATTTTACGCTTCGAATGCTTCAAAGGAGATAATGACTCCTGTCAAACCTCAGATTTTTATATGAACGCTCTCCTATAACACCACATCGCCAGAGAGTGATTGAGGTCGAGTGGATTCAGTGAAGGAATCAGATTGTAGCTACAGTACATGTTTCTTCCAAGAAGTTGAGGAAACAACGCATTGATCCTTATTTAGCATAATCTGAGTAACCATGACTGTGCAGTTGAGGGTGAAATTAGACCAAATTCACCCAAAAGAGCAATTTGACACCACAGTGAGTAGGAATTACAATGATTCTGACCCAAACTGTCACTATGAATTAAATTCAATTTGTTTGTCTAAAGTGGCACTGGAGCTGTTCAGCATAAATTTAGACTGAAGTCAACCAGGATGTTACGACCTCCAGGGGGTATTCCAGAAAGCAAGCTTAATTTACCGTCACATACCTTGAACTCTCGGTTGATTAACCCAAACCTTGCTCTTTCTCGAGTATGGAGTAAGTTCAGACAACTCAGAGTATGTGTGTTAACACACAAGACATTCTCAACAGAGCGATGAATCGTTGAAAAAGCGTGCCATTCTACTTCCTCTTCTTCTGTTGTTTAATGGCGAGTTACATAACCTACTTAGTGCACATCGCCACATATTTGGTGGTTTTGCAAAAAAAAAAAATTCAAATTCGTTTAAAGTAATCTTTATTCACTGAGAATAAGGATTATATTGTTTGTTTGATGCTAATTGATTGAATGCAGATCCATTTGTGAGATGACAATAAAATAAATAATAAATATATTTGAATTTAATTAACATTTAAACATTACCTTGTTGTAATAGTGCTTTAGAATTAATATATAATATTGTATATTGTATAACTGTAACTATATAACAAATTTGGTCAATTAATATAAATATATTACTTATATAACATGCATTTGAATACATCTTAAACAAACTAACCCTGGCGTCTTGAGTTGCTATGGCTACTTACATACCCTGAAAACTACTGAAAGTTGAGGTTATCCACTTACTTACGCAAAAACTCACTTTCAATAACTCCCAAAAACTATTTATTAGTTGACGTCTCTCTCTGCTCAAATTCCCTTCCATTTCTTTTTAAAAAACGCTCCGCGCTCCTTGTCAGCAATCACTGTGCACACGTCTAATTAGGGTTGAGTGACCTGTGAGGAACGGGATACGGAAGAGAGAGAGAGAGAGAGAGAGAGAGAGAGAGAGAGAGAGAGAGAGAGAGAGAGAGAGAGAGAGAGAGAGAGAGAGAGAGAGAGAGAGAGAGAGAGAGAGAGAGAGAGTGAGAGAGAGAGAGAGAGAGAGAGAGAGAGAGAGAGAGAGAGAGAGAGAGAGAGAGAGAGAGAGAGAGAGAGAGAGAGAGAGAGAGAGAGAGAGTGAGAGAGAGTGAGAGAGAGAGAGAGAGAGAGAGAGAGAGAGAGAGAGAGAGAGCACATATACCAGCACCAAAACAATTGGGAATCAATAAGTGCCTGAGACAAAAATATCTAATGTCATTGATGTTGTGATCTTCAGGGTCTTACAGGTCAGTAAGGACCTGAAATCTGTATTGTTTTGCTTAATCACTTGATTCCCAAAACATTTTCAACATATCTCAAATTATTTAATATTTAATAGCATTCTGCAAAATAAATTTTATCAATTTTGATAAAAGTCTCTTCTGCTTACCAAGGCTGCATTTATTTGATCAAAATACAGTACTGTTGCGAGTGAAATATTACTACAATTTAAAATGAATGTTTTTTTTGCCATTTGAATACATTTTGAAATGTAATTTATTCCTGTGATTGGTTTTGAGAAACGTAGCAAAAAGTGAACAGTTTTACAGTGAACAATTCCTCTATATATCCATGAGATATATATGAAATTTAATACATGAAATTCTAAAATACACAAACTCTAACAATATCACACACTTAAAAGTTTAATGTAATAGTTTTAATATGATTTAAGAACGTTAAAAAGGCATGGTGGGACCAGTAGCCTATCCTTTATCGGTCCTGGAACTTTAGCTTTTGCCAAGTAATGATGTGGTTTTGTTGATCCTGGACCAATATCCCTGTCCAAAAACATAATCCTACCCAAACGTATCCTTAAAACCAAAGGGAAATGAGAGGTGAATAAGAATGGTGTTAAAGCCCCTATTGTTGTAAGCCTAAATGTAAACCTAGTCAAATCTGATTAATGGTTAATGTTGTTCCAGGTTAAAAAAGGGATGTTGATCCAGGAACATGCTGTACTTGATGAAATCACTTTCAACTAAACTCAGCCCCAAAGGATGCTGATTGGCAATATTACAGTAGAATATGAGTTTTTGAGCAGTGCACATACATGGGTGTTGATATAGGGTTTTTCAATTCATATAAATCCGATTTCAGAGTCATAATTGGTACAGAAGAGCATCTAGGCCCCAAGTGTTGGGCTGAAGACTTAGACCTGCATTTAACCAAGTAATTATAGCAGAAATCTATCTTTATAGGCAAGCATTTTACAGAGTGTAAAAGAAGGTCAAAGAATCCTCAATCTTGTTGGCAACGCTTGGAGTGTAAATTAATTGCGGGCGGAGGCTTTATGGAATAATTGAATCAAGTGGCAGACTTATATCGGCATAAAATTGCAACGCTAACCTTCAAATAAGTGAACTCTCTGGAGGCTGTTCTGTTTTTCTCTCTCATTTCACCTTTTCCTCTCTACCTCAGAGATAAACCAGGAAGCACAGTCATCCAGCGCCGAGGTCGCAGTCGTGTGTGAGAATACATTTTTACAGTCTGAAATTAGTTATCTCTGCTAATTAAGTCTGCATCCATTTGCTTTGATATGTATGTTGATAAATTCAGAAATGGCTTCATCAGCACCCGGAAAGAGTACATGGAGTGTGTAATGATATTTTAGCTAATAGATTGTTAATTAATTGCACACATTGCTATGCTAATTTTAGCCGAAGAGGCATGTTAATCATTCGTAATGAGTCAATCTGTGCAAGCGATGCTTGTAGTTAGATCATCACATTACTTATTTACCCAGTGTCCTCTAGAGCTACTGGATGTCAGTGCTAGTGTTGTTTCTGCTTTCTTGATGTGGTTAATCACTTTTGTCTTTGGTTGTGAAGTAAACCACTGTACCAATGTCCAGTTTGTGAACCAAACATTTTTCTGAGTCAGATCTTTTCAGTGACTCATTTAACTGTATTCGAGCAGTTTTTAAATGGGCAACTCACTGATTCACTGACTTGATAAAGCCGAGAGCATGACAGATACAGTATATCTGACACGGTTTAAAAAGCATTTCATTAAAACGCATGCAAATAAAGAAATTCACTTTTTGGATTTAATAGGCAAATGCTTAAGAGTCTATGATTGGATCATTATTGCAGTGATTATGATGTTTCTATAGCATGGTATAGGTTTGGCAACAGTTCTTCTAATGCTAACTGATGGAGTGTGTAGCTTTTCATTTCTTAAACAACCATGTAGGAACACACATTATTGTCATATTCCAGGATCACAATGCCAAGATTCATCAGGCTCAAACTGTGAAAGAATGGTTGTGAGGGAGCATGAAGGATCATTGTAACACAGGAATTGGCAAGCTTAAATTCATTTAAAGTCTTTGGGATGTGCTGGAGGAGACTTAACAGAGTGCTGGACTATTTAAATCCAAATCTCAATTTTTTTTTTTTTTGGCCGGGCAGTGTGAAATATAAAAACTATAATAAACAACAATAATTTCTGTTTGAGAGCATGTAATATTCTATACTGGAATTTCCAACATGATCTCACAGGAAAATTTAACTGTCACAATGTGGAAATTTTGTATGAATTCATACGATGTGAATCATACAAAAACATATGATTATTAGAAAAAAGTAAGCATGAACCCCCACCCCACCCCTAAACATCACTGGGGCACCAACAGATAGTTCGAAAATGAGTTCTCCAAAGCTTGAAATAGTTATGAATTGCCATGATACTGTATCAGCGTCAAGCCGCCTTTCCACTGCACACGATCTCATGACAATGCGTATAAATAGAGTGTGCAATCTCGTAGAATGTATGCCATAAAGTGCGTATCATATGCACGCCAAAAACGGCATACCATATGCACGCCAAAATGAGTTTTGGCGTATTCATTCTACGAGATTGCACACTTGTACTATTGATACGCATTTTCGTGAGATCGGGCTTGCACACGACATTTGGACACGACTGTCAGAATTCGCCTTCTGCTTACCAAGTCGTAGTGAACTTTCATTATGATCTTGCGTGGCAACAATAAACTTTCTTGGAAATCCTTCCCGTTAAGACTCACCAAATGGTAATACTCGAGCTAGATAGTGTTTTGCCCAAACTCTCACCATGGTGGTACGAATAAATGAATGCAAACAATAAACAGCTATGCACATAGGACAAATCATAACCGCCAATAATTTGAGTGGAAATATGGTGACAGATATAAAAAAAATCTAAATATGAAATGAATAATTGATTACTTATCAACAACCATGCATTTTTAAAAGTTTTTAAATGTAGTTTCTGATAAAGTTAAATGAAAAGTGATAATTGTCATAAATATCTGGTTGAAATACATTGCAATAAATCACATCCGGCAGGCGTGTTGCATACAATGTAGTTTCTCAAGTTCAAATCTTTTAACACATCCAAAATTCCGCATCCACCAATGGTCGGCAGCCCACGCAGCCCCTGTGTGACTTTCCTTTGCAAATGAGTGATTTCCGGTCCATCGGCTGTCACGTGCAGTGGAAAGGCAGCTTCAGAGTCTGCATCCTTCTAAGGCTGAATAAGCCACAGCAGCTCCATGAAGGCCGGCCCAATGCGATGGCTCCTTTGAATGCAGCCTACAAATATGCCTGTCATTTCCCGGGCCACGAAGGCTCAAATGAGTGGGATCTTCACAGCCTAACCTATCCCAAGATTCATTGCGTGCCAATGACAAATTGATATTTTTTTTAGGAAATTGTGGTTGTTAAGCTGTTTTGTTTTCAGACAGCTTAATATAACTTTTTTTTATAAGTCCAGTATAAACATTACTGCTGCTCGTCAACGAAAGTAGCTAGTTACAGTTTTTTTGTTGACAAGAGCAATGCTTTAAAGGTTAGACCGCCCCATTTAAGGTCCTGTCCCAAATGGCACACTTAATGTGCACTTGCGGTCTCAGAAGGGTGAATTTTGCTCACAATGCGCCCCCTTTTAGGGCTGTTATGCACCACTTTTGCCGAGCATGCAAGCCCTTCAGCAGATATCTTCCCAACAGTCAAAGCGGTGTCATGTCATGAAAGTGTGGACTCAGAGAAAGACTGCAAGGCTGATTTTTTTAAAATACATGAGCCTATTTGGGTAAATAGTAAACCACTGTTAAAGGATTAAAATTACATTTGGCCTTGAAATGAGAAGCTGAAAAGTGTTGAAAACCATTATAAAACCTTGCAAACAGACCAGCCTGTTCAGCCTGACAAACATTTCGCAGTCTGTTTTATCATGAATAACTGTGGTTACTGTTGTGATATTTTCCTTCTTTATCAATTTGTATGAAAAGCCACAATGTGGATATTAAGAGATAAATGTAATGTAATATTTGATGTGAAGCAGATCATTCCACTGTCATGCAAAAAAATAAATTCCTCTAGAGATGCCAAGTCAGTTCAACAGTGAAGCTGTTGGCTCTAATTTACCAGGAAACTGTGACGTGCGCCTGCCTACCCGACACTGGCTCCCAGCTAAAATATATAAAAATCACCCAAAAATAGCATGTGTATCAACGCCCACTCACACAGGTTCATGGCCTGCCCACAGCCATCATATTTCATCAATCTTTCAGCCACGTATTGACGGGACGTCCACACACATTTGTCTGATGGGTGTTGTGGCCCTGTGAAATATTAATTTCTGTATTATGGGAGGTGCTGTCCCTAAATGTGAGTGGTAGGATGTTGCCCGGGGCACTGAAAACACTCATTCTGTTCATTAACCCAGCAGAGATAATGTTCATTACTAGCACAGTGGAACATGTATTGAACTCTTGCATGCTTATGGACTGTTTAATGCATAAATATGCCTGTTAGTCCTTTCATGTCTTCATACAAAAGACCAATAAGACCCATTTATACATGCTTTAATGACATGGTTTGTCATTTGTGTGCTTTTGCTTTACTTATGTCCACACTGGTTTTGAATCTTTTTGACTCTTTGTAGACTAATATATTGCTCTGGTACATCTGCTGTAATGACAAAGCTTGTTTACAAACTTTACAGAAACTAGGAGTTAATAGTGTGTGAACAAATTTTACTCTGAAATTATCAGTGAATTTCACAAATAATTACAAAGAAATGGCAAGTTACACTGAATTAAACATGAAATTTGAAAGAAAGACTGAAATAGCATTTCCTTGTTAAAAACTTCTTTAATAATCTTTGTTTTAGGGATGAGCTTGAAGCCTAAATCCAAATTCGTAAAGGCACGGAAAATGAATAACGTATTCTACGGAGCCCCTAAAGGGACATTGTTTGGCTTGCCACGGTAGTCAGTTACATTACATCATATTTCACTTGATGACAATAAGGAGAGATGACTGACAGGATGATGTCTGAGGATTTAGTGCTCAATTATTGACAAATATCCTATCTTGTAAAATGGGAGGTCTGTACCGCCGCTCCCTATACACTGAATGATTTCTGAAGTAAAAGTAAAAAGCGAGCGTGCATTCAAAAAACCCATTTCAATACCAAGCATATGATAGAGAGCTCCCTGATACCCACAAATAATATACACAATTTGTGACTTGTGCTGGCAAAATGAGTCAGAATGTGCACAGGTTAATTACAAGCTACAGGCAAAACAAGTGAAAAATGCAATTTTTTAATCAAATTTGAGGTTTTCACTAAAATGAGTTCATTAAGCCCAGCTCGTCTAGCGATTCCAGTGCTCCAAATAGTAATTAAACGTCTAAATGAATCTTTAATTGTACGTTTGCTGTTTGCTCCTCAATGACTGGTGCTTCCCCTCAGCACAAGTTTGCTATCATTGTAAAGTGCAGCATTCCAACTTTGTGAATATTCATAGCGAATTCTCGATGGCATGAGTCTGAACCAAGCGGCAACCTCCCTCAGTTTCTCTTGAAGCCAATATGGAAGTAACTTAAAGGGCACCTATTATGCCCCTTTTTACAAGATGTTAGTCTCAGGTGTCCCCATAGTGTGTCTGTGAAGTTTCAGATAAAAATTCCTGACCGCTCATTTAATATACCATTTTGAAAATGCCAAATTTTGGGGTTTGAGAAAAATTAGCTCCTGGCCCCAGAGGCCGGAGCCTTCACAGTTCGTGAACACCAGTGAACATGCAAATGAAACCTGAATCTACATCTGTTTGTTTTGATGGTCATCTCTATGGCAGTTCATCATCTTGAAATATTATCATCTGCATGTGTTTTAAAGCCTTATCACTCTCAACTTGAGCACACACACACCCGACGCATGCGCACAGAGAGCTGGATGTCGGTGTGTCCGTGAGTAGGCTATTAAACTAAAGTTACACTACTTCATGTGTTGTTGCGATTAAACTGTCAAATGCACACAAGATTACGTCAGAAACACACAAAGTTCACATGAACACATTGGTTATGTCTGTGCACGTATGCAGCAAGTACAGAAAACCTGTGTGTGTATTAGATCTGTGTACTAAAGTGAAAACAGTGTAATATACAGTACCTACGGCTATATCTGCTGTTAATATGAATCAAACAACTAAATATAAACAGAAAAATCACTCACTGCTCTTGACTGACTGAACTTTACACATTTCTTACTATGTTAAATGCTTTTCCCGCCTATTTTCCCATATTGTCAGTTATCTGGCGGTGACGCACTGCCAAGATGGCAACGCCCGACTTTGAGGCTTCAAAACTGCTCTTCAGAACCCTGTGGGTGACACCACGGACAATGCGTCCATTTTTTTCTATTTTCTTGCATTATTTATCCAGCTCTAGAAATCACATTTTTAAAATGGCTTCCTCTCATTTACAGATTTACAAAGATCAAATCTCGATCTTGTGTTTTATCTTGATCTTTGTTGTTTAGCTGTTTAGATTATTTTAAAGCTGGGTTTGTCTTTTAAATCATTTGGTGTCATTTTGTAGCACTCTGATGTTTGCTGAGGCCGCCTGCTTGAGATCTACATCTTGTGCTGCCCTTAGAATGCATATGAAAAATGTGGCAATAGAGAGCAAGCCATGGCCTGTTCCCGTATTCACAGCCAAAGTTCTTGATGACAAACAAAAGGGAGTCACGACTGTGTGTTCACCGAATTAGCATATCCAGACTCGCTTATATTCAAAATGACAGTGAGATGACTACGCTTGGTGAATGCACCAAGGTTATGCGTTTCCTATTCTGTGTTTATTATTGAAAAACAGTTGGGAGGTAAATTATGCACATCAGTTTGAGCATGGCACGTACTGAGGAAAAAGAGACCGCTGAGTGCAATTAGACCTCAGTGTGTGTGGAGGATTGGGAAATCAGAGGAAGAATTCATAAATCACTTGTTGGATATTATACTTTGGTTTGAAGGATTCACACAGAATTCCTGCATTTTATGGCTGGTGTAACATGCTCAAGGCCCCATATCTGTAAAATGAGATACCACTGACATGCATGAGAAAGTATGGGTCTGGGTTGCTGGTTTAGCCATGTTTAGAGCTGGTTGCCTTCAGAAAGCCATGAGCTGTATAGTAAAAATGTTAAATCAAAGACAAAACTCTAAAGGACTCTGTTCCAAAACCTAGCAAGTTGCCTAGATGTTGTCCACTGCCTAGGTAGTGTAACTAACTAAATCCTAACTGAAATGGGAGCCTCATGAATCTGTATATGAGCAGTCCCTTGTGAAAAATAAATACACGTTAGGATACTTTAAAAAGAGTGCTTAAGTGCGCTTTAAAGAATATAGTGTGAACTGAATGTATCGTTTTCAGATACTTGATTGCATGTTTTTTACAATGTAATGAGTATGATTATGATAATTCCGTAGTTAAATATATTTGTAATTAATTACACATTTGAAATTAAATTAGAATTTAGTGCAATTTAAAATATATCGGGCACTATTTTAACGTTCTAAGCACATAGTCTGAAGCGCAAGGCACAGGTGCACTTAGGGCATAACCAAATCCACTTTTGCTAGTTTAACGACGGAAAGAAAAACGGTTGGAGCGCCCGGCGCATAGCCCAAAAGGGTTGTACCTATAGTCTCTTAATGAGTCATTGGTGTGTTTTGGGTGTAACATGCAATAAACCAATCAGAGTCTCATCTCCCATTCCCTTTAAAAGCCAGTTGCACTCACACCATGGCGGTTTTGCTATTTACATGGTGGGATATAGACACCCTCAACCTGACGAGTCAGTTTAAATACATGTGTGTATTGGCACGATTGGTCAAACAATTAGCCAATTTAATTTGTCATTAATGCAAATAGGAAATTCTGATACATGCAATGACTGACTATAATAAAATTTTACATTGGAATCATTTTATTTTTAATGTTTGGCATATTGTTCACAAATCTGTCTAAATCTGTGTTAGTGAGCACTTCTCCTTTGCCGAGATAATCCATCCACCTAACAGGTGTGGCATATCAAGATGCTGATTAGACAGCATGATTATTGCACAGATGTGCCTTAGGCTGGCCAGAGTAAAAGGCCACTCTAAAATGTGCAGTTTTATCACACAGCACAATGACACAGATGTCACAAGTTTTGAGGGTGTGTGCAATTGGCATGCTGCCTGCAGGAATGTAATGTTCATTTCTCTATCATAAGCCATCTCCAAAAGTGTTTCAGAGAACTTGGCAGTACATCCAACCGGCCTCACAACCGCACATTTTAGCGTGGCCTTTTATTGTGGCCAGCCTAAGGCACATCTGTGCAATAATCATGCTGTCAGCATCTTGATATGCCACACCTGTGAGGTGGATGGATTTTCTCAGCAAAGGAGAAGTGCTCACTAACACAGATTTAGACAGATTTGTGAACAATATTTAAGAGAAATAGGTATTTTGTGTACATAGAAAAAGTTTTAGATCAGCTCATGAAAAATGGGGGCACACACAAAAATGTTGCATATTAGCAAAGGTGCATATTACTAACGTGCACTTTATATAACACACACACACACAAAAAAGTGTTTGAAAGGGCCTATTAACATTAAATTAGTTTAAATTATGTTTATAATACAGTTTAAATTGTAATCAAGTATTTTACATGTGCTTTAGTATGTTAGTCAACACATCAAAATAAGTGTACTACTATAACGCACCACAACTCTCATAATTTTATTAACACTTTTAATAATTAATAATGTTTATATAGTAATGACTGCAATCCCAGTACATGTTCTCTGTAGGATATTTTCTTTCAAAAATACATTTAAAATGCCTTTTTATAAAAAAAAACAAAACAAATTATTTTCTTTGTCTGTTGCAGAGAGAGAGAATTCGCTCTGTTTATATGTTCTATAAATCTTTACCTCACCCGTTGAAGTTCATTAGTGCGGCGCCTGACGTCCGTTTGTAATGAGCATCTGTACAGGTCACTCTTAATTTCTTTATGTAGATCGTGAGCGTGTGATTGTGTGTATGTGTGTGTGTGTGTGCACGCGCCTATCCATCCTGAAGGGCTCTGCACTCATTTATATTCATAATTTCCGCCATCTTAATTAGGTCTGATTTAGTATTTAGCCCAGAGGTGCTGTTGTTTGTGTTACACCATTTTACCGCTTGTTAAATGTTAATGGAGTTTTTTTGTTATTATTATAATTCCACTACATTTCATTTAAACCTAATTAATATCATGCACACTCTCTGTGCAGAAATGATTTCATCAGGTGTTAATACTCCAGGATTTCTGCTGTTTGTTGACTTTATCTCTGGGTGTTATGAAATCATATGCCTTACCCTCTAAACAGCCATCTGGAGACTTACGAGCAGTTATGAAGCTGACACGATGATTTCAAATCAACAGCTCAATTGGCACATCCTTTAAACAATGTAAATGTTGGTTTTGGAAAGAGTCCCGTTCCTCACACATCCTTCACGAGCCTCCCAGCATCTTTCATCGCCTCCCAGGCTGAAACTACTGTTATTTACAAGCACTTTCTGTAGCTCCAACCCCCATGGCCCACTAATGAGCAGAGAGTGTAATTAGCCCTGAGTCTCCCTCTTTGGGTGCCATTAGTGCATGCTAATAGTGCCCGGATGCAAAAGCAGATTATTCCATGTTATTAGATAGGAGGGATGGTCTATAAACACTATAAAATGTGAAGCTACTCGGCTCATTTGCTGCTTCTGGAATGTACTGTACTTATTGTTGATATGTATCCTCAGCTACTAACTAGGACCTTAAATCAGGCAAGTCATTTCACAAGTCATTTCACACGGCGGCCATCTTTGAAACGCCTCTCGGTCAGCAATTTCAGTCATGCAAGTACATCTCCTATCTCTTTGGTTGCGTTTTGACAGTTTTTGGGATTGACAATAGCATGTACTTACAGGTGTGAGTCTCGAAATGTCCTGTTCAAACTCCAACTTACAGTAGCTTTTCTAATACATTCTGTATGGACGTGCAACGAGAATCAAGCCTGTATTCTCGTACCATAGACACATGAGAAAAATAATCTTAAAGTCACCCTATTATGCTATTTTAAAGTTTCCTAATTTTGTTTTGGAGCTTCAACAACAGGTTTACATGCATCAAAGGTAAAAAAAAAAAACACTTTAATTTTCTCATAATATACGCTGCACATCACCACAGTGTTCAATGATTCTCAAACAACTTTCCAGTCTACCGTGCAGCGCACGTCGGAAACCAGCCATTACCATAACTGTACTTCAGCTCTGTGCGGAGGCTTAAGCTCAGCTATTGTACACATCGTAAAGACAGTAACGATGATGTCGATTTGAGCAGGACGTTTCTCAGTGATACGCTACTCATTCTGAGGTATATTATGAGATGTTGCAACTGTATTTTATCAGCATTAAGAAGTTTATGTCGATCAACAATATATATACCATGTGTGTATTTCTGATTTATTGCGGTGCACATGCAGGAACTGTATCAATAACGCACATGTTAGCCCAGCACTAACGTGACTGACTGATGTAAAATTAAAATTAGCAAAATAAATCTTGCTGCATCCCTTATCATTACTCAAAGTAGTAAGAACAACAGACAATCTGCATTAATAGACACAGTTTTGGGTAATAGTGGCCCACAGCTGAATTAAAAAAAAGAATGAAACAATCCATAACAGGGGCACTTTAAAGGAGTTAAACACTTTCTTAACTTTATTAGGTTAGAAAGTACAAAAATGGCCATCAAGAATAATTTTATTCTTAAGAATGAATCCAGCCCCAGATGGTAACTAGAATATTTCACTATTTTCATGTGCGATATGCTCCACAAAACGTCTCGGTTACGACTGTAACCTTAGTTCCCTGAATAGGGAACGAGACGCTGCGTCACCGCTTTGGGAACGCCTCTGCGTGATTGCGTCGTGAAGCACGTATGTCATCAGTCCAATAGAGAGACGGAACGTCATCGGCGTGGTGACGTCGTAGACCCGGAAGCTATATAGCACACTGGCAAACACACGCCGTTAGCTTCTGATAAGGATGAAACAAGGCGCTTGCGAGCATGCGGGGAGTATGGCTGGGTGACGCAGCGTCTCGTTCCCTATTCAGGGAACTAAGGTTACAGTCGTAACCGAGACGTTCCCCTTCAAGGGAACTCGAGCTGCGTCACCGCTTTGGGAACGAGAATAACCACGCCCCCATAGGAGCCGAATGCCCGCCTGTGTCATGATTAGGAGGCGAGCACCCGTGCCCCAGGAGTAGCCTTGATGTCAAGTTCATAGAACCTGACGAAGGTATGCGGCGAGGACCAACCTGCCGCATCACAGACCTCCTGCAGGAGGCCCTGACAGGATTGCCTGCGAAGCAGCCCTCCTAGTGGAGTGGGACCGGACAGCCAAGGGAGAAGGCTGTCCGGCCGCCACATAAGCAAGTGAGATAGCCTCGACTACCCACTTGCTCATCCTCTGCTTTGAAACCGGCCCCCCCCTCGAGGGAGGCCCGTAACAGACAAATAACTGTTCTGTTCTCCTCCACAGGGCAGCTCTGTGGACATAAGTGTCTAAAGCACGAACAGGGCAAAGCAGATTGAGTCGTTCCTGGTCTGACGTCACAAAAGGCGGAGGACAAAAGGCTTGCAGCACAACAGGTCTCATAGGGTTAGTAAGAACCTTAGGAACATAGCCCGGCCTAGGGTACAAGAAAGCCTTGGCCATGCCGGCGCGAACTCCAAGCACGAGGGTGCCACCGAGAGAGCCTGTAGATCTCCTATTCTCTTTAGAGAAGAAATAGCGAGAAGAAAGATAGTCTTTAAAGTCAGAAACTTCTCGAAACTCCTCGAGCGGCTCAAAGGAGCCTCGGAAAGACCCCAAAGGACCACCGAGAGGTCCCAGGCCGGCACCCTGGTGCGTACTGCAGGTCTCAACCTCAAAGTGCCACGAAGGAAACGAGTAACCATAGGGTGTCGCCCTAAAGAAACACCATCCAAAGGAGTGTGGTAAGCACCTAAGGCCGCCACATACACCTTTAGTGTGGAGGGCGCTAACCCAGCGGAGAATCTCTCCTGCAAGAAGTCCAGCACCGCACTCGCAGGGCAGTTAACTGGATCCCACAGGCGATCTCTGCACCATAAGGTGAAGAGTCTCCACTTCAGTGCGTACAGTTTCCTCGTGGAGGAGCTCTAGAGTGTAGAATGGTCTCAACAACCTCAGTTGAGAGACCAGAACTTATGAGCTGGGCCCCCTCAGAGGCCAAGCCCACAGTCTCCACAACTCTGGGCGAGGGTGTACGAAGACGCCGCCCGCCTGAGAGAGAAGGTCCCTCCTGATCGGAATCTCCATGGGAGAGCCGTCGAGGAGAGACACAATGTCCGAGAACCATACTCGGCCTGGCCAGAACGGGGCTACTAACAGTAGACGGGCCCCGTCCCGGCGCACTCTCTAGAACTCCCGGAAGCAGAGCAATCGGGGGAAAAGCGTACAGGGGCAGCCTCGGCCACTCCTGTACCATAGCGTCCAGTCCGAGAGGAGCTGGAGGTGCTAGGGAGAACCACCGACGACAATGCGTATTCTCGTGAGTGGCGAACAGGTCCACTTGAGCCCTGCCAAATCTCTCCCAAAGGAGCTCCACCACCTTGGTGTGGAGTCTCCACTCCCGAGCCTCGGCCCTGCCTCGACAGGATGTCCGCTTCCACATTCAACCGCCCAGGAATGAACATAGCCCTCACTGAGAGCAGTTTCCCCTGGGACCAGAGGAGGATAAGGCGCGCCAGCTTGTACAGCTGACGAGACCTCAGACCCCCCTGATGGTTGACATAAGAGACCACCGATGTGCTGTCTGTGCGAACGAGCACATGATGGCCCCTGAGATATGGCAGGAAGTGCTTCAGAGCCTGAAACACTGCCAGCATTTCTAGACAATTTATGTGCCACGAATGATGGTGTTCCTGCCATAAGCCCTGGGCTGAGCGACCACTCATGGTCGCCCCCCAGCCCGTAAGGGAGGCATCCGTGCTCAGAGATACCCGCTGGCACGGTGCCCCAGTAACGGGCCCTGGGCTAAAAACCACGGGTCCTTCCACATGACCAAGGAGCGGAGACACCGCCGCGTAACCTTGATCACACGAAAAGGATTTCCCCTCGGGGAAAAGCCCTTGGTTTTGAGCCACCACTGTAATGGTCTCATGTTCAACAGGCCGCATGGAATGATGTTGGACGCTGCTGCCATGAGACCTAACAGTCTCTGAAACTGTTTTACAGGGAGTGACTGTTCTAGCTTCACCCCCCTCACGGCCGAGCGGATCGACCCTATGCGAGGCTCTGACAATCGGGCCTGCATAGAGACCGAATCCCAACTCACGCCTAGATACGTTATTCTCTGTACTGGAGAAAGAACGCTCTTCTTGGAGTTGAGCCTCAGCCCTAACTTCCTCATGTGCGCGAGGACAACATCTCGATGTTGAACCGCGAGACAAGCTGACTGTGCTAGGATCAGCCAGTCGTCGATGTAATTGAGGATGCGAATCCCCTGCATACGCAAGGGGACTAGCGCCGCGTCCACACACTTCGTGAAGCGTGTGGGGTGAAAGTGCTAGACCAAAGGGAAGCACCCGATATTGATGCGCTTCTCCTGAAAGCGAACCTCAGGTACTTCCTGTGCTGTGGGAGGATGGAGACATGAAATTATGCATCTTTGAGATCTATCGTGACAAACCAGTCCTCGGACCTGATCTGAGACACGATCTGTTTGAGTGTAAGCATCCTGAACTTGAGCTTTGCTACACAGCGGCTCAGAACGCGAAGATCTAAGATCGGGCGCAGCCCTCCATCCTTCTTTGGCACTATGAAGTACCGGCTGTAAAAGCCTGACTCCCTGCCAGGCGGGAAACCTTCTCTATAGCCCCTTTTGCAGCAGAGTCTGTACTTCTTGAGACATAACCAGAGCCTGCTCGGGCCCACCACCGTGGGCAGGACCCGTTGAAACTGGGTGGGCGACATCGAAACTGAATGGCGTACTTCCTTACACTGCAGGACCCATTGAGATATATTCGGCAGATTCTCCCACTCTGCCAGAAAATCTACTAAGGGTACCAGCCTCTCGAGACTGGCCTCTGATGTACTCTGCACCACGAGTGCAGTGCCCTGAAACGGCTGACCGGCAGGGAACCACTGACTCGACAGCGCCACCTCCCTCCTCGAAGGACGCGAGCCATCCTCGAACGACCCGCGAGGGCTCTCCATGCCCCGGCGCTCGGGCGGGGTTGGTGGATCGACCCTGTGAGGGCACCGAGGACAGCGGGTACCGTGTGCTGAGGTAACCACCGTCTGCCCCCAGAGGGGATAACCCTCACAGCCCTAGAACGCCGTAGCGTCAGGACTTCTTCGACGCAGCCTTCCTCGAGATAATAACTGTCCTCAGATCAGCTCTACTCGTGGAAGGCTGCGCCTGAGCGCCGCCCACCAGCCCACCCTTTCTGCGGGGGTGCGCGGGTGGCGGCGCTCTGTTTTTGCTGCGCCCTGTGCGAGGAGCCAGTACTCGGCGCCTGCTGCTCCGCCCAGCAGCAGGCGAGACTTGGGGTTTCCGAGGAGGAACTGCTTGAGCGCCGCAGATTGTTTCTTTGCCTCCTGGAACCTGTCGGTAACCGTGGTGACCGCGTCACCGAACAGACCTCCAGGAGACAGTGGCGCATCAAGCAGAAAGCTCTTGTCCCTCTCTTTGATCTCGGTCAGATTTAACCATAAATGCCTCTCCGTGGCCACCAGGGCTGCCATAGAACGGCCCACACATCTGGCCGTCTCCTTGGTGGCACGGAGAGCGAGATCTGCCGAAGATCGGAGCTCGGAGACCACATCAGCTCCGATCTCCTGGCTTTCCCCCAAGTCCCTTAGCAGATCAGCCTGGTATGCCTGCACTAATGCCATAGTGTGCAGACATGCGGCCTGACCTGCTGCCGGTATGCTTTGCCCACTAACTGAGATGTTACTTTCAATGGCTTAGTGGGCAAAGATGGAGCCTTCATGGCTGATGCTGATTCGGGCGAGAGATGGCTCGCGAGCGTCTCTTCAACCCGTGGCATCGAACCATAACCATGCCTTTTCAGTCCCATAATGTTACTATAAACGGATGTATGGGGACTGAACACACGTGAAGACATGGGCCGTTTCCACGATCTCGACACCTCAGTGTGGAGATCAGTGAAAAATGGCAGGCTCCTCCGCGGAGGCTGAGCAGAGCGTGTGGGGAGAAAGCGCTCGTCGAGCCTGCTTTTTACACAGGCTCGCTCATGATGCTCTTGTGGCCAGTCAATGTTTAATCTGGCCACCGCTCTGCTCAAAACCTCCACGAGCTCCTCACTGGCAGGGGATTGAAGTGGCGAGTCCTCAACCCTGCATCGATGCTGCAGACATCCACCTCCTCGGAGGAAGACAGCTGCAGCATCGCGGCCGCCAGGCGGGAGAATCGCAGCGGGCTCCGAACCCAGAGAAGCAGCACTGGATCTAGCGGGTGAAAGCTGAGATAGGGGGGCCCGTCTCAACCTCCGTCAGATCCATTTGCGAACCCCACGACATGAGCTGCCGCTGTGCCTCGGCAGCAGCGGGGCCCACGCCGCGGGGAGCGCGAGCCGCGGCGCCCTTCTCGGCGCGCCGGCGGATCGCAGCACGGAGAGGCAGAGCCTCACAGTGCTCACAGCCGGCACCCTCGAGTGCCGACTGAGCGTGCTGCTCACCCAAACAAACGATGCACATAGAGTGTATCCCGTCCGTGATGTAACGAGGACAGGGAGGAACACACTTTCTGTACAATCGTTCGCTCGCCATACTCTCTTGCCCAATATCAGTGTGAGTGCAAACTTGTGAAAACAGGGGTCTGAACTCAGACACAAACAGATATTTAGACAGACAATGACACAGAGCGCTTGTTGAAGACAACAGAAGCTAACGGCGTGTGTTTGCCAGTGTGCTATATAGCTTCCGGGTCTACGACGTCACCACGCCGATGACGTTCCGTCTCTCTATTGGACTGATGACATACGTGCTTCACGACGCAATCACGCAGAGGCGTTCCCAAAGCGGTGACGCAGCTCGAGTTCCCTTGAAGGGGAACATCTGTGGGTGAGCCATTTAAAGCTGAGACTATGGTTCCTGTTTCCTCCTTAATCATGTGCTTTCTTGTAAACAGCATTGGTAAGAAAGCGTCTGCCAAAAACACGAATGTAAATGTCACATTTTCTTTGTTAGCTTTTGAGGAAGCTTGCTTTGGCCATGTGGGATAGTCTCGGAGGGAAATGTCATTTGCTAGCATTAAGAATAGGATTAGCTGTAAGACCCTTAGGTGGATATTGTGGTGATTCCCACACACATCAACACAAGACTCACTCAGGCGCTTATAAAGTCAACATTACATTTTTTCCTTCTCAATACACATTTCTTAATACTCTTAATTGGTGCATGTTTTCCCAAATGTTAGTCTTTAGAATCTTTATTCAAAATAATAACAGTTTTCAGTTTCTTCAAAATAGCAACTCACCAACAAATGCGCCTGAACACACCTCATTTTCAGACCAGCACACCCATGGGCGAGCCCGATCTCACGAAAATGCGTATCAATAGTACGAGTGTGCAATCTCGTAGAATGTATACGCCAAAACTCATTTTGGCGTGCATATGGTACGCCGTTTTTGGCGTGCATATGATAAGCACTTTATGGCGTATTATATGTACGAACCCCCCAAACCCCCACCCTCACCCTACCCAAAAGCGTGTCATATACACGCCATAAAGTGCGTATCATATGCACGCCAAAAACGGCGTACCATTTGCACGCCAAAATGAGTTTTGGCATATACATTCTACGAGATTGCACACTCGTACTATTGATACGCATTGTCATGAGATCGTGTTGCATTGGCGGACAGATGGGCGCGAGTGCATTTGCTATTTAAACAATGTGGCACTGGACGTTAAGATGATTACTGCGTCAGGCTGAATCTAGCAAAAAAACACATCTGCCGTTGCATTGTGCCGGGTGTATGATAGGGCCCTTAGTGTTATCAATCGATTTAAAAATAATAATAAAACAAATCAAAATTTATTTATAAAGCACCTTAAAGGTGCACTATGAAACTTTTCCGTCCGCTAGAGGTCACCTGTTCAAAACAAAAGCGTAGTTTGATGACGCCAGGTTTGAGCGCAGAATCTTGGGACATGTGGTCTTCACCTCACAGCCAGTGGAAAATAATCAGGATAGGACTAGGGCAGAAATCATGTTGATGGATGCTGTTATTAACATTACTGTAGTATGAAGCAGAGCAGGGCCGAGTGTTGTGGGGCTGAGCAAGGCCGCTGGAGCGAATTTTAATGAGATGAACAACACACGCCTCGCGAGTAGCGGGACTTTTATTATGATGGGACACAGTCACCGGGCACCTGTGCTATTTCCGCTTTTCCAGTCATGAATATGAGGTAACGTAGCTCTGTTTATCATATTTTATACATTTGAGTGTGTTGAAAATGATGTTATGACGTTACTCTGTGCGTTCGTTTGGCGGTTGCAATGGCACTTGTTACACACTGCTAAGAGTAAAGCGTTTCTGCAAAATAAAACCGAAACCGAGGTTAACGCAGATATGACGTAATTGACAGGCGACTCCCTCAGACGCAATAAAATAGCAATTTTCTCACAATTTACAAATAGTTGGAAACATTTGGGATATTGTAAGTACTCAAATGAACAAAATATATAACACTGGCCTAGTGGTTTTTGGATATTTTAATGCAAAAATACTACTTACTGCACCTTTAAAGGATTAGTTCACTTCAAAATGAAAATATCCTGATAATTTACTCACGCCCATCTCATCCAAGATGTGTTGAAAAGAAATACAATTTCTTTGAGGAAAACATTCCAGGATTTTTCTCCATATGCAGTGTATCCGGAAAGTATTCACAGCATGTCACTTGTTCCACATTTTGTTATGTTACAGCCTTATTCCACAATGGATTAAATTCATATTTTGTTTCCTCAATTCTACAAACAATACCCCATAATGACACCATGAAAGAAGTTAGTTTAAAATCTTTGCAAATGTATTAAAAATGAAAAATTGCCATGACACTCAAAATGTAGGCTCAGGTGCATCCTGTTTCCACTGATCATCCTTGAGATGTTTTTACAACTTGATTGGAGTCTGCCTGTGGTAAATTCCGTTGATTGGACATGATTTTGAAAGGCACACACCTGTCTATATAAGGTTCCACAGTTAACAGTGCATGTCAGAGCACAAACCAAGCCATGGAGTCCAATGAATTGTCTGTAGACCTCCGAGACAGGATTATATCAAGGCACAGATCTGGGGAAGGGTACAGAAAAATGTCTGTAGCATTGATGGTTCCAATGAGCACTGTGGCCTCCATCATCCATAAATGGAAGAAGTTTTGAACCACCAGGACTCTTTCTAGAGCTATCCGCCCAGCCAAACTGAGCGATCTGGGGAGAAGGGCCTTTGTCAAGGAGGTGACCCAGATGGTCACTTTGACAGAGCTCCAACATTTCTCTGTATAGAGAGGAGAACGTTCCAGAAGAACAACCATCTCTGCAGCACTCCACCAATCAGGCCTGTATGGTAGAGTGACCAGACGGACAACACACCTCAGTAGAAGGCACATGACAGCTCGCTTGGAGTTTGCCACCTGAAGGACTCTCAGACCATGAGAAACAAAATTCTCTGGTCTGATGAAACAAAGATTGAACTCTTTGGCCTGAATTGCAAGTGTCATATCTGGAGGAAACCAAAGGAAACCAATCCTTGGTTAAACCATCCTGGAGGAAACCAAGTGTCATGTCTGGAGAAAACCAGGCACGCAAGGCCAATACCATTCTTAACATGAAGCATGGTGGTGGCAGCATCATGCTGTGGGGATGTTTTTCAGCGGCAGGAACTGGGAGACTAATCAGGATCGAGGGAAAGATGAATGCAGCAATGTACAGAGACATCCTTGATGAAAACCTGCTCCAGAGTGCTCAGGACCTCAGACAGGGGCGAAGGTTCATCTTCCAACAGGACAACGACCCTAAGCACACAACCAATATATAGTTATAGTTCACTGACAAGGTTTGTACTGTAAATATGCTTGACTGTTAAAGGTGGGATATTTCTTCCTAATGAAAGAGTGCTCCAACATAATAGCTCACTTTTAACAGTTATTTTATCTGTAGTTCATAACATTTCTCACAGGTTTCTGCTCGTTCTAAATCAGATACAGACAAATTAGCACCGTGAGAGTACATTTATTTGAATGCATTCAAAAGAGTGATTGCGTGTTAATTAGTCATACCGTCTCTCTATTAATTGTGAAGCTGTGCATATGTAGTTGCTTCCAAAGTAAAAATGTATATGCTTTAACTTTTGAGTTTCTAAGCTACTTTAGTGGTAAATCACAGGACAGCATTGACAATGATTTTCTGCACTCCTCTCTGTGCGTGAAATCTGTCTACTTTATGCACGTTCGTGTATCAGAATGCATCAGTGCATTTGTTCAATATAATACATATCCGATGGTCTAAAATCGCTTCAGTGTTCAAACTGGCAAGCCTTAAAACAAAAGTTCAGTGAAGACGCAAGTGAAAGTGATCTGGCTTTGATTTGGTGTTTGAGTTCACCTCCCGCTGACTGGATGAGGCGAAGTCACGTGATTACTCATGTGGTATTTTTTTTAAGGGGAATGTTTTAACAGGATAAAAAAAAAAATGAAATAACCAACATGGGAAAATTACTTCGGTTAGAGGTTCTGAATTACGGTTTCAATTACTTTCCAATTTATTTGTCCAGCCCTAAGAGGAAGCATATATAATGCAAATAGCACTGGTCCCAAAATGGAACCTTGAGGAACCCCACAGGTAATAGAAGCTATAAATGACGAGACATTTCCTATTTTAACAGAAAAGGTTCTATTTTGAAGATAAGAGGCAAATCACACCTTTTTCTGTAATTAATCGTGATTAACTGCATCTAACATTTAAAGTTTTAAATATATATTTATATTGTTATAATTTCCCAGTTACTCTCCAAATTAATGTAGAAACAACATAAAGACAGTGGCCTATATTTTAAACATTTGTTTAATGGCATTTTAGAAAAAAAAAGCCAGAATCACATATACCAATACTGATACGGGTGTCTCTTTGAATTTTCTTTTTTTCTCAATTTTAGTTATGAATTATAGCCATTCAGCATTTCAGAATAATTGGAAAGCTATACATTTAAAATGTATTAGGCTTAAAAAAAAAAAAAAATTATATTATATATATATATAGGCTTATACGTGGATTATTAGGCTTCAAGTGAACTTAAAACAATATTCACATAAACCCATTATAATAAATGTCACATTTTTCCTTGCCTGGTCAAAATGCACAAAAAAATATTGTTTTGTGTTTGTAAACAGTGCTTTAAGATTTTTCTAACAGGTAGGATAAATGCAGAAATTGAATAAAGGTATCAAACACTTCACAGCATAAATTAAAATGTAGATTAATTCTTATCAAAGCTACAAAGGTTATTAGGTCAAGAGCAGTGAGTGATGTTCTTTTTTTTTGTTTGTTCTCTGGTTAACATTAAATGACAGAGAGCAGCGGTTTATTAGGCTGCTGTCACTTGACACGGATCTGACACGAATCCCATTTTCTTACAATTCTTTTATGGTAATTTAAGACTTCATATAAAAAAATAAGTTAAACTAAGGCCTTGACGCATCAAACCCACATCAAAGAACTAGCAGCGATGAAAGCCATCTGTGTTGTCGCCTCACGTCACCTGTGTCTGGGCCAAAAAAGTTATGTTTGAACACACTACAAAGACTACAGAAAAACATCCAACTAGCACATTCGAGCCCGATCTCACGTATAAATAGTACGAGTGTGCAATCTCGTAGAATGTATACGCCAAAACTCATTTTGGCGTGCATATGGTACGCCGTTTTTGGCGTGCATATGATACACACTTTATGGCGTATTATATGTACGAACCCCCCACACCCCCACCCTCACCCTACCCAAAAGCGTGTCATATACACGCCATAAAGTGCGTATCATATGCACGCCAAAATGAGTTTTGGTGTATACATTCTACGAGATTGCACACTCGTACTATTGATACGCATTGTCATGAGATCGTGTTGCACATTCTGCATCTGCATGAGAGGAAATTGCTGTCAATATCAGTCTGTGTTATTTAAGAAGGGAAACCAAAACCAGGACTGTGGGTTTACAAACCAAAACAAAGCTGGGCTTGCTTATGCTTACCAATTTGAGTTCAAATCATGCGGATCACTTGCCATGTTGTGTATTGGAATGGTCAGGTAAGAGGCTTTCAACACTTTTGGTTTACAGCCTTTCTCTCCATGAAGACGGCAATGGGGACCAACAGTGTGGAAGTTTACTATTCTCACAGAATTAGAATGATTCTTAAAATGTTATAGTTATCGTCCTTGGTGTCAACGGGGACATAAGACTACATTGCAGCCAGGTGTACGAGCAAATAAACGTGCGACTGTTGCATTGTACAATAAAGTGCATTTTGAGTTTTACAAGATTCTATGCAAACTACCGTTTAAATTAAATATAAAGATACTCAGCAGCCTTGGAAACAGAGAGAGGAAGCTTGTCGTTGTGTGCGACTGATGCTACAGCGCTTTGGTGCAGGGTCTGTTAAAAGCTCTTTGTTAATGTATTTTTTAAAGGCTTCCTTACATGTCACACACCTCCCTACTAAGTCCAAGGTAAAGTGCCAGTCTGAATTGCATTAAACAGTCTGACAACACAGAAACTTTTGTTGCAACAGTGTGAGATCTCCTGAGGTTACACAGGCAGATCCTTGAAGGTGGACTGAGTAAATTGCTCTAGGTGAAAAAAAAATCCCTTACAGAAAAATATCTCTAACAATCCCTAGTTGTCAATTGGATTGAATTTGGCAGTAATGTATCTTTGAGACAGGAATTACCATATTAGTCATTGAGGCTATGCGAGTGAGTTGAGAAGGCCATTGTGTGCAGAAGCAATGCACATGTAGTATGCTGCTTCTACACTAATCCACTTCTTCTCAAGAGCTGAAGTGTGCGAGCAGGGCTTCCCCTGTCATCTCTCCCCATGACTAGCAATAAATCACACTCATCCAATCATGATAAAGTTGGCTGCACAGATTAGTTCCCTCCGTAATGGCGTAGTAAAGTGAATAAGAGAGGGAATCCCACACCATCGACTCTAACTGCTCCACTTCCTGTAATTAATATGGCGCCATAGCCATTTAAACATAAATCCCCCTTATGCTTTCCATTGCACTCCTTCTTTACATAAAGTTCAAGCAAATAGTCTGTAACACCTGGAGAAAACTATTCATTAGCACTCTCATTTATTTCAGCACACATAGGGTGGTTTTCTTTGGGACAGTCCTGTATTTTTAGCTCTATTTTAGTGTCCCGACCTATTATGAAAAATAATAAGTCCCTTATTTCTTCTTTCCTAAATTGTGTTTGCTAGGTGATCATAAAAGCGATTAGTAGACTTCGGTCAAAATAGCCCAATCTAAGGTGGCCAATCATGCTTTGGAGAAACAACATTACCATCCAATCACAGTTCGTTATTGATTAACTTGCAGTTAGGTGGGAATATTAGAGAGCGCGGAGGAGGTAAGTCAGACTCGAAGATGTGAAAGTTATCATGCACAGTATGACACACCAGAAGCGTTCTCCTATAAAGCGTGCAATCCCGAATTCAGTTCCCTTTCCTCCTGAATGGTCAAATACAGACACGGTTGTCATAATGTCCATCACGTGGCGTATCTAACAGAAATATAGACATTATGGCACTGGGCCCTATCATATGCTACGCCTGAAGCGACATAAATGTTTTTTGCTAGTTTCAACCCAAGTTATAATTTTTACGTCCAGCACCACGTTGTTCAAGTAGCCAATACACTCGCGCCCATCTGTTCGCCTATGGGCCAGCTGGTCTGAAAATAAAGTGTGTTCAGGCACATTGTTGGAGTGTTGCTATTTTTAGGAAACTCAAAACACAGTATTTTTTGTGTTATTTAAAGGGCGCGTTAGTAATATTTTGTTTCATGTCACTATGTTTGTGTTGTGTGTAAGCACATGGCTTTAGGTGTGTTCGACATCGGCTGTGGCTCCTCTCCGCTTGCACGCGGCTACTCTCGCCGATCGGATGCATCTGTCCTGCATCTTGTTCCACCCTGGTCATTGACTCTCCTGGCCTGGCAACCAGTCTGGTTCTATGGCAAGTCACATCACCAACTGTCAAGCCTGGTTCCATGAGACACTACTTGTCTCCATCATTAGTCTTCACATCTTTGCTGTCTCAACCCTGACCAGCCAGTTCTCCCATTGTGTCCTGCCCCTATTGTCTGGATTTTGTTCCTGCCTCAATATTCTTGAGCTGTGTCTTTTATTGTTAATAATTTCCCCCCTTGCTCATTCTGCATCTGGGTCCTTACTCCCAGTACTGTGACACATACACTCTGCTTATTACACACACACAGGGATGTGCAGAAGCACACAACCATGTCAAATATTTAAAATAAAAGGATTCTTCTCTGAAGTCTTTCCGCTCGCAAATTCCACCATGTAAACAGCGAAACCGCCAAAATACGAGAGCAACTGGCTTTTAAAGGGAATGGGAGATGAGACTCTGATTGGTTTATTGCACGTTAAGCCCAAAACACACCCATGACTCATTAAGAGACTATAGGTACAACCCTTTTGGACAAACAGACCGTTTTTTCCGTCTTTAAACTAGCAAAAGTGGATTCGCCCTAAGTGCACCTGCGCCATGTGCTTCAGACCATGCGCTCAAATCAATAAAATAGGGCCATCAATGATATTGATATTGTTATCATGAAAAAAAATAAAAAGCCCTTGATCACTTGGAATCCACTATGGAGTTTATTTTATAAAAATATTTTACGAAATTTTTTAATGCAGCATTCTGTATATAGGTGTGTTTGGGTCGTTTTAAATGTTTTTAAAAATAATTAATTGTTTGTGGTGGGGTAAATTAAACGTGATATATGGTGACGTCACAATCGTGTTGCATTGTGGTATATGAAGCTGCCTGAAGTGTACAGTAGACTCACTCCCTCGGTCAAAATCAAGGGAGCGAGGGTCTGTCCATATAAACTTCCCTCGTCCACTTCACAAAGTGGAACAGCCTTCAAAATGGCAGCAGGGATTCCCCTGAGAGGAAGTGCTTAAGGAAGTTCACAACGCAATATGGAGTGGAACACAGCACTGGTCACCCTTTGAATACAGAATTAAAAATGACCATCTTTACTCATGGGCGTTCAGTTATTGATGATAATGAGAAGAGCCAATATTAACAGAGCACAAATCGGCATATTAGAATGATTTCTGAAGGATCATGTGACACTGAAGCCTGGAGTAATGATGCTGAAAATTCATTTTTGTATCACAAAAATATAAAATATATTGAAAACATGTATTTTGAAAATATTTTAATATTTCATAATATTGCTGTTTTACTGTATTTGTGATCAAATAAATGCAGCCTTGATAAGGACTACAGACTCAAAAAATTCCCACGTCTACCCTTTCTTTCTTTCTGTCTGCCAGTGTCAGATGTGACTGTCTTTGAAACTCTCCCGAAAGCCCAGCAGCATCTCGTCTCTTCACGGCTGCAGATGAAGCTGGTGTTTAGTGAGTGTGTAGTGTTCAGTGAAGTTTCCTGCTGTGCACCAGTCAGGGGTCTGTTTCTCAAAACTACACACTCTCATGTGCTCCTCATCTTGTGCATCTGGACCGTTCACTTCTCAGTCTGTGCTGCTTTGATTCAGTTTGTTTCTTTTAAGACAGTAGTGCATGGAATAGCCTTCATCTTTCAAAAGAACATCGGACTGTTGTTACACTAGAAAAAATGTGTTATTGTTTGACTAGCAAGTGCAATGCGACTTGTGAGAAATGCAAATGTGCTCAATACTTCAGTAGCTGAAAATAAAACACTCTATTGGAGTTTCCACACTTCATTAAGCACCGCACAACCATTTTCAGCGGTGCTAATAACAAAAACAGGTACCAAATTACCATGTTTGAATGCATTGTTTTCTTAGTATTCTGAAGGAAGGACTGATACAAATGTAGATTTTTTCTCTTGCAGGAAAAAACAAACAAAACAAATAAAGATTTTAAATGCTATACTTAAGAATTAATTTCTTTCAATTAAATAAAAATATAAAGAATCATTAAGACCTATACTGCATTTAAAGACCAGTTATACTTATATTTTTTTCTTATTTTTATAGTTACTTAAGTCATTCATTTGTTTTTTCAATGTGCATGCTATTCATTCATAATACACTGCTAAATAAGAATTAATTAGTCAGTCGGATGGTTCGTATTTATAAAGATGCAGCCTTCATTGCTATAATGTTATTATATTATAGTTACAAAGACTGTTTAGTAATTCAGATTTCTGTCAAACATCAGCTGTGTTGTGTTATTGATTTTAAATACTCATTGTGAGTAATAATACATTTACTTATAACCTCCATAAATGGATCATTGTGATGCAATTTTCCTAAAGCAAATGTTAAGAAATCATGAAGATGTGCTCATTATACAGTTTATTTGTAAATGCAACTAATTAACAATAATAGAAACAATTATGTATATATATATATATATATATATATATATATATATATATATATATATATATATATATATATATATATATATATATATATGTATATAGATTGATTGGCTGTTACATTCTATAAAACAAATACTACAAACTAATTCAGTGCTTTGTAAATATCACCATAAAAAATAATCACAACATAAATCTCTAAATTTCACTTGTGTTTTTTTTTTAATTTACATAGACCTTACATATTGTATTATTTGTGTTCAATAAAAAAAAAAATATTGGCTGCTAAAAAAATTCATTATTTTCCATAATGTAATGATGAAAAATTTAACTTTCATATATTTTAGATTCATTGCACACCAACTGAAATATTTCAAGTCTATTATTGTTTTGATACTGATGATTTTGGGATACAGCTCATGAAAAAATTCTCAAAAAATTTGCATATTTCATACGACCAATAAAAGAAAAGTGTTTTTAATACAAAAAAATCAACCTTTAAATAATTATGTTCAGTTATGCACTCAATACTCGGTCGGGAATCCTTTTGCAGAAATGACTGCTTCAATGCGGCGTGGCATGGAGGCAATCAGCCTGTGGCACTGCTGAGGTGTTATGGAGGCCCAGGATGCTTCGATAGCGGCCTTAAGCTCATCCAGAGTGTTGGGTCTTGCGTCTCTCAACTTTCTCTTCACAATATCCCACAGATTCTCTATGGGGTTCAGGTCAGGAGAGTTGGCAGGCCAATTGAGCACAGTAATACCATGGTCAGTAAACCATTTACCAGTGGTTTTGGCACTGTGAGCAGGTGCCAGGTCGTGCTGAAAAACGAAATCTTCATCTCTATAAAGCTTTTCAGCTGATGGAAGCATGAAGTGCTCCAAAATCTACTGATAGCTAGCTGCATTGACCCTGTCCTTGATAAAACACAGTGGACCAACACCAGCAGCTGACATGGCACCCCAGACCATCACTGACTGTGGGTACTTGACACTGGACTTCAGGCATTTTGGCATTTCCTTCTCCCCTGTCTTCCTCCAGACTCTGGCACCTTGATCTCCGAATGACATGCAAAATTTGAGCGACAGTCCAGTGCTGCTTCTCTGTAGCCCAGGTCAGGCGCTTCTGCCGCTGTTTCTGGTTCAAAGTGGCTTGACCTGGGGAATGCGGCACCTGTAGCCCATTTCCTGCACACGCCTGTGCACGGTGGCTTCCGCAGGTCCCCCAAGGTCTGGAATCGGTCCTTGTCCACAATCTTCCTCAGGGTCCGGTCACCTCTTCTCGTTGTGCAGCGTTTTTTGCCACACTTTTTCCTTCCCACAGACTTCCCACTGAGGTGCCTTGATACACTCTGCACTCTGGGAACAGCCTATTGGTTCAGAAATGTCTTTCTGTGTCTTACCCTCTCGCTTGAGGGTGTCAATGATGGCCTTCTGGACAGCAGTCAGGTCGGCAGTCTTACCCATGATTGCGGTTTTGAGTAATGAACCAGGCTGGGAGTTTTTAAAAGCCTCAGGGATCTTTTGCAGGTGTTTAGAGTTAATGAGTTGATTCAGATGATTAGGTTAATAGCTCGTTTAGAGAACCTTTTCATTAAATGCTAATTTTTTGAGATAGGAATTTTGGGTTTTCATAAGCTGTATGCCAAAATCATCAGTATTAAAACAATAAAAGACCTGAAATATTTCAGTTGATGTGCAATGAATCTAAAATATATGAAAGTTTAATTTTTATCATTACATTATGGAAAATAATGAACTTTTATCACAATATGCTAATTCTTTGAGAAGGACCTGTTTGCCATAAATGTAACAGATGATTAAGCCATTGTTTTTAGGGGACTACCAAGTTTTTAGAGTGTAGATCTCGCTGGCATATTCATTTGGGCATCGATATGAGTGCTATAAGTCATTTACAGTGGAGGAAGAGTGCCGGGTGGGATCTTACAGTGTAAAGTGGGCTTTATATGAGAGGCATGAGAAGTCTCTTCATCGGGGCACAGATGCTGTATATAGGTTTGTCCCTGCAGTGGGGTGTGGGTATTTTTAACAGGCAAATGTGGGTTGCTGCTTTTTTTTTTCCTCAGGAGGAAGAGAGATATATTAATACTCTCTTCCCTGTTTCCTATATCCGACCCTGGAGAAAAATAAACCCTCACAGTTTCATCTAGCCTCTGTCGAGCCTATCGATGGTATTAGAGCCGCGCTGAGGTAGAAATGGTATTTTTATTAAAATTACTGATGCAACACAAACCCAGACCCTGATATAATGCATTGAGGTCCCTCAGATGGAATCACATCATCCGTCGGACCAATTTAAATTGATTCCTCTAAAGACCCCTGGGCCTCAGATGCCCGCATGATTCCTTATGAATGTGTCAGAATGCTGAGCCCTACTCCAGAACTGAATATAACAGAGATGAGAACACATCTGTGGTGGTGATGGGGGCATGAGAAGTCACACTGACTTTGTGTCTTTTTACCTTTTGACAGGACAGAATTTCTGACCACACATGTGCTTCCCAATAGGAGTAATTGGTATGACTAAGGTCTTCATGATATGGGTTGTATATCATAGTATTGCTATTGATGTTTGCTGGAAATTCTGTAAATTGTTTATTTTGAATTTGATATTGACTGAAATGATATTCATAACAAAAGAATTAAAACCATACTGAACAGCTTAAACCAACCAAAATAAGGTGATTTTCTAACTGGTTCTCCCAAACTGGCCAATATGGTCTTAGCTCGCCAACTGCTTTGACAGCTGGTCAAAAACCCTCTAAAATCATCAAAACGGAACAGCTGATAGAGAGGAAAAATCACTCAAGCGTCACTTGACTTCACATTCACAAAAAAGACTCCAAACGGTAGAAATGATTTTAAGCATTTAAGCCTTTGTAAAATAGGTAAATGCGTCAAATATCAGTCACATTCTTCATTAGTGCATCATGAATGCGGCACTGCAGCTCTAAAAGCTGTGTTTCTACCAACACTTCTTAATAACCTGTTTCTGACTCATTTGAGACACGTTCCAAATATATTTTTTTTCTTTCTTTTTATAACTCTCATACTTAAAGTGCCCCTATTATGCTATTTTAAAGGTCCTAATTTTGTTTTGGAGGTCTACAACAGGTCTACATGCATCTGTGGTGGTTACAGTTTGTAATAAATAATAATAAGTAGTGTTATCAAACAATATTGTTTTGTCAATAAGAAAATGTGATTAATGAATAACTACTAAATGAATTTGTTGATGACGATTTATCTTGCCTAGAGTGGTATGGGTGATCGATTTTTGATTACTTTTGCCTTGGTCTCGTTCATCTGTTGGAGGGGCCGCGCCGCGCGCTGCTCAAACAATATACAGACTGAGAATTTGAAGCAGCAGCTCTGTGTGTCTCATCTTTATTGAGTTTGATTTCTCCCCTCATCAGGTATAAAATGTCCAAATTGTCACAGAAACTCAAATAATAAGATTGTGAAGTTGATAAATGTCTGTGAAATGTTTAAATAATTTGAAGATGTATGTTTAAAAGTTCGGTTCAAGTTAACAGTGTGTGTGTGTGTGTGTAGCACGTGTTAATGCTAATCTGAAAACGGTGAATTTTCATAACGTTGTCTGATTTGTGCTTTTGATAGCCAATGTAACAGTTAAGTATCAAAGTACAGTGTACAGTGTAGATACTTCAAATGCATCCAGAGTTTATTTAAGTAGTTAAAAGTTTTGACATGGAAAATTGTATATATGTTTAAATGGCTAGGCAGAATGTCAACGTGAGTGTTGAGTGCTATAGATATATACTATTAATGTACACTGTCATCTAAATGTGATGAAAATTGTTGAATTGGAAACAGAACCTGATGAAAAACTGTGAGTAATTCTGTATTTACATGTACATTGTGGTTTTTCTTCTGAACGAGATGTTGATGTTAAACAGTTATCAGTATGTAAAAATGTTGAAATAATTGCATTAGAAAAACAATATACAGACTGAGAATTTGAAGCAGCAGCTCTGTGTGTCTCGTCTTTATTGAGTTTGATTTCTCTCCTCATCAGGCGGTGAGGGCACTACACATCCAAGGTTAAAAAAACAACAACAAAAAAACACTTTCATTTTCTCATAAATTTGCATATCACCACATTTTTCAATGATTCTCAAACGACTCATCGGATTAATCAGTCTCTCTAAATCCCTCCTTTCCACAAGCCTACTCTGCTCTTATTGGTCAGATGGCCCAGTCCGTTGTGATTGGTCTACCACTTACGTCACTTGTCAGAAGCTAAACTACCATTACTTCAGCTCTGGAGGCTTCCTCAGTTCTCAGTGATTGCACACACTGTAAAGAAAGTAACGATGACATCAATTTTACCATGTAATTCCGATGATGAAACACTGGAAGAACTAGTTATTCAGCCCGAACCTCCATCACAAGGACGACTTGAGCAGGACGTTTCTCAGTGATATGCAACTCAGTTTAAGGTACATAATGAGATGTTGCAACTGTAATTCCTCACCATCAGCATTAACAAGAGTATGTCCATCAACAAACCCATGTGTATATCTCTGATTTATTGCTGTGCACATGCAGGAACTGTATCAATAACGCATATTTTAGCCCAGCACTAACGTGAATGACTGATGTAACATTAAAGTTTGCAAAACAAATCTTTCTCCATCCTTTATCTTTACTCAAAGTAGTAAGAACGAAAGACAATCTGCATTAACACACAGAGTTTTAGGTAATAGTGGCTCACATCTGATTAGCAAAAGTATTTCAGTAAGAATGTGAGTTAGCTGTTTAGCTGGAACAGGAACGGTTTAACGTACACAATATAAAGCACAAAACTACATATTTGGAACACCTGGTAGAAAATATATACATCAATAATGATTCATACTGACAGGTGGTGATTCTGAGGAGCAAGCTGGTCCAAATTAATTGGGTACAAAGAGCAAGTGTTTTGCAAATCCTGAATTTAACTCCCGAATTGATTTGAAAAGCAGTTGTCAGTTTATGTTTGAAGGCTGGGCAAGTTGTTTGCGGGCTATGCAATGGGATTTGAATTACAGATGACGCGTATAGGCGGTTCTATACGCGTCTGTTCTTTCTTTTGGGAGAAAATAACTTTATTTATCGTGCCTTTACAACTCACTGCATGCAAGGGAATATTTGAAAAACCATAATAGGGCACTTTAACTCTTTCCTGCGTGTTATATGTTAGGGGGGCGCTATTACACATGTTCTGAAAGATTACTGAATCTCCTGATTAAAACACATGTGATGAAGAAGCAGAAACAAGCAATATGTAATCATATGCATATATAAGATCGCGATCATCAACATTAAACAGCATATGAATCAAAACTGCCTAATGTTACTGAATGAAATGTCGACCCATGACGAGTTATAGGACTTTGCAAGCTTGTTGATAGACTCCATCTACTCCATCTGTGTTTTGATCAGCATTCTGAATCCAATCTGGATGTATTCATTGACAAAAAAATATTTTCTCAGATTTATGCGCGAAATGTTTTTATCTATTTTAAGGAACTTACCCACATTCAAGTGTTGATAAAAAACGAATGCATGAAGCTACAATATTTTTTTTAATTTATTTTTTAAAGCATAGTTCTTTCTTTTGATATATTTCAAGTTCAGATATTCATACAACAAAATATTCAGGGAAGCATGACATTTTAGTGAGAATTGTCAAAAAAAAGCTGGTGGGGAAAGAGTTAACATGCTTATTGATAGCTGCCCGCAAATATACTTACCTTAAAAAAAGAAAACTGTATTTCAAAATCACACTCTCTTAAATTGCTTCGTATGTTATCTTTCATAGTCCATTGAAAAATGCTGGGCTGTTTGTTTTCCCTAAAGGAGACAATTAAATTATGTCTCAACAGACAGGAAGAGTCTACTGTCTTGCTCGCTTTGGCATTTTAAAGCCATTAGACAATTATTTGCCTGCATAAATTAATCTGAAGAACAGCAATATTCTAATGCTACAAACAAACAATTCACATGCAAGAGAGTTGCTATAATTTCTTTTAAGTGCTGGATGTGAATGTCAGCTGACCACTGCAAGGAAAAATGTAGGATCCCTTTTTTTTCTACACCAACTGCACACCCTCTCACATCCGTTCGGCCCCACCCTTTCATCTCTAACCCTGTGCTCCTCCTTGGGGCTAGCATTTGTGAATTCATGTCTGGCCTTCCAGCTCCGCTCAGCTGTCACGTTGTATCTCACACGCACAGACAGTCAACGAGAGGAGCGCGAGCCCCTTTCATCTCTCATCCCCCTGATCAGCCAGCCAACCATCTCCAGCCCTGGATGAGTACTGTTTACATGCCGATTTTCATTCTCTCTTCCCCCTCTCTTTTCCATCATGACATCCTCTTTCTCTTCCTTTTGCTCTCTGACATTCTGTTTTTCCTGCTCAGTCATCTGTCTGTCTGTATTCCAGTCTTATAAATGTGTGAAATGGTTGTCCACCCCTGTCTGCTTTGCAGAGCTCATCATTTTGTGAATATGCTCCAACTGTCAAAGGCAGCTGTTTTTGTTCCAATTATAGTGATGCCTACACCAAACACAAATCCCTAACCATACCCTTCACCCTTAACTTAACCGATGAAATTAGCGGCAGGGCGGGATTTCTGCTGAATGGGAAATAATCAAGCATTCTGAAGACCTAATGTGGCAAGCAGGGCCAGGCCGAGAGCTGTGGGAACAGAGTTTCTTACCTGAACCTTCGCAGTGCCATTGAGTTGGATAGTGCAGAATCTTGAGGCATTGGAGCTGGAGGGCTTGGAAAGGGGATGGATATTCGCCTCCGTCCATAAAAGCATGGAGGGATGGCTGCCGCTGGGTTGGAAGAGGTGTTTGGGGGGCCTGCGGGCCTGCGTCCAGCCGCCAGCATGGGGATCCTCCTTGGGCATCACGAGGAAGTTCTTCCAGCCGGTTAAGGACTAGCAGTGCGTTTTGGGAACTGGACCAAGATTTTTTCCCTCTCTATCTCTCTCATCTCTGTCTCTCCTCATCCCTTTGTCTCCTTTTCTCTCTCCTCTACAGTCTCGAGAGATTCCCGTGAGGGGCAATAGGGGTATGTGGCAAGCTCCGGAAGGATAAAAGGAGAAATTACGATAAGTGAAGGACGATAGAGGACCAGGCCTGGACATTGTGTTTTGTTTATGTTTGTGCGGCAGTTGTCCATGAGGAGCTGCTGCTTTACTTTCGTTTTCTTGTTTCCCTGAACTTTAAAAATTGCTACACCTTGATTAGGGTTACAGATCAAATCTGCAAAAGTTGCCCATCCTAACAAAGTGAAAAATGTATGTACAAATATACTAATATGTCTATAAATACTAATATGAGGTAAATAAGGTGAAACATTGCCTTTCGGGAAATTAGTTTGTTGTTTTAATCATGTTGTTCAGAATCTGGTTAGGACATGGTGTTTGATCTAATAAAGTTTGTACTATATCCCCATCCTTCAATAACAACTGAAATGTGCTTTTAAAACAGCCTGACAGTTAGACAGTTCAGTCTGAGACAATATTGGCCCTTTTTAAAATGAAACTTCAGTCCTTCTCAGAGGTGTCAAAAGTACTCCCATTCACTACTCAAGTAGAAGTATAGATACTAGGGTTTAAAAATACTTCTGTAGAAGTTGAAGTATCAACTCAAGCTTTTTACTTAAGTAAAAGTATAAAAGTACTGGTTTTAAAACTACTTAAAGTATAAAAGTAAAAGTAATTCAAGGAGAAAAAATGCCATTAAGGACAAAGCTTAGGCAGGGGGCCTACAGTGCATTACCCACAGGGGTCTATAGTGCACTACCCCACCTCTTCAAAAAGCATTTTTCTAAAGGCCATAATTACTATGTTATATTAAAATGTTAATGTTGAAAAATTTGGGATGCATTTTACTACAATGCAAATATACCATATAGTATGTGTACTGCTGAGCATTAACATGTGTTTCATCGAGCGGAAGATATGATGACTAGTTGCCTATAAGTATTGTAATGGTGCAAAAAGTTAAACTTCAGAGGCATGTTATCAATTACCTTTTTTGGAATGTTAATGTAGGCTACATGTGTGATCAGTGTTGCCAGATTAGGTCGACGATTTAGAGCCCTACATTTCTGCCCGAGCCAGCGGGCCCCAACTTTACGCCCCTAGGGCCTGGCCGGGCCCTTTTAGGCTTCTCATTCGTTTCATATTTATTTTAGTAATTAAAAGAAACAATGCGATGTGCAGCGCTGGTGGAAACAGCATGAGACCATGATAGGCTATTAGGCGATTATTAGGCGATATAGGCGATTGTCAAGACTGACTCGCACAGTGTTCAGAGTCCGCGGCCACGCCTGCAGCAGTATCAGGAGCGTTCACTCAAACAAACCAATTCAGAAGGTGGTCTGAAAACATTTCAGACAAAACTGGACAAGTATAAATGCGTCTGGTTGTTTAAACCACATATGTAAATTTCACTCCTGGCAAATTGTTAAAAAATAAATGTGTGAGCGTGTTATAGGCTTTTTGTAGCCAGATCCGACGGCGTTACTGCAACATACTTCGCCGCAAATGAGTAGCCTACACTCAACACTCAAACGGCCATAGTGAAACTAAAAATAAGTCTTAGATGCTAAAAAACACATGGCGTGTGTCTCAATCAGCTCCCTAGTTCAGTAGTCAGGGCACTGATCAGGACATAAGTCAATGGGCTGATCCCAGATCAGTGCCCTGACTACTAAACTAGGGAGCAGATTGAGACACACTCATAATCATCTTCAATAAAATGAATGAGACTAAATTATCTTACCAGTGCTTAGCTCGCTTTTTCTCATATTGCGGTCTTTGATCTTGAAATGAGCTGATGATGAATAAAATGCAGCTCATATTTGTTGAACTCGCACATCGATTTATAGCTATTTGTTTCCCAGAGAGGTGCAAGGTAAGACAACCAGCATGTTTTATTTTTATATTATTTGTTTAGATTGTGTAACTCACTATCGACCACTAACTGTTTGTTTGTCACTTTAAAAAAATAAAAACTTTAATTAAAAAAAAAACAACAAAAAAAAATCCAAAATTTTTTTCTAAATGAACTTAATAAAGAAACGAAACGAAATATAACTACTTTGCCATTAAAAACAAAGCTGAACTGTTTTAATGACTGCAGCAGTGTGTAATAGGGAGGATTAAAAAAATAAACTAAACACAGGCTCCAGTCGGACTCGGGCCGGGCTAGGGCCTAGAACTGAAGCCCAGGGCTCAAAGCTAACCAAAATCCGCCCACTCCGAAAAAATAAATAAATAAAATGCCTAAAAACTTTAACTGGGAAAATAATGTAATATCATTGAATTAGCCACTTTAAGTGCAAAAATGCCTAATATAAAGATCGGAAAAAGCACCGTAATTGACAGGCATTTCACACGTTATTAAAACTTTAGGTAAGCAAACCAGTTGCATCGATTTTATGTTAGTTTTGAATGGCGTTTCTGACGTTGGTTCAACATTTCTTTGATGAGCAATACGATGCCGGATCAACGTCATTTCGATGTCACGAAGCGTCGATTCTATGTTGATTCAATGTCAGTTTGCTATCTGGGACACCACTGCCAAAATGTGTTTTTCTGTGCAATAATCCGCCAACAAAAAAATAACAACAATGCGTTTTAGCTTTGCTCTGACAAAACGACAGTACATTCGTGAAGTAGAACACGCACTTAGCCCAGTCCAAACTGATGAATTGTTGATTCAAACCTCGTTCAGCAGCAGTTGGGGTTGCAGATACTGAGTGTGTATGATGATGGACAGGAGTCATGGTTATAAAGAGTCTTCGAGTCACAGGTGTAATCCTCGTTTGAGAGTTGGTTCACTCTCCCAATCTTTACTGTAGATACAGTTTACTGTAGCCTATGCCACTTTAGCATAGCGATCTCTTGAATATACAGTCAACTACGAGTTATCGCGCTAAAATCCTGGCTGTCATGATATAAATGAGCGCGTCTGCCTGCTGATCGCTGATTGGCTGAAAGTGCGTGCTCGTCTGCTGGGACCCGCCCAATCTGGCAACACCGTGTGTGATTTGTGCTAAACCATGTGCAGGCGCGATGGATCGCGTAATAGTAACCAATAAGGATTTGGAATGGTATATGTTTACACTTTTCATCCAACCACAGTCAAATTCACACTATCCGGATGACGCGATTTATCTGCATAGTTTTTTTTAACAAACAAGCTGAAAAGAAATAGGAGTAACGAGGCTATTTTTAAAAAGTAAGGAGTAGAAAGTACAGATAATTGCGTGAAAATGTAAGGAGTAGAAGTAAAAAGTAGGCTGAAAAATAATTACTCCAGAAAAGTATAGATACCCAAAATTTCTACTTAAGTAAGGTAACGAAGTATTTGTACTTCGTTACTTGACACCTCTGGTCCTTCTGATAAGATTGTCTCGGAGAATATACATACAGAGGTGTAGGTGCTACTCACAGCCATGAACAGAACAAGGTTTTGGCATATTTTATTTCGATTTTTAGTTCATCTTGTGTTTAGCAACAGTAGTTCCTGAATAGACATGTATAGAAATGTTTAAATGTATTTGTCTGACATCAGAAAGTGCAACTGAAAACTGAGCAAGTTGTTTTTGTTGTTAGGTCTCTTCTGAGTGCTGAAAGTTACAGTTTATTTTTATAATAGTTATTGGTAAAGTGCACTGTTTTGCTGCAAAAGATTAGGGATAATGTGATTCCTCATGATTTGACCCCTTTAACATTCAATACATCATGTCTGTGCCAGAATGGATGTAATGAGTGGTTTTAGCCTGGATTTCATTACAAAAAAAAACGTACCTATCAAAGGCAGTGGCCTGTTTCTTGTACACACTAATTGTTGTAGAAAATGTTGAGAAGACAAAAACATAAAGTACGTAAAGTCTCACATCCAGGGGGGATAGAATCTAATGGAAGAAAAATAGGGCAAAGTACAAAGAAAAGAAGAAAAGAACTACTGGGAGATGGACACACATACACACATAAACCCCGGAAAGAGCATTTCTTCATCTCTGTGCTGATGAGACCTGACAAAGTGGACAAATAGAGTGCAAGACGGAAAGAAAGAAGCTTAAAAAAAGGGAAAACATGAGAGAATGAGTCAGTTTTAAGAGCTACTTATGGGACGTAACTATATTGGCAAGCTTCAAAGACATATCAAGCATGCTCAGAGTGAACAGAAGACCTCAATAAGGGCGCAGCAGCACTGAGAGCCATCAGACCCTTGTCTGATCTGCTAAAGGCAAGAGAGTCAGTCACACCTTAATGCTTCTCTGCACAAAGAGCATGTAAGTGATCACTTAGGAGACAGGGACAAAGAATGCCGAGGGCAGATTTTCCTCAAGATGTGTCACATGTTCGTTAAAGGGCTGAGGTCCTTCGTTTAGATCAGCTTCATTGGTTTATGGCTGGGCAGTGGTGACGCGGTTGTAATAAATGAGAGCTGTCTCGTTGTTTTTGTTGTTGAAGAGTCTGTTTAATAGTTGAACAAACATGAGGAATCAATACATAACATGTTTTTTGGAAATAATCTCTCTGGACAGAATTTCGTGTTACACAAGAAAATCTGTTGGCACGCAATGCTCTTGTCCCAAATGCACTTGACAGGCATGGTTAAACATAACACTCTTCTTAATATTTTACGAAAGCACTGCCTGCTGTCAATTGTTTAAAAGTTGAGAAATCATGTAACATTGCTGCTGCAAGGTTTAGCTTTTACACTTCTTGTACTCCAATTCATAATACTATTTATTGTTTCACAAAAAGACTTGGCTTATGGGTACCTGTGATGGACTGTGAAGAGAAATAGGAAATGAATCTAGACATTTATTAGTAGTATTCATCTTGAGGTCCTCACCCATGAACCCTGAGAGGGAACCTGTCCACAAATTGTCAAACTTTTGCAATGGGCTTAAAATAGATGTAGGCAGACCTAATGATGATATTCTTGGCAGTGTATTTATCCTGTTTATTTATCCTTTTCCCATGTAAATAAAAAAAGTGAAAATATTTGCTACAGTAAAGCACTGGAGACATACAATTTTAAATACATTTTGTAAATTTGACTGTTCCTGCATGTATTTACCTGCAGTTTTAGCTAACCATACTCAAGGGTGTGTTCACACTTGGCATGTTTGGATCGATTAAAACAGACCCTGGTGTGATTGCTCTGTTAGTGCGGTGTGAACGCTGCCATCCAAACCACACTGAAAAGATGGGTCCCTTAGGAAAGAAAATATATGTTGCCACGGATCCCATGAAATACAGAACCGTCCGTATTTACAGGCAAAATGACACATCCCTTATCAAATCAATACGCGCTTTGTCGCTTATTTTACATAGGTCCACACATAGTTCAATAAACACATAAGGATTTTGCAGTGTGGAGAATACTAATAGCCAATATAAATAAATCAATTTCACAAAAGGTAGTACAAGCTAATTTGCGCTTGGTTGCCCTGGCGATGGAGTCTCACGAACATGCGCTGTAAACTTAAGCGTTTTTTTTTAAAACATGTCGACCTCGCGTCCACCGTTTGAATGCAAGAGAATCTCTTGATATAGGACTGAACAGAATACAGGCATCAGAACCTTGTTGATCTTGGTTTGTGTGTGACGGAGAGATTCCTGCCTCTGTTTTATACTCCTTTACACATTTAATAAGCTCTTCATGAGTTCTCAGCTACACTGTAAAATCCAATTAGTAAACTTTACTTAAAAAAAGCATGCAAACCGATTGCCTTGAAAAAACCAAGTAAAGTGAAATAGGAATAGTATGTAGAACTAACAAGTGTTTGTCAAGTTTTGTACACTCACAAGAGAGTTCCAGTAACTTAATAATTTACTTTAGATGTACTTGTCTTAGTATAGACTACTCAGAATGACTATTTTTAACAACTAACTCATTTCAAGTAAAATACACTTTGTGAGTATTCCTAACTCATTAATGCAAGTTCTTCTAAGGTGAAGTTTTCTGCATACAACTTGGAATTACCGAGTTTACTTTACTTCAAAAGGCAATCCAGTTTACTTGTTAAAACCATGCAAACCGATTGCCTTGAAAAAACCAAGTAAGCTTTACTCAAATAACTTAAGTGCTAACAGTCATCTATTATAAATCATTGAGAATAGGTTCACAATTTTTCAAAGATAACATTTACATATGGACAAATAAATTTAAGGCAATGATACAGTTCAAAGGTAAATTTATTGTATTTGTTTCCTTAACAACTGACACAAGAATGGTACACAGAATTTTGCACTGGGGTAAAACATTTTTTTTAAAAACAAAAACCTTTTACAGCACAATTTGATTACATTTGGTCATTCAAATTTGAAGCATAAGACAGACCCAACAAGGTGTACTATACCTCCCTCCACAATGATTGCAGTAGACACTGGGTCAAGGTACAGTTTGTTTTGAATAAGATGTTCTTCTTCATCAATAACAGTCAGCACCTCAACGGACACTTGTGGCCAGCCATCAACATCACATTCCTGAATAAAACCAAACAATAAAAATATTACAACAGGAGAATGTGAAAATCCACAGTGTTACCTCACAAATTTTAGTGTGGTTTTAAAAAGCAACTATTATTATTAAGCACATGTCCATTTATAGTGCAATGTAAGATATCTACATGAGTTCTGGGTAGGTCTAACATTTTTAGGTGGTTTGGTTATGTGACCACATACATTTATTTCATGGTACTGCCATCTTAAAAGATCTATTTATCGAAAATAGATTTCTTCAATGTTTGTTATCCACATTATATTTCATCTGCAGCAGCATTGTGACCTTTTGTACTGATATGTTTGGCCATTAACTCTTAAATGCATCATTATATTTAAACTGCAAACACAACTGGGAGATCAAAGTACGACTACATTTCTCTCCGATACGGTAGGAAATTAAACTGAATGTGGAGGATTTGAACTGTGACGATGATTGACAGGGCAGTTTAAACGGTGACTGGATGCGCGTTACTAAGCGAAAGAGTCCGTTATAGATGACAGTAGTATGTCCCAAAACTGGCATACTCATCTTATAAACACACAAAAGTATGTACTTTCTCTTCACAAAAGAGTACATACTTTTAGGTTGTAGTATAAGTAGGTGAATTGGGACACAGCAACAGTCTTTAAAATAATTGCTGGAGGTTTGTAATTTTGTAAATGCATTAACACCTTAGACCTGTGTTCTACTACCGGTAACAATTGTGACCAGACATATTTTTTCAAGGATTTTTCAATATTTTTCTTACTTAAAGGATTAGTTCACTTTTAAATAAACTTTTGCTGATAATTTACTCACCCCAATGTAATCCAAGATGTCCATGTCTTTCTTTCTGCAGTCGAAAAGAAGTTAAGGTTTTGATGAAAACATTCCAGGATTATTCTTCATATAATGGACTTCAATGGACTACGGTTCAAGGTCCAAATGACATTTTGACAAATGACAAACGCAGTACAGAACAGAGCAAGGCGAACATTTGTGCTTATAAACGTAGACTTTTTATTTATTTTTAAATGAGTGATCATCTGGCTAGATAAACCCCTTCTTCATCGTCTGGTGTGGTTTAAAGCCCTTTGAAGCTGTACTGAAACTGTCATCCGGAACTTTTGGGGTCCATTGAGTCCATTATAAGGAGAAAAATCCTGGAATGTTTTCATCAAAAACCAAATAAAATTTATTTTTGACTGAACAAAGAAAGACATGGACATCTTGGATGATGTGGGGGTGAGGACATTTTCAGCAAAAGTTTATCGAAAGTGAACTAATCCTTTAATTGACTTTGATTGTTTAATATATTAACAAATTCAATTCAAATTCATACATGTCAACTTTGGGATTAAATTAGTTAATTGTCAGTTATCTGCCCTGCATACACTGCCTGTTATCCATGTCCCATTAAGTATTTAACATGTATCTTTTGATTTATTTTATTGTATGTAAGGTATATTAATTAAATATTATAATAACGGAACGGAACTAGGCTACAACATCATAGTTTTCTGCAGAACTGCTTTATAGCCAAATTAACCGTTTTCACAATTGATGATCTTTACGATGAAGTAATGAAGTTAACACTGAAGAGATTAGTTGTAAAATTATACTATTTTCTTTGGAGAAAAGTTTGCATCACTGAATAACTTTCAATGGAACACAGAAGTGATATTGATGACCATTTAAATTTTTTGGGAGACATAACACTTCAATTTTTTTTTACAATGAGAACTTACGTTGCAGGTGTTGTATAAGGTACTGGCGTCATCACCAAGCAGGATAGGTAAGCCCCGGATCACAAGAGTGTGCATTGCTGTCACATCTGCTTGTTTCTGGAAAAGTTCAAGATCATGAAACATTAAAGCTACAGTAAAATTAAGTTTGGTCACAATTCTGTCACTAATTATATTAATTCTGTCACAGAATATTAAACAAAATTAAGGCTGCAGTTAACTTACTCCTGTATTCATTTGCTGCATTAGCTCGTCCAATTTCTCTTTCAACATTGTGACAAAGCGTGGTGTTTAGTGATCAACAGCACCATAAAACTTATTCTGCAGATCTGTGCTGAGTATCCTGTTAAACTGCGCAAACACCTACAACACATAACAAAATTACAAAAATACTGATGCTTGGGACAGTGTGGACATTTGTTAATGCATGGTAAGGCTTACAGGCCAATTTTAAAGCCAAACCTAAACAGAATGTGGTTTCTCATGGTGGAAAAGGAATATGAATAAGTGCTTAACTTACTTGTCTCTCTGTAAAAGTCCATCAATGTTTTCACTGGAGTTTCTGCATCCACAATCTCATGTATTCACATTGAGAAGGTCTGGTCAATCTTTGATGCAATGAGTGTTCAACTAGGGTTCACTTTCCTCACTTTCCCAGAAGCTGTCTCACAAAAATAATAGTATAAAGTTTCAGTGAAATCACAAATATTGTCAAAAAATAATCACAAACTTAATCTCTGCATAAGCTGCAGGTTACATATAACTTTAAATGTGCGCCATTTCAACAGATGTGTAACATTAATAATTTATAAACCAATGCCAACAGAGGAGACAGTAAAAAAAAAACATTCACACAAAAGTTGCATGCTTGATTACTTACCTTATGTTATTCTTCTTCCAAAAAAGCATACGAAGCTCGGATAAAAGCGTAGGCAGCCTGTCAATGTCTTTCCACATCTGCTAAATTCAAATTGGCGCGATACATGCAGATTCAATCGCATGCTCTTACAAGTGCCGCTTCTTCTTCTTCGTTTTCTGCACATTAGGCACACTTTACTTCACTGCTGCCACTGACTGGTGTAATAACGTCATTGCATCCTTTGTTGCTACTTGCTTGTTTCAAGTAAGCGGCACTCAAACAATTGAGTAAACTGTTATTTTCACCCTGCAATTGACTGTAACTCAACAAAACCAAGTAAGAAGTATGTATTCTATATTACTGAGTAAAGTTAACTAAGAAAATGTGAGTCAGGAAAGCTATTAGATTTTACAGTGTAGTCATAATAATATCATAGGATAACATACATTTAGCCCAGCACAAAGCATTGATTTGGATGTTCAGTAAGTTCCATCATGAAATATATATAATAAAAGCCAATCAGGTTGTGAATGTATCCCTTTGCATTTAGGATCAGTATCTTTAGGTTCTGTGTTAAAATGCCAATGTCAGTAAGGATTAAGGAGTAAGACCAGGAGTAAATGTTTTGGACCAAGTGAACCGAACTGTGAACTCACTCTAAGACGGGAGAACCGCACTGGTGAAGTGTCTTTAGTGAATCTGGATGTTCCCGCAACACAAAAGAAAGAAACACTGTGTCAACAAGCTTGGAACGGTACAGAAAGGCACAATTTACCAATAGTTACTGTTCAATCCAATGGTGGAAATGTGTTAACTGTAAGTCTTTGTAAACACTATATATATATTTGTCTCTTTTAATGCAAATTTAGATTAATTTATCTGTAATAATAATTAAAGAATTTAAATGAATTTAAGGGAATATAGAGGAAAAAGAAAAAAAAACTAATTGTAATCTGTTTGGACTATTTGCCAATTATATTTTATGTTAAAATATGCTTGTCTCTTCACAATCAATTATGTATGGCGGAATTCGACAAATCGAGTAGTTTGCATCACTGGATATCACTGTAAGTGGTTTAACATTTCCATTGTAAAACTGTCGTTATTCAAAGGTTTAGCTACTTACATAACCTTGCACTCTTTCACTGTTTAAACTGAAGCATCACATTGAATTCATGTGTTCCTGTGAACAGTAAAATGGTTCAAAAGCATTGATCTGTATGGCCATCTCAATCATTTCAACATTGACGCAGACCCTTAAAGCAGACCAGCTAAAAATTGCAACTTTTAAAACTGTTTTGTTATTCTAATAGCACAAAGAGTGGTGCATAACAGAGCGCAATAATCATAGGAAGCTGAGTTTGAAACCAATGAGACACGAACAGCATTGCTGTCACATTTAACATCGTGCGTTGGGTCGACTCTGTCCCTGCAGGTTTATTCATGATGTTAATATCCTGCAAACATGTTGACGCTAACAAATGACGTTCTGTGCTGACGCAGACAAGCACTTGGAGCCAGTTGTTCAACTGCTTTGCGTCCCTTTTCCACTGGGCTTATATCCAATGACAAGTCCTTCCTGAAACTCTGTCTACCTGTGTTTCCACAGAGAATCCCTGTCTTGTCAAAAGAGGTGTTTTTTTCTCTCGCCTTTAACAATACAGCACAGCACACTTCTCTCCAGCTAGCCAGCCATAAAGACTCGCCTGTCTAAAGGTTAGATTGATTCTTAGAAAGGGCAGTCAAGAGTCGATAAGCTGAATGCCCATCAAAATGAGCTTCTGAAAAAAAGGCAGAAAGCTAGAAAGACATGCCAATGACCACCTTCCAGCTAGATATTGAACTCAAAGGCAGGCTGGGAGAGGAAGAGGTGAAAATAGAGAGGGTAAACATAGTGTGTCAGTTCTTCAATTTCACGGAAGAACGGGTAGCATCATTGCAGCATATCCTAGTAATAAAGAGAGTTGTGGAATGCATCATAATCAACTCACCGCAGACGTGCTGCTAAGACTCAACTCAATATATCAGTTCTGCAGGTGGGGCAGTCTCCGCTGTATTCCACAGGTACCGTGAAAGCGGGTGTTTATGTGTGTGAGCACAGAGTGTATGAAGCAAACCTTGGTGTTTAGATAAAAAAAACCCAATGGTTGCACATCTTGGGCTGATGGGCACAATATTGTCTGTGCCTGCCGTTCACCCCTGCCATCCACAAGACTGCTGGTATCGACTGGCACGTCCATCAAAGCTCTCGTCTGTTCTCTCAGGGGTCCTCCTCTCGCTCCGCCGCAGCCAAAGCGAAACAGGCCCCAAGGACACCTGTCAAACCAGTAGGCCCCTACGCGTCCTCTTTCCTCAAACCTAATCAATATGGATTTGGAGGAGGACACATGTGCCATGATTAGCCTACAGCAGCCGGTCGCATGTACACACCTATTACACAAAAGTACACACGCTAGCAGGAAAAATCCCATGAATCAGCAGTGACTCTACTGAACCGTTGTTTTTTTTGGACATAGCATGATAGATAGAGTGGATGTTAGGTCATAAGCCCGGGAGTGGATTCGCACAGGAGAGGCGATTAATCAATCAAGTGGACACATTTAAATATGATTGGTAAGAAACGAGAAGGAAAGAACAAATTTGACAGCGAGAACCATAGCATCCACCTACATTCCAGTGCCAAAAGAGGTGAGAAAGACTAGACAATGACAAGAGGAGAAATGATGGTGGAGACTTTATAGTTCCCCATCCAAAGTCTCTGATAGGCTTGTTTTCAATCTCTCCAGAGTGAAAGGCTTAGTGACACCTCGCCTCATATCTCCCATGTGGGCTCTTTGATTCACACAATGGTGTTATGTAAAGATGCCTGCCAGATAACCCGAGTTTCAATGAGTAATGCCACACTTATGAACAGAAGAATGCAAGAGTAACCCTTAATAAATCTCTGTGACTGTAAAGGCCCCGGGTCACTGCATGCTTTTCCAGACACACAAGAACGCTCAGATGCAGGATGTCGAACGATGTCATGGTTCATGTGTTTCTTAACACTAAAGGTTTTGACTGGATGTGATTTGTGATGATGATCTGGGATGATGAAGATCTGAGTCATGTTGAGGTGTTTGAGTGAGCGTAACATTTTCAGGGAGAGTTGGATAATGGTGGTTGTCACTGAGTGTGTTGCTTGTTTTTCTTTTATTCCTTTAAGGTTTGTGCATTTATTTTATAATTCTATGTAAATATAAAGTTATTCTTTTCACACAACGGGGAATCATGTCAAAAATTATCATATCAGTTTATGTAAGAGTTGCTTTGTGAACAATTTACATAGAAATTCATTCTGCTTGTGTTTCATGAACAAGGCCATGACCTTATTTATTCTGCTCCAGTATAATTTCATGCAGGGGAGACGGAGGCTCGTTCACACTTAGGGAAGTTGTCACAAGGGCTTTATCTCCATAGCTAAAATGTTAAAAGTCAAAAGTCCAATTATGCAAATTTGCATTTCCTCTTAATTATTTTGCATTGCATAATTGTTTTACAGTTTAAATGTAGCTGAGAACTCTATATTGGCAGGTTGTAGTGTGACAACTTACCTCATATAGTGTGACAACATTCCTCTACTGTATAAGGGTCACAAAATGTCAACATATGCTAAATTAACTGCCTCTTTTTTATTCTTTATCCTTTATTTAGCTATAACAGAGGAGGGGTCTGAGTGCATGGTCTGACGCGCATGGCACAGGTGTACTTAAGGCGTGTCCGAATCCACTTTTGCTAGTTTAATGACTGAAACAGTCTGCACGCCAAGCGCATGGTCCAGAAGGGTTGTCCCTATGAGTCATGGGTGTGTTTGGGCATAAAATGTAAAAAAAAACAATCAGAGAATCATCTCCCATTCCTTTAACTCTTTCCCACCAAACACAGAATTTTCCATTATTTGTGAGAAAACACTTCACTGCCAAAAAATCTGATCTGGATGTAGTCTTTCACAAAAAAATAAATAATAATAATGTCTGAAAATGAGGTGTGCTCAAAGCTAATTTTCTCAGCTTTTTGTTCAAAATGTTCCTTTTTTATGAAACTTACTCATATTCAAGAGTTGATAAAAAGGAATACATAAAACTAGAATAAAACGTGTTTTTTTTTAACAGAGGGTCTGCTCTTTCTGTTGATATATTGCATGCGCAGATATTCATAAAACAAAATATTCTATGGGCTATTACATTTTAGTGAAAATGGTCAAAAACCCTGGCGGTGGCTGGCAACGCTGGCCGGGAAAAAGTTAAAAGTTTAAACGTGGTGCTGGACGTGAAAATTATAACTTTGTCGAGCAAAACATCTGCATCGCGTTGCATTGTGCCAGGTGTATGATAGGACCCAAAATGTTCAACAGGTTTTTTTTGTAGCCTGGACTTTAAAGTTTGTGTATACAGATTGACTGAGATGTATTCACTGGAGCAAAAAGTGACAACTAACCCTAGTTTCCCCTATTTGAATATCATACATGGTGACAGTTAACATTGTAAAAGTGAGCTATTTGCTAGTAGTGACAAGCCTGCCTTCTATAATGGAGAGAGAAAAAAAGATGATTGGCCCTGTATTAGCTATACAAATATCCAGACTCTCACCTGTTTGGTCAGCAGTTACAAGCAACCAGGACACGGTCTGCAGTTAACAGCAGTTTATTCCGAGGATTTGCCAGGGAATGGCAGATTTTCCGGATCCTTCCTCTACTTCTCTTTGGTAAGCCTCAGTGTGGGAGATGAAGCATTAAAGAAGCCGAACATGTCTGTGGCTCCGGGGGAACCGGGACCCTATAAATTATTCAAGGGCACACAAACACAGAAAGACAGGTTGTCAGTTACCAGACTTTTTTCTCTTTCATTTCTTCAGGAGACAGCAAAAGAAGAAAGGACAAAGGACTGTGTCTGGCGTCGTTCCTTGTGCCGGTCAGTAACACTAGCCGGAGGTTGTTCATAACTGTCTGGAGCACAGACCGTTCTTAGAGATTGTTCAAACTTTGGAGGAAGAGCCTTTCATATTAGATACCCACTCAGCTGAAAAGAACAGCCTCGCCGCCTTTGACAAGTAGGGACACGCTGTTACTGTTTGCCCTGCCAGAGTGTTTGATTCTTTTCCCTCTCCGCCACTTTAGTATGTTGTGATGTAGCTTTTAGCGGCCCCCCACCCATGTCCTCTCACAGCACTCTCCTCTCCTGAGACCATGTGAAGTAAATAACAGACAGTGAGAGGTAATCGGTCGGAAAGGATCTGCAGGGTCAGGATACTCTGATTGGATTAAGACTCTTAGAAAAGCACAACTCGCGAAACTGAACACAACTGAACTTCAAATTGCCAAATTTAAATTTGCAATTAATAATAAAAAAATATTTCATACAATTACATTCTTGGTAATCTCTTGGATTCACTTCTGGGTTGTTTTAGTTAGCCAAACTGAGGGGAATTGGAACCCACTCCTACAACAGATGGTTATAGTGTGGAGAGAAACGACATGTAGCCATCCTGACTAAATACAACAGGGCAGGAATCCATTCAGAGGGAAGCACCAATCCCAATACCATGCGATCAGTAGAACCGCTAAAAGGTGCTTCCTTCAATTAGGTTGTGTTTTGCAGGCACAGGCATGTCCTATATCCTAGCAGGAATTAGAAGGTTAATCGAAACCGAAGTTGCAGGACGAAAACAATGGCTCAATCTCGGCAGTTGCAGAAACCGAGTCAAGTGACTCAAGATGGCATGGCCCCCTCCCACCCTTTCACTTCCTCTCCTTGCTGCGTTTGGGATGAAGCCAAAGCTGGGATGGACCCTTGCTGAGTGTGCAAGTCAGCATGACTCATTTAGTCGAGATCTCCATCAGTGGATCTGTGTGATGTGTAATCCAAGGTGGGTGGAACTTGGCCCGGATCAGTCTGGCTTCCTCCGTAGATGAGGACTCACTTGTGCGTATAGCCACAGTGCCAACATTTAGGTTCATTTATGCTGAAAGCTTTCTCTTTCAGTTTTATTCTATGCAGTGTCTCAGACATAAGTATAACATGAAGCGTGAAATGCATTTAGACGTCTACCCATCTCCCAGACAGTTAGATACAGATATTACACTGTCTATGTGTCACCTCTAACCAAAGTAACACACTGTTCCATTTGGCTGCATTGAAATGGCACATCTCTTGAATACCTGTGCATAGTGAATGTAACTATAATAGATCACCTGCATTTCAAACACATGTGGTAGACACTGATTTTTCTACACACTGTGGCACTCTTAAATGGATTCTGTCAAACGATGATAGTTATCTGGCACTTAACAGGGACTCATCAAATCTACTTTTACACATCAACATGTCACCAGTCATAACATCCAACACTGTTCAAAGTGGCAACGTCATACTTGTCATATCCTAAGATCTTAATTTCGATGCGTTTATGCTAACTTTGCACAGATTGTGGGCAACTACACACTAATTGGCTTTCCAAACACAAGACAGATGTTAAACATGCCAGGTCTTCAGCTGACAAAAAAACATAAGGTTAAAAGCAGGTGCTTAACCAAATCCTGGGTAAAAAACATAAACAGATATGTTTTAATCAATGTGAGTTGATGTGCGTCATATATCTGCCTGTTGTAGTTGTTGCAACTTGGCCAGCCTTGAATGTAGTTCCGTATGGTTGAAGGGGAGAGTTATCACTCCGTTATCCACAGTGAGGACTGGGAAGCAAAAAAAAAGTGGCTAACATCATGGAAAAGTTAATCAGCCTTCTTGGCTAACAGCCAGATGAGATAACTGCAAAAATCAGTCAAGTTTGTCACTGTCAGGTGTGTTTTTTTGTGCGTAGAATCAGTGGATTTCAAAGAGTTGAAGGATTACATGATGATTTCCAGAGCTGCAAACTGTCCAATCCAAAACACGGGGATTATATATGGAATAAACAAGACGAGGGCCAAAGGAAGAGAGGAGAATGTCAGCGAGGTATAAACACTTCCTCACGTGTGCAGACATTACTTGTGTTTCCTGTTTGGCACTATGTCAAATAAGAAGATCTGGTCTATCTTACACTCAAGTCTACACCTAGATGACATGTTAGGGTAGTATAACTTCCTTGTTTAAATTACCAACCCTTCTTCCATACACTTACAGGTACACAGTGACTGATGCTCAATCCTTGGGCATTATTCTTCTGCTTTTGTTTAGCTCTTTGAGCCACAAATTTTATTGGGTATTTGTCATTATATTGTTTGCTGGTCTGTTATTTGTTCATGGAACCCATGGTGGCACTTTATGTGGAAATACAACAGTGTGAGAGATGAATTGGCCAAGCTTTCTTTTACTCTTTTTAGGTCTGTGTGTACAATATGTTGCAGTTTGTTTCTCATTCTTCTCACATCTCCTCTAGGACCTGCAATTAACACCATGACTCAGGGCCACAGAGAAATAAATGACCATGCCATGTTTCTTTCCCTCAAGTCTTTTTTAAAGTGTTTACTAGTGTTGTCACAAAGAGAAAGCGAGCAAGTGGAAGACTTGCCAAGTCCGATCTACTTAAGAGGTAAATGTCAGGTATTGAACATATATTGCGAGCAATATAAATTCCAGTATTTCACTGTAGGCTAGTTTCATTCAGCTCAGGGTCAGCTCTCCCGCCTCTGCAGGACATTTACACCAAACGCTGCAGAGGTAGAGCTGCTAATATCATCAAAGACATTAACCACCCTGCAAAATCCCATTTCACCCCACTGCCATCTGGTAAACGCTTTAGCCTGATGGCAAAACTGAAAGACTCAGGAGGAGTTTCTTTCCCAGGCCATCAGACTCCTGAACTCAGTCACGTGACTTCACTTCACCCCGCACACACATAAACATCCAGTTTAACATTAACATCCACATACTGTCATTGCACTGCACTTTATGTTCTATTGTTACTGTGTAACAGCCTGTTATAAACCTGTTTGCACATTATACTTCTGTTTGCACATTACATTATACCTATTGTTTGCACATTATACTTTATATATATATTTTTTATCTCCTACTTGATTATTTATAACTCTACATATGTTTAGTACTTTTTTTATTCTATTTTTATTCTATTTCTATTTTAATTTCCTCCTTGTGTTTTCTTGTAACTGTTATTTGCACTGTCTTTAGAGCGGACCTGTTTACATTTCACTGCCAGTTGTATATTCTGTATATAACTGTGTATGTGACAAATAAAACTCTTGAATCTTGAATCTTGAATCTTGAATCATTACATCAAACCCCTTTTAACTGCTAGACCAATTAACATTACATACAAACATATTGACTAATTCCAATGCCATTGCATTTGCTTCGTTCCAATAACTTTTGTTCCTAGATATTTTCACTTGGTAAAGCTGTAGAAAGTGATCATTGGACTCCAGCAAGAACAAATCGTGCTAACAGTCTTTATATTCAATGCTATCATTCATTTCACCACAGAAACACAGATGCGCTGTATGGATGGAAAACAGCGAAGACAATGAGAATACACATGTTGAGCCAACTGCTGCTGATCAATTTTCTATCCACTATAACAACAATCTATTTATGTGCTTTTGCAGTTTCTGCTCTGCTATTAACCTTTTTACTTCACTCAATTTCACTTGCAAATGATTCTCTAGTGTAAGCAAACCTTCTAATGTCTGTGTATTGCTATACTTAATAATAACCCTCTATGAGTTTACTAATTGTGTGACTATTTTACCTTTTTATTATTTCTACTATTTCACCTTGAGTATTTGGTGAGTGCACGTCAATGTTAATACTTCTCCCTTTCAGCTTTCAAACTGAATGATTGTGTCATTTTTCATCACAGATTAGAGCTGGTGGACTGACTACCGCCCACTGTCCATGTAGAAAGTGCTGCAGGCCAGGCCAGCACAGGCCGCCATGTCAAGGTCACTTGCTGAAATTGTCGACACACATCCAAAAAAACTCCTCAGCCTTGCAGTGGTTCTACAACCAAAGTGTGCCAGCCATCCACATGTTATGACAGGTGACAACCAAGTTCCAGACTAGACTGGAAGATGTACTCTCCCTACCCACACACACCGCAGACAGTTCCCTCAAGGGAGCGCTCACCATGGGAACCCGTGATTTGCTTGTGGCCACATCTTTCTAAGGTAATTAAGTGCAGGGAGATGAGGAGGTTCATCTTGAGATAAGCCACTAATTGGAACACTCCTATCAGGACGAGGTCAAATAGTCCATCTCGTCCTTTCTCGCACAATTTGCAAGGCTTTTGAGTGGCCTTTGCTATTAAAGTCGAGTGGTCTGAAGAGGTCAGTGGATGGTTTGTCTTGTTGGAAGTGATGCTCATGCACTCATTTGTGCCATTTGGTGGTTAACCTTGATTTGTTCCCTCCCCTGATTTCATCTTCAGCTGTTTTGACTCCATTCCATCAACTAAGAGAAGCTTGATTAGATGCTTTTTCTATTATCTTGATATAGCGCATGCGCTCTCTGTCCCTAAGTGGCTCTTAGCACTTTTATGTAGTAAAGGCCAATTACATAAACAGCACTAGTGGGCTCCATCTCTTTTTCCCCTTTGATTATATGGCATTATCAGAGAGTTATTAGATCTAGTGGTTCATGGTATTGCTTCAGCACAGTTCTGTGTAGGTTTACCTGTCTTACACAGAGAACTAATGGAAAGATAGCAAGTTTGTATGTAGTTAGGCTAGCTTTAATAACCCAATGGCAGCGATATCTCCAAACGGACATTACGTTATACCCAGATACTCAATTTAATGAGTTGTTTTAAGTCATTGAGCTTTAAGTTCTCCATTAAAGGTGTGCTGTTGTTGGAATTTAATAGATAATAATGACTAAGTGAAGAGAGCAAAATGCCTGAGTTTATTATTAGCCATTTTTTCCCACCTGTTCCAGGCGACATTGCCCAAGGGATAATCTGGGATGTTTACTAATCATGTGTACCATGTAAACAGTTCTCTTGTCGAGAAATTAGTCAGTGGAAACTGTAAACAAACCCTGTGTCCCTAAGCCTGTAAGTCACTTAGCACCTCTGATAAGTACAGCTAATTCTGTCACTATCATAATAGAGTGTCTCCTGTTTAATGAAAAGCATATCCGTTGGGACTGATTGACACCTGCTGAATGGGTGGGCCCCGATTGGCAGGCTTCCTAGGCTAACTAAGTCCTGGGATCCTGTACGGCAGATGCCTTTTATTTGTCCTTCAGAGGGGAGGGAAGGAGAAAATCGATGGGGCTTTATTGTTGCTTGGAATCCACACATAGCATGAGTAGAAAGGAAGTGCTCAGTAGAACTGATGGACATATTGGATGTAGGGAGGGGGTCAGGAAGTCTCAGGTTTCTGGAGATCAATAGAGGAGAAAAACAGGAGAGACAGGAGGAACAGAGGTCTGACCTGAACTATTCTTTGTTTCATTGGATTTTAATGTGATAAAATATTTAATGCATATATAATATTAATATAGTTTAATACTGTACAATACAACTCACTTTAGAGGGCTTCCCCATTCCAACATGCATGGGAAAAAGGTTTGTACCTGAAATGGGATATGCTTATTTCACCAAATATAAACATTAAAAACCCAAGTAAATTCTAAATGAATGGTAGCAACCGAAATTATGTGACTAGGATAAAGGGATATAGAGGCCATTTTTATTTTAAAAGACAGTACAATGTGGATTGAAAATCAATTCTTATATGAAAATATTGATGTTGATGTGATCCCCAAAAAATTACATTAACCTAAAAATGTGACACTTAGAAATACGATTTGTCAGACATTTCACATTTCAAATGATTTTCTTCACTACTAGTCTCAGCCTCAGACGTCACCCCCGTACCGTTGGCTGAACGTCTTATGCATATGGCACACTTATCTGGAAACGAGAAGTCGTCATCTGATTGGTTGAATTCTACAGGATGTCCACGAGACGTGTGTGTTGCGTTCTTTAACAGTCTGCCTGGAAACAAATGCTGTGGAAGAAGAATGCCGTCGTATTGTGTGTGTGTTTGGTATGTGAAGTTTGTGGCTCCATTGTTGCAGTAAACTTGCACACAATTAGTAGCTAATGTGTATGAATTTGTATGACCTGCTACACACCATTCAATTCAATGCACATTTACTTGTATAGAGCTTTTCAAAAGACATGTAATTTCAACTTTAAAGAAAGTGCACGTGTTTACGTTGGTCCAAGTTATGTATTTCAGAAATGTACACATACAAATCACACAGTTGGATAACAATGTTTTAATTTAAACAATGTTTTAATTTAAGGCGGAAACAAAGAGCTCACAGATAAAACAGTGAAAGCAAATGGAAGATAACTAGCCTAGCTGCTGTTCATAACATTAAGCAAAGATAATCATGTGCATTTGATCTGATATAACTGGAGTCCAAGGTTATGAGATGCACTATGTTGATGCTTGACTAAAGAGATGCGTCTTTAATCTAGATTTAAACTGGGAGAGTGAGTCTAAACCCTGAACATTATCAGGAAGGCTAATCCAGAGTTTATGAGCCAAATGTGAAAATGCTCTACTTTAGTGGACTTAGATGTTCTACCAGAAGCCCAGAGTTTTATGATCCTTAAAGACCGAGATGTATTATAGGGTGATAGAAAATCAGTTAAATTACCTTACAGTAATAGTCTAGAGGTTATGAATGCATTAACTAACTTTTCTGCATCAGAAACAGATAGCATGATCCATATCTTAGCAATGTTCCTGAGGTGGAAGAAAGCTGTTTTTGTAACATATGAAATATGATTTTCAAAAGACTGACTGTCTAATATAACACCCAGGTCTTTAACTGAAGAGGATGAAGTACAGTACATCCTTAAAAATGCAGATTGTATTCTAAGAGATTTTGTGTTCAGTTTTTTGGTCCAGTCAGTAATACCTTAGTCTTATCTGAATTTAATAGAAGAAAATTACAGGAAATCCAATATTTTATATCTGTAACACACTCCACACCATTTTTCTTATAATATCACCAATAGGCAGTATATATTGAAAATAGCAGAGTACCTAACTCAGATCTTTGGAGCACTCCATAATTTACTGACATTTAGGTTTAGGAGAGGACCTTCATGCTTACTTCTAAAAACTGTATGTTTCCCTATTATTTACATTGTACGAATTTAGAAGAAAATGCCTTGTAAAAAAAAAAGAAAAAAAAGAACGCAAAATGTATTTTTTCCATGAGATTGGGTTGGAAAGCCATATTGATAGATAGATGATAGATAGATAGATAGATAGATAGATAGATAGATAGATAGATAGATAGATAGATAGATAGATAGATAGATAGATAGATAGATAGATAGATAGATAGATAGATAGATAGATAGATATAGATAGATAGAGTATAATTAGCACACAATTTATTTTGTAATGTACTACTTAATGCACTATTTAAACACAATGTAAAATAATGTAGTAACTGTTATTTTAAGTGCATTCGCACCTACATCTCCCCACCATTTTGACAGGCTGTAGTGTAACACCATACATTTTACAAAAGGAACTATACAAGGAAAAGAAACAAAGGCATTAAATGGTCTACAGATCTGTAGTTTGTTCTGTGTCAAGAGCAATCATGCAGTACAATGGCAGGAATCAGAATTGACTTGAGTTAGATGCGTATAGCAAAAAAAAAATTGCCTGGGGTGAAATTGCTTGCCCAGGGCCTTGCTGTTTCAAAGTTTAGGAACAAAACAACTAAACTTTCTTGCAGTGATGTTGCAGTCTACTTTGTGGCTCTCTTTGTTTTTGAAGTGACTTATTTATTAAAGTATTTTAAACGTTAGCCGGTTCCCGCCTCCTTTTCCCTGAACAAAGAACTGTATTACAATTACTTTTCATAAAAAAGTAACTAACTCAATTACTTTACTTACTTTTTTAGGGAGTAACGCAATATTTTAGTGCATCACTTTTAAAAGTAACTTTCCCCAACACTGGTTGGTGCTGAAGTACAGGTCCGTTTGACATCATTATAAAATGCGTTCATGCTGATGTCCGCCCTGCACACTGAAAAAAACTGTTGGATTTCTTCACTCAGAAGTAAATGTTACTAAAGAAATGTAAAGGTGCCCTAGAATGATTGAAACAATATTTTAAATTGTTCTCTAATATCTACATAGAGTGTGTGTGGCTTATTTAAGGGCAAACATTGTCCGGACACAGTTTTACAGGTCCATTTACAACCCTAGAAATTGTGCCTAGGATGTAATGCTCGGCTCTGATTGGCTTATTTCGGCAGCTCACACAAGTGCAGTTGTTCAGCTAGCTAACACAATCACAAACAGCACAACCAGCTCATGAGTCCTGACTCCTGACAGAACACAGACTGACTGGATGGCACTTTAAGCAGAACATCTCAAATGGAGATCACTCAAATGCAGCTTACTTGTTTATTGGTGTTTTCAGATCACCGCTCGCGTGCATATAGTTGCCAGATTGCACATGTTTAGGCTCTGATTGGGGGATTAAAATGACTGAACTCTGGCAACCACAAGCACGAAGACTCGAAAGCTCCTCTTTTTCCCCCAACAAAACCCAAACCAGTGCTTTAGTGCAAAACCAACTACATTTTAGACTTTTTTTTTGGAAAAACAATATTGCATGTTTATTTAGTCACAATGTACGCAGTGACTAGTTATGTGGTACTTGGAGTTTCCTATTGTTACTGTACTAGCAGCTTGCGTTATCTAGACATGCTGTCTCTAAACTTTCAATTTAATCAGAAATTGTTTAGATAGTCAAGAAGTGGATAAAAACAGTACTTACTGCTTATATAGTTAGAATTGCCCCTTTCTTCAGTTTTAGACGCTGAGCGTCACTGCTTGATATTGTCCCAGGTTAGAAAAACTGTCCGTGGTGAAATGGGCCGAGCAAACAAACAATTTTGAATTAAATAGGTGCAGTATCCGATTATAACAACCATGCCTGTTGACATTTTTTATCTGTGGGAAGGGTATGAAAAGTCTTCACATCCCCTGCACAGCCTGGAACATCAGATTTGTGTCCATGAGCTGCCATTTTCGCTATCCTCGCGTGACACTTGTTGACCTGCTGAACTCCCGATGATTCGGCTGCAGTTCCGCCTGACATTGAACATGGGCTGGCATATGCAAATGTAGGGGGCATACATATTAATGACCCCATCTATTGCGTCATCGATGGCTATATGTTGAGATTCACTAATTTTTCTGTGGTGTTTTTCACAAACAAGATTTACAAATGAAGGAGGAGGCAATGTTTTTTAAATTTCACTATATGTGATTTCCATGTGCTGAACTCTTGTTATTTCAATATGACAAGGTTAATTCAATTTTTCATTCTAGGGCACCTTTAAATCAAATGTGATGTATATTTACTGAAATATAATAATTTGTTTAAATCTGTTTATTTTCAGCAGTTTTTTTTTTTTTTACAGCATCAAAAAAAAAAAGTGTAGTTTTTTTTTTTTTTTTAAGTGTAGTCCATATAGCCGGACACCAAGTGACCTGCTGTTGTGATACTACTATGGCTATTTTTGTGCTTTCTTTTAAAAAGGAGTAAAAAAAAAAACACAACAACAACTTATGGCCTGCAGGTTGTATTATTTATTTCTTTATTTTACACCAGTGGACAAGCCTTTTCGTTCTTTCATAACCCCGCCTAGAGCCTCAAAAACACACAGGTCAGTTCTGGAATCACGGCAGCAGAAAACACTATTTATAGTGTCTTCCCACAAACCAGGGGAGTGGTTTTGTCTAGTCGCCTTCAGTGTTTTTACACAATGGGACTTAACACATACATTCAAGTGAGATCTGGTTATTTCTGGTTAAACCAGTGTGAAATCACTCGTTCATACAGCTTCTGTGATTACAGTCACTCCTTACATTATAGCTGCTAGATCAGCTACAGTCAGGTGAATAAATGCATACTAGTGTTATTTCGAGCACTGTGAACATCACACAGGCACTGCATTACAAAGGCCAGGGTGTTTATTATGAGCCATGGTAATGCACACTAATAACATTAATTTTGCCTCATCAGCAGTCTCATTTATGCTCCTGTAAGCATTACACCAATCACCATCCCAGGCTTACAATAACTATAAACATTTCATTTTTTATTAAATATGGGACTTGTTTTTAATTCAGTTAACCAGTGTAGCAGGATGTTGGCTTATTCATCAGTTTTTGTGGACAGTACTGCCAAGCAAAAAGATAACAGAGAGAGAAATATACAGAGGGAATAAAAAAACTTGCCAGATTTATATGCAATTAATGTGGCACACTGTAATGACCCTATGGGTTAAAGAAGGCAGGTAACTAAAAAAGAGAACACAGGAAACTCAAATTGCAGGCCCCTTAGTGAAAAATCATAAGTGGGGATAACATCAAGCTTCGGGGACAAGGCCAAAATAGCAAACAAAAGATCAATCTTCCCAGGAATGGGGTTCGAAATAACTTACCTATGGCTCGTTTCCACTGAGTGGTAAGGTACAGTACAGTACCTTTCGGGTCTGTAACCATGAATTCGGCGAGTGTTTCCACTGCCAACAGTACCCTTTTTGATAGGCGTGGTGTATGCCGGAAAGTAGTAATCAACGTAATCAACGTCACTCCTTCTCTTCCCAAACTCGCCGGTCTGTCAAATAAATGCGTACCGTACCGTACAATACCGAACCGTACCGAACCGTACCGCTCAGTGGAAACGAGCCAGTAGAAAGATAAGAAAACCAAAATAAAATGCACTAAACTTTACTGTTTTTGTGGTTGTTTAAATAGCAAATTAACTCATGCCTATCTGTTCGCCCATGTTCAGGCGCATTGTTGGAGCGTTGCTATTTTGAGGAAACTGCACCATTGACCAACAAAAACCTGCTCTAAAGTATTTTTTGTGCTATTTAAATGAGTTAGTAATATGCACCTAGGCAGGTGCACAACATGCGTACACTCTGCTTATTACACACACAGAGGTGCACAGCTGCACACAAACATTTTAAAATATAAAAAATAGAAGGATTCTTCTATGGAGAAGTGCTCAGATTTTCTGCTCTCAAATTCTGCCATGTAGGCCTAAATAGCGAATCCGCCATGGTGCAAGCGCACCTGGCTTTTAAAGGGAATGGGAGATGAGACTCTGATTGGTTTATTGCACTTAAAACACACCCATCACTCATTAAGAGACTAGGTACAACCGTTTCAGACCATGTGCCTTGCGCGCAGACCGTTTTTTACCATCGTTAAACTAGCAAAAGTGAATTTGGACATGCCTTAAGTGCACCGGCACTATGTGCTTCAGACCATGCACTCAGATCATTAAAATAGGGCCATCAATGTAAGCAACTAACTGACTTCCACTACACACGTCAACAAACAATCAGTGTGATCAACAACTCTCTCTGGGATCCAGGAAATCCAGTCTCTCTCCACTGCAGGTCTTTTAAACTCCAGCACTCCTCAGTGGAGCCAATCAGAGCCGCCACCACTGACGAGCACAGGGCATTGGCTCCAGGATGAACCTGTTGAGTGATAGGAGGGGTGGCAACAGGAAATGGAGCACACAAGAGCGGTTTCTCGCTATGCATTCTTGTCTGTATTTGTGTTCTTGTGGACATGTGAATCTATAATCGTTTTGGCTGAGGGCAAAGTGAAGATTCATATTTGTATATACAGTATTAGGCTATTTAACTTCACCGTTGTAGCCTGTAGAGCACTGACTTTGTACGTTTGACTGAATTGTTTATTTCTTATTGTATAGCTTCCTATACCTTTTACTTATAATTGTATTTGTTATATTTCATTGTATTACAGTGAAGATAATCAGAGTAGCACATAGTACCTGAACCACATATTAATATGTTTAATATTTTTTTGATTGCATTATCATATCAATCGCTTATCATATTACGTCAAACCGTGCAAATTATACTTTGTTTTCAAACTGTTAATGTTAACAACATCAGCATTGTGTGACTACATTTAATGTGTATTAGGGCTATACCTGTAGTTCCGTTTCCATTTCTGTGCAGTCTCATTTCTAACGTCATACCAACAAATGAATGTGGAGTAGAGGTGAATTGCTCACTCTCATAGCTAGCACAAAATAATTGACATTTACCATAATGCACATAGCAAAATGAGAAAGGCACAACGAAGAAAACTCTGTAACTGTATGAATTATGTGAACAAGTGTGCTGTTAAATAATTCAAACATTGAAATGCCTTAGGCCTACCTGTCCAGCAGAAAAGAGCCGCCTCTGCTTCTGTTTTGAACCCCTTTCAAAACACTGAGGTCACGCCACCTTTCAACAGCCCTATTTATCCTTGTTTTCACATGGGCCCAGTTTAAGTCTCTTTTTCTGTAGCCACTCCGAAGTCCAAAGTCTTTTGCACTTGTCACTGGTGATTGTCATTCAAACCTTCAAATCCGCCGTCACATTGATAAGTTTAATTATATCAAGTGCTGTAAGAAAAGGCTATAAATCTCCACCTCCAACATCCTCACACGCAATATAGCCTATAGCCGAGACACCTTTGTGTACATATGACGGAATATCCCGTGGAAATCCACCAGTACCACTGGAATTAAAAAAATTATTACAAGCTTACCGTTGTAAATCAAGCTAAGGTAAGCAGATAGTTTTGAACACTGGCTGGTTATGTACTTGCTAAAAAATATATATTTTGGATCATTTTTAACCCTCAAAAAAGTTACAGACTGCAGCTTTAAGTTAAATTGTTCAAGCAATTAAAATATTTGAGTACAAAATAAAAATCTGCCAGTTCTGCTTAATTTTTATTGTAACTGATTACCTCAAATTTGTTTGAGTTTTGACAACTTAAACAGTGCAGGGTTGTGTTTTATATTTAGTTTGGTTATAAATATACAAGTATTGAAGATAATCAATGTGCATGTTGCCTGAACCAAATTGTTGTGGCTATTAATATGTTTAAGATGTTTAACGCTGCTGTTCCTTTTGTGGAATTACCGGACTTCCCATGCCCTCCCATCCTCGGGAGTTCGTTCTCCTCGATCAAACTTGGCAAGTCCAAACTAAAGTTGTAAGTCCAAACTTTGCATAATCAGTATTGAGAAACGCCCAAGGAAAAAGTATACACAAGAGAGAGGGAAAACTGACACCAACACATCTCACAAAAAATAATAATCAAACTGACCTGGTACGTAACTCACCCACAGTGTATCGGTGTTATGCCTTGTGGGCTATTAAGCAATTCTACTTGCCCATCAACAAGTCAAAGCCATTCAAAGCCTTGTGATGTTCCACATTCAGCCAATCCCAATTAGTGTAGTCCCATCCTCACGGGGAACACTTAGATGATCTGAGCTGAAGGGGCTTTTCTTTTTCCTAAAGTGCTTTGTCTGCCAGTTTCAAGGAACTTAAGGCACTTGTGTCTATTTGCATTACACAGAGGAGTTAAAAAGTAAGACGACTAAAAAAAACCCCTCCTTTTCGTGTTCTTTCATTTCATCATTTCAGAATTTAAGGAAAGATGCCTTGCTCCCGGCATTTTCTCCCTTACCATTTATTTTATTTTTTTATTTTTTTTAATCTTTTGAGAGAGGTGAGTCATTGCACTGATGCACAGGGAGATCTCCCTCTACACAATGAGTTTCAGCCTGTGCACAACTGTTTCAAAACCGACAAAAAAACTGAATGTGCAGCAAGATTTCTTTCTCTACAGTGCAACGGCTGATTCAGGAGCGGTATGATTCATCTTTTAGTTTTAGAAACAATTTTTAAGTAAAGTGAATCTCAGTGTGTTTTGGCGTAAATTGCTGCACTGCATGCAGATCCACCAATGTATGCAGAACCTTATACTGATAAAAACAGCCTTGAAGTTCATAAAGACAAACAATAGTCTTTACTTTTATCCTATATTTCATCTATATGTTCAACATCTGACAGCAGCTAAGAACAAAGAAATTGTCTAATAACACAGGGGAGAGCGGGGCACGACCTAATGCTTTTTGACTGTCTCAGTTTGTGTAAATCCACTTGGGGTTCAGAGTATTTATTTTTTCCCACATTCATTTCACACGTCTAGTACAATTATGTGGTTTAAATTATTATTATTTTTTTTAATAAAATAGTCATTTGTTAATAATTAAAAAAAAAAAAAAATGAGTTTGACTACAAACACATTGCTAAACTCAGCTATACAGCAGAGTAAAAAATATCAAAATAATGAATAATTTCTGAACATTGACTCTTCATTCACCCTTTTCTCATGGTTTCTCAAAATAATTCATAAAAGTATAGAATATAATAGCGTATTTCTAATAGGAGCTCATTGTAACGCAGTGTGAAAACACACCCCATCTGCAAAAACGTCTCGCTTACGACTGTAACCTTAGTTCCCTGAATAGGGAACTCGCGCTGCGTCACCGCTTTGGGGAGTATGGCAGGGTGACGCAGCGTCTCGTTCCCTATTCAGGGAACTAAGGTTACAGTCGTAACCGAGACGTTCCCTTTCAAGGGAACGAGACGCTGCGTCACCCTGCCATACTCCCCAAAGCGGTGACGCAGCGCGAGTTCCCTTGAAAGGGAACTGGGATTTAACCCCGGCTCGTGTCTTCTGCTGTTAGATCAGCATTAAAGAACAATCTCAACTCTTAAATAACAGATAGAAGATTGAAATAATATCAGATTTGTCTTATTTTAAATAATCACACAAAAAACAGAGATGAAAAATAAACTTAAGTCACAAATTTACTTTTGCGATAGTTAAATAAATGTCCAGTGATATCTTCCAAAGATTTTTTTAATTTTGGCGCAATTTTTTTTCTCTAGTGTTGATATGGCAACTAATAAATACAATTAATTTGGTCATCCAACACGTCAAACCCTAAAGCAGATGAGCTACCACCGCAGAATAAATATTGCCTGGTCTACATTTCTGCTGTGGCATTCAGATGGTAGGATTTAGCAACACATGAGTCATTACTAGTGGGTTACCATGATTTTCACTTTAGAATACTGATCCAAATAATTAGTAGTTGATGTAGTAACACTTGAGTCTTTACTATCCCGAACTTTACAAAAACCTCAAAAGCTTACAATGACTTCAGTCAATATTAGGGAGTTATTGTGCTTTTAACTTTAGAATACGGAACCAAATAATTAGAAATAACTCATAACTAGTGGGTTACCATGATCTTCATTTTAGAATTATTTATACATTTTGCATTAATCACATTAATTATGAATCTGTAGTTCTACCAGAAAGACTCATAGGGCAGGTGAATGTTTACATGGTATTTATATAACGTATTAACAGATGGTAGTGAGCTACAATTATTAATTTCTAATGATTCAAAAAAGTTATTTGGTGTAGGCTCCGACCTTAGTCCAAATCTTGGGGGATGCGGGATAAAGATTCGGCTGATCCATAAAATATTAACCATGTCTATTATTCAAATCAGTTAAATGATTGCTAGGCTGCTTTAACTAGGTCAGCCGGAACCGGGAACACTTCCTATAACACCTGATGCACTCGTAACATCATAAGAAGAATGGCATCTACGCTAATATTAGCCTCTCTGTTTATCCTGAGGTTTACTGTAGTCAGCTGGATCCAGGCCGTATCCAGATCAGACGGTGGACCTGCACATAGACACGACCACAACGCATCCCTGCAGAGATTGTGTCAACTAGACTCTCCCCTGTGAAGGCCTCATCGACATGACAGCCAGTGGCACTGATCCTCAACAAGCCCGTCTTCAACCAGATGGAACTGGACAAATATTCTGAATGTTCCGATCCAATCTGACTTCCGACCTGTAATGCCACCTGAATCATAGTCATACACTGGTGGCCAGAGGAGAGCTTGGCCTCTGACTGAGATTGGGTTCTCCCAAGGTTTTTTTCTCCATTCTGTCACCTGATGGAGTCTTGGTTCCTTGCCACTGTCGCCTTTGTCACCTTTGGCTTGCTTATTTGGGGACATTAAATATTTAACAATATTACTGATCTGCCTGCATTAATACCATTATATGAGAATTGAACTGAACTGGATGATCACTGTTTTCTCCAGCCAATTTTTTTTTTTTTGATGCGTTATTTTCCTGTTATCACTATAAAGCTGCTTTGAAATAATCTGTATTGTAAAAAGCGCTATATAAATAAAGGTGACTTGAAGATGAAGGCAAGGGCGTAGCCTACAGCCAACAGATGGACAGGGACTAGGGGTGGAACAGTTCAAATTACTCACGGTTCGTTTGTATCACGGTTTTAGGGTCACAGTATCGGTTCGGTTCGGTATGTGCTATGCTCAGGGTAATAAGGACATTTGTCAAATAAAAATAAACAAAATAAGAACAAATAATCAAACTACAATCAACAGCACAAATAGAGCAAAGATGCATATAAAATTAACAGTGCTTTCTTTAAGAAATAATGCCTACAACATACTACACATGAACACGTCTTACTCCACTGTTTAGATTTTACTTAAGACATAACTTACTATCTCTGCTAGGATTACTCAACAAGAGAGTCATGTTGATGTATTTTTAGTGTGAATTAGTCTGTTTAAGCAGAAGTTTTAAAAGAGAACTCAATATTTGTGTGCTATCTGTAGAATGCATGCACACACACACACACACAAATCTTCTCTCGTCGAGCACAAGTTATCTTTCGTGTTTTGCTCTTAAATGTTTAAAGGGCACCTATTATGCAAAATTCACTTTTATAAGGTGTTTGAACATAAATGTGTGTTGGCAGTGTGTGTACACAACCACCCTATAATGGTAAGAATCCACCCACTCCTAAATCATAAATAGTGTCTCAGAACAAGCCATTTCCAGATTCCTGCAGTGTGAGATCACACTGCAAAGGCCCCGCCCACACGTGTTGATGGACACTGACATACTAGCACAGACCCCGCCCTCAGAGAGTTGAGCTGTTCATACAGTCCGCCATTTTTATCTCCTCGCCAGAGCATTAACAGCAGCATTCAAATAAGAGATGTGTCCTTATTAAAGTTCAGTCACTCAAGAGCAGTGAGTGAATTTCTGTTTATCTTCTGTTGTTTGATAGAGAACTAGTCTAGTTTAATAGACTACTCACAGCTCTGTGCGCATGTGACAGGAGCATGTGTGTGTTTAAGTTGAGAGTGATAAGGCTTTAAAACGCATGCAGATGATAATATTTCATGATGATGAAGAACTGCAATGTCACATGAACGTGTCTGGGATAGAGATGATCATTAAAACAAACAGATATCATGTTTCAGTTTTCATTAGCATGTTTACTGCTGTGAATGAGCTGTGAAAGAGATGTGTAGGCTCCGCCCTCTCGGGTGGGGAGCAGCAGCTCATTTGCATTAAAGGAGCCACGCATAGAACAGCTCATTTTTCTTTAACCCCAAAATTGCCATTTTCAAAATGGTATATTAAATGATCTGTTCGGAATTTTGATCTGAAACTTCACAGGCACACTCTGGAGACACCTGAGACTTTTAAATTTTTTAAAAAGGGGCATAATAGGTGCCCTTTAAATTGGTAAAAAAGTTTAGTTTAAACACAATGTGTGATGTTCAGGTCAAAAACCCAAGTTAGGACGGCGTAAACGACTGGTCATGGTCGAGCATACGCACTCGCATCTCGCATACAAGAATGACTGTTTTGTCCAAGCTTTTTGATCATCGCTGTTGTAATGTATTGGGAAGCCAGAATGTGTACCAACCTGGTGGTGGTGGGGAGGATGGAGGGTAACATCAGCATTAAAGTAGAAAACAGAGTTTAGTTCTTATATACTCCAAGTGTCAAGCAGTGATTGGCTAGACCTATTAGTATGAATAAATGACGTGACATTAGAGTATTCCTGGTAGAACTTTGGGCTAAAAGTTATAATTACTTAGTAGTCCACTGGGAGGTATGAGAATTGCAGTTACTGATTAGCTAATAGTGAACTACCACATTCAACTGAGCACTATTACTGACTAATTCATCAATCAGAGATTCTTGTTAGTTAATAATAGTTACTAGAGTGGTAATCGTGTGTTACTCATTTGTTCCTGTGTAGATACTCATTAATGACGGACCAGTATTCTAGTGTCACCAGCTTATTATAAACTCAAATATTAATGTCGAAGAAAAAAGGTTGAATGGTATCCACAGAGCCCCCTACAAAAGCGTTAAAATGCAAAACATTAAAATGCAACTGGTTAACTAATGTCAAAGTCTTACGTACACATGTAATTCTCTCCCTACAGGCAGGAAATAAAGTTTTTATCTCACTGAGTGCAGAGTGGTCGGCTCGGCTAGCGCACGATGAAGCGTTATTTATAGATTTCAGACAACAGGAACGAGAAAAGGGGCCAACTCAACTTGGCATGATGCACAACAGAGATGATACTCAATCAGCCAGGAGTAAACATGAGGGTGAGGAGACAACGACCAAAAACTGAGAAAAAAAGTGAATTAGAGAGAAATACTAGAAGAACTTGGATGGGAAAAGCGAAACGGATGAAAGAGGAAAGGTAATTAGGGCAAAGAAATAAGAGAGAGGGGAAAAGATAAGGGTGAGGTAATGGAGAGAGAGAGAGAGAGAGAGAGAGAGAGAGAGAGAGAGAGAGAGAGAGAGAGAGAGAGAGAGAGAGAGAGTGTAGAAACATCCCCTAGAAGATGGGGAAAGAGGACACAGATAAAGTTGGGGTGAGAGAGTTAGAGATAGTGAGTGAAGAAGCCAGTGTGTAAAAGAAGGAGATGGTGTGTGTTAGGTGAGGGGATTCATTTGAGACGGATGGTCTTTTATCTGCCCTCTGCAGTGGAAGTGGGGCGTTTGCCCTCTGCTCCTCTCAGCCCCGACAGAATAGAGGGATAGAGGAAAGGAGAGTGAGGGAGGGACGAATGAAAGGATAATCATTTACTATGTAGGTCATTCCTGCACTCTTCAGAGGAGCAGGACTGGAATAGCATTGGCTCAAGCTCACACCGTGAGGTGTCCCATTTGGATGTTCCACGCTAAGACCACCATCTCCTCCCTCCAGAATTTCTCATCCCGAAGCTCAGAAAGCAGTTACTGTTCTCTAACTATTTAAAGGCCATACCAAGAATCTGTATGTATTCATAATAAATTATATAATACAGTATATTAATATTAATTTTTTTTTTTTCTTAATTAAAAAATAATTTATGTTTATTTTATGAACCGAAAGGTGTAGGGATATGTTCACAACCTGATTAGTCAGGTTTTATTACGTATATTTTGCGATGGAACATCCTAAGCAATGCTGTGTGCTGGGATAAATGTGCTTGTTGCATGTGCGTAGCTACATTATGATGGTATTTTGACCAGCTGAGAACTCGTGAAGAGCTTATAAAATATGAAAGTGAGTCAAAACAGCATCAGAAATCCCTCCGTCACACACACAAATGAAGATCTGCTGTGAGGGGACACGTTTCTGATGCCTGTACCGAACTGTGATGGGAAAATTTGCGTCATATTGCATTGCATCTTGTGGCATCATGTCCCGTTTTTGGTTCTCTTACATTTGGTCTTTGGTCTGTGTTGCAACCCATCTTTTCAGCGGCCTCTGTCCACTTGTTGGATGTTCACCAGGGTTCAGATGGCAGCGTTCACACTTATTCTAAGTAACCGCACTAACAGAGCAATCAGACCAGGGTTTGTTTTAATCCAACCAAAGAGGGCAAGTGTGAACACATCCTTAGATTAATGCTAATCCTTACTTTTGAGCTGCTTTTATTTAAGCCCTCTTTAGTCCAACAATGCAGGAAGTGTTTTCTTCTTCTTCCGAATACATACAAAAAAGTAATGTTGGCAACACCTCATTCCATACACACTCTCAAAAATAAACACTTCCAAAAGTTTTTCTTAAAGTGATGCCATAAAATAACTATATTATTGGATCTTCAAAGTGCCTTTCAGGGAACACTTTCTAAAATAATCTTTTTTTTTTCTTAGTGTGAAGAATATTTTGATAATCTAAAGAATCCTTTCTAAAGAATTTCACTATAAATAACCTTTTTGCAATGAAGAGGTTATATGAATGGGAAAAATGATCGGAGCACAAGGTCTAAAATGGTTGTACCTATAGTCTCTTAATGAGTCATGGGTGTGTTTTGGGGTGTAACGTGCAATAAACCAATCAGAGTCTCATCTCCCATTCCCTTAAAAACCAGTTGCACTTGCACCATGGCGGATTCGTTATTTACACAGAATTAGCAAGTGGAACGACGGAATGTTTCTCCAGAGCGGAATCCTTTAATTTTTCTTATTTAAAAATGTTTGTGTGCTGCTGCGCATCCCTGTGTGTGTAATAAGCAGAGTGTTACCAATACGTCTTTATGGGTCGTTTGTCGCTTCCTTGAAATTCGACCCATAGGAGCGTTCACTTGAGTTGCGCCCCTATCGACAATATTTGAATTAATGAAATACGACCCAAAGGAGCGTTCTCTAAAGTTGTGCTCCTATTGACAACAAGACACTTTCATTTTAAAGCAATGTTCCTTTTATCTGTGTAATATTTCACGTTTTGCATAGCTCAATTGGTGAAGCATTCCAATATATAATAACATGTGATCATGCAATCGTGAGTTCGACCCCAGGGAACACATGTGCTCATAAAGTGTGTATTCACTATAAATCACTGGGTAGGTTTAGGGATGGGGTGGGTGTAGTTGTAAAAAAAAAAAAATGCAGGAAGTGTTTACTTCTTTTTCTGAATAAATAAAAAAAAGTAATGCTGGCAACACCTCATTCCATACACACTCTCAAAAATAAACACTTCCAAATATTATTGGATCCTCAAATAGGCCTATATATTTTTTTGCTAAATGGAAATATGACAAATGATGGTAAAAAGTCCACACATTGCATTAAAATCAACACACATTTTGATTGGTAACGACAGTCAGACGTCATTATTTTTACGCCAGCTAGAGGGCGCATGACGTTAAAACGTAAATATAGGTCGTAATAAGGTGTTTGAAAAACTACATTTAGAGTTGTTGTTGTTTTTTGGAGGACAGTTTGCTTTTAAATGTCTTCACCTTTTTACATTTCATGTTGTCATTTTTGTTTTTCCACCATCATTTTTCATTTAACCACACGTGACACACGTGTTTTCCTATTCTGTCGTTCTGTCTCATCTCATTCACCGTCAGTCATTGCCTCCCCTCTTATTCTCCCTCATCAGAGCTTGATTTCTCTGTCTGCTGTGTGAAATGAACTAGGTACTTCACTTCTATACTTGCACCTTTGATTCTAGGTCATTGAATAAGACAGCCATTATTCAGAAAATATAATCATTTGCAATTAGATACCGTCCAAGATAATCACACGGTTCCCTGAGCCATTCCTCGTTGATGTGTTTAAGATATGCAGGAAGAGATGGCTCGCACCCTGGCCGAGGTTCTTTCTCTAATTAAAGCGAAATGCCCTGAGAGAATAAGCTGTCATGGCAACCAAATGACAGAGAGGCTGTGGTGTTTTTAAAGAAGACTATCAGTGTGACAATTCATCACACATGCAAAGTGCACTGAAGGATTTTCTTTCACAGTCTTATTCTAAAAGTCCAACTAGCATATACTTAACAAAGATTGAAGCTTATTGCAATATGCTTCAGAAATATTCAATCATTTAAATTGTTTATTTTATGAAATTATTTACATTGAAATAGCAGAAAAGCAGACATAATTTCATTTAATTAACATGAATTGAACCATAAATGCAGGTTATTTATAATAAAACAGTTTTTAATATTAAAAGGTATTTTAAGTATTTAATAACAAAATATTTCAGCATTAAGCCACAAGAGAGAGTGCAGCAACATGTAGCAATTTGGCGAATATCTCTTTAGAATTGAATGTACATGCCATCACATGTGTGCATATAAATGACTCGTCCAATCAGAATTTAGAATCATGCACTTTATTTGGATAAACTTTATTTGGATGGTCCACTTTTAGACATTCTATTAACTATAATTAACTTTGCAACTACATTTCAACTAACTCTCATTAGAGTATGAGCAGACTGTCTGCTTAAAACAGCATTTGAAACATCCATCCAAATATTACAGCATACCTTTTTAATTCTTAATGTTGTTTTACTCTCTCTTTCTCTCTTGTTGTGTTCTGAAATGGGCAACTGAATCTCAGACTCCATGGTGAAGATGTAATAAGATTTAGGTTTCTGGCTGTCATGAAGCACTGTGGATTTGGTGTTCGTGTGGTTATTTATATAACCGATTTGGGTCAAGAGGTGTTATTTTAAAGTGTTAGCCCCTTTAGCGCCAATCTCTGCTGGCAACGTGCAATAATTGACACTGTTAAGTACAGCAGAAAAAAAAAGTCTGACCTTTGCTGTGTTTGGTTCCGTTGCGTGTTCACAAGTCAATGGCCTCTCAAAAACTGCCATTTAATCATTCCTCTCTATTACTCACCTTTAAAGAAACGTCATTTTCTTTTATATTTTTTTACAGTTTACCCATTCTATCCTTAAGTGACCTCTCACTTCCTCCTTACAGCATAAAAGTTGACATTCTCATCAAGTCAGTCAAACCGGAAACCAATTTTCAGAGGGAAAAAATCCAATTACTGAATCTATAGGATTATGGAACCAGCCTGTGGATTTTTTGGGGATTTTCTTTTTTGTCTACATGATATATAACAAGGCTTCTGGGTATTTCGAGAGGACAAAATATAAAGTGCTAAAGACTGATTGGACTCGGACATTGTAAATTAAGAGGAAAAAGAAGTCTCAAAGCAGTCAAATCTTTAGCCCCTCTTAGAATGATTTAATAACTTTTAGTGCTTCAGTTTCAGTCATAAATTTAGGGTATGGTCACACATGTAGTTAGATTTTCTTGGTTCTTTTGGTACGGACGAGAAAATAAAATTATAAATTTAGGGTGTGTTTACTCTGTAGTTCATTGAAAAGATGGGTCTCGGTCCACTTCCGAATGAAATATGAACCATCAAAGTTCGGTACAGGCATCAGAACCGTCTCCTCGCAGCAGATCTTGGTTTGTGTGTGTGACGGAGGGATTTCTGCCACTATTTTGACTCCTTTACATAATATTTAGCATAATATGTAGCTACGCACATGCAATGACCGCATTTAGCCACGCACAGGCAATATGTCATAAAAGGTTGTGAACGTATCCATATGCCTTTAGGTTCAGAATCATTAGGTTCAAATGTGTCAAGCAAACTGACCTACACTTGTGAACACACCCTTAGTCCTGGTTTGCTTATAGTGTTCACACTGAAAGTTGTAACACCAGACATAAAGATAAAAAAAAATAACTTTAAAAACTGAGAACTTGTGAAAAGCTTCTAAAATGTGTAAAGTAGTAAAAACAGTGCCAGGAATTCCTCCGTTACACACAAACGAAGTTCTGCTGCAAGGAGATTTCTCCAATTCTAATACCAAACTGTAATGGGCAACATTGCACTATGGTAAATGGACTGCATTTAAAACAGCACTATGACAGGTATTGAGCATTCTGTACTTTTTAGGATCGCATCTTGTGACATCATGTCCTGTTTTTTGGTTCATATAGATTCCTTGGGTCCGTGATGTGGTCATATTTCAGTCGAACCCACCATTTAGAAGCACCAATGTTCGGATGGCAGGGTTCACACTTATTCAAATGAACCGCACTTGTATTTTACTCAAACCAAACCTGCCAAGTGTGGTGTGTTCCTGCCCTTATTTTGTGTTCACACTTGTAGTTTGGTTTGCTTGGTTCATTTGCTTCAGACCAAAATAAAAAGAATAGCCGCCTAGTGTTCACATTTGCATTTTTAAGACCAAACCTAAAGATACTTTTACAACATTTATTTCGAGACGGAACTGACTGAACATCCAAAACAATGCCGTGTGCTGGGCTAAATGTGCTCGTTGTATGATGGTGGTTTGAACAGCTAAGAACTTGTGAAGAGCGAGCCCGATCTCACGAAAATGCGTACCAATAGTACGAGTGTGCAATCTCGTAGAATGTATACGCCAAAACTCATTTTGGCGTGCATATGGTACGCCGTTTTTGGCGTGCATATGATACGCACTTTATGGCGTATTATATGTACGAACCCCCACACCCCCACCCTCACCCTACCCAAAAGCGTGTCATATACACACGATAAAGTGCGTATCATATGCACGCCAAAAACGGCGTACCATATGCACGCCAAAACTCATTTTGGCGTATACATTCTACGAGATTGCACACGCGTACTATTTATACGCATTGTCATGAGATCGTGTTGGAAGAGCTTATAAAAGGTGTAACATTTGTAACGAACGAGTCAAAACAGCATCAGAAATCCCTCCGTCACACACACAAATGACAATCTGCTGTGAGGGGACACGTTTCTGATGCCTGTACCGAACTGTGATGGGAAAATTTGCGTCATATTGCATTGCATCTTGTGGCATCATGTCCCGTTTTTGGTTCTCTTACATTTGGTCTTTGGTCTGTGTTGCAACCCATCTTTTCAGCGGCCTCTGTCCACTTGTTGGATGTGCACCAGGGTTCAGATGGCAGCGTTCACACTTATTCTAATGAACCGCACTAACAGAGCAATCAGACCAGGGTTTGTTTTATTCTGACACTCTCATGCCAAGATCAGACTGCATAATTTTCAAACTGGTCAGCTCACTGTTCTTTCGCACTGCATGACTATCTGGGGTATCATTCAGTTGCTGCTGTGTTCGCACGATGGATCGGCAACAGGGGGTTTCACGTTGCATGACTGTACAAGAGGAAGAATCGCTGACAGCTCTGTCCCGTCCACAAACTGTGTTTCACAACCAAAGACACGTGAGAAGTGAGAAGGAAACAACGTGAGATCACACATGCATCAGACTGGACTTCGTACGCAAGACTGAAATTGTTATTGAAAATATAGACTACAGAAACTTAAAATCCAAATTGTCTAAGCACTGATTTGCAGCGAAAATTGTGTTCTGCAAAGAGAGATGGAGGAAAATAAATCATTTTGCAATGTGCTGCTGTTGTGGCTGGTCAAGCAAATGTTTGTGCTTTGTTTCTGTTTGATAGAATTGTAAATATATCTATTAAAATACTGATATTCTGGTCCATAACTCCTCCTCAAACCTCCCGCTGCCCTGTATCTTGCTCTCTCATTGGCTGTAGTTCATCGGCAAAGTCATTTTTAGTCAGAACACATTTCACTCAGCAGGAGTTTGAATCTGCGACAGGTCCAGATATATAGCAAGCCAAATATCTCAAGGGCGTCTGAGATTCTTCGGCGATCCTCTCTGATCGCGTCTTAGATCATTCACACTGTGTGATTGTCACACGTGTACGAACACCGATTTGCCTATGATTTCGGGCTTTTGTCGGAAATTTTGCACAACCTTTTAGCGAGTCAAAATCGGGGCTAAAATTGGTCAGTGTGAACTTGGCATTAGTTGAGGAGACTGGAGAGTGTTGGAACATGGGGTGAGTTTTAAAGCTATTTAGAAATGGCATACATACTGTAACAATCAGCCATACAGCAGAACCCAATTTCCTTGTCCAGTTTATAATTTGATGATTGAAATGGTACAAATGTGTTAATATTACTTCAAAGTTTGTTTGTTGTAAAACTCCCCGGTCTCCTTTTAATAAAATTATTACTCATCTTTGTCTACTATGCATATGGCTTTGCAATATGCTATTTCATTGTTTCCTCTTGTCTTGTAGTTTTATTGAAATATTGTCTCTCTTTGACAATTCAATTTGAGAGAGTCTTATCTGGCCCAGACGAAATGGTGCGTGTGTTCTGGAGCCTGGCTCGCTTTATAGCCTTCTGTTGCAGCAAGGTGAGAAAGACATGGGAGTGATTTCTTTAGCCATCATGTGCAACTATAAATCCCCCATGCCCACCCTGGATAACAGCAAATGCTTGCTGACAGGTTAACGTTTACCATTTGATATTGATGAATTATGGCCTTTCATAGGAAACACAAGCACATTTCCGCTTTGATTCAGCCTTTACATAAAGTCTCTCAAGAAACAGCTCTGAATCTTATATTCACAACTATTTGGTGGAATTTGAATAATATATTCATGAAAATGGCTGGGGATACAAACAAAAGATGTGGATCAGGTCCGCTTATTTTGCCTTCTTCTCACAAGTTACAAAATGTTCCTGTGAAATTATATGATTTTGTTCTATTGAATTTCACATTCACTTTCAGTGTGTTGCAATATTTGACTCCAGAGTGAAGGAAGACTCGTTGCTTATTTACTGATCTAATATTTTAAACCATATGTGATGGAGAAATATCTGAGCTCAGAAGCCAAATATGGGATAAATTCTGGGAATGTGTAGCCGTTTCCCCAGGTACCGTAGTCATCTAATAACTGAGTAGAGAAAGTACTTAGTGAATTTCGGCAATCTTAGAGAAATCCAATGTCAGGTTTGTCTTACACCGCGTCCTAACTAGACGCAATGTGATAAGATTCCAGCCTCAAGCAATTTGCCTGTCCACACCAGACCCGACGTGACTACGAGATGCAACTAAATCAATCAAAAGCCACAGCCAATCAGAACAGCGTGTGGGCGGGCTCTCGCCACGGCACCAGAGATTATGCTGCCTTCAGGTGCTATCGGAAATGTCCTACTTCCCACTTCATAAATCGTGATTACGAGCTTGTTGCATTCAAGTGCCTTGTTGTCGGAATGGACAGGAATCATGGAGGACACCAGGTTTATTCTTGCCTATTTATTGGAAGAATCTTATTAAAACCAAAATTATATGTAGTGTCACATGCACTGACAACCATATAAACATTTACAATGCCAGATTCTGTAATTTTGGTTAAATACAGGGTATTTCCGTTGTGTAGCCTACGCTTCAATGTGTACAAATGCACTACATTAACAAGACAAGACTAGCTGTTTTGGAGAGAAAAATAAAACGAATAAATCATACCTGTCGCTGTCGCACAGCAGTAGTTCTATGTTTAAAGTTTATGGCACGCCCATCTCGGGAATTTGGGTATCAAAATCATTTCCGAACTTCCCAGTAGTAAACACGACATCAGAGGGTGTTCATGTGCAATTTTTACCTCGGAAACTCGTATTTACGATAATTCCGATAGCACATCAAGGCAGCATTAATCTCGACGGCACTCACAAGGACATGGATAAGTTCATATTACACTATTTATAATTACTAAAAAATACATACTTTTGAGAATATACTTGTTTGTTCACAGTTTGGATGTTCCTTTTCAAGATCTAGGGTCTGTTCTTCGCACGTCGCTAACTCAGCTGGATTTGATTGTTGATGATTTGGCATGATCTTGGATTGTTTGGTTCTTCGAAGCTCACCCTTGACTTGCTGTCATAGCAACAGGTCCGTAAATTTAAACCTGCTCGGGATTAGATTGCATTTTGAGGTGATACTTAAAATCTGTCCCAGCCACTGCTACTTTATTACAAGTGTTCATTACTGAACCAGGGGCAAAAATAATTTTAAATAATAATAATATAAAAATGTATCTGTATAATATTATATAAATAATATTATAATGTTGTGTAAAAGGTTTAAAATACTATAGACACAGTCACTTGATTGAGTGATTTATTTGTGATGGAATAATTACTTTATCATTTTATTGGAGTCTTACACACATGCTGTAATGTTACTCTAAGCTGTGCATTAATTTGAGTGATTACAGATATTATGGGATGGCTTGATGCAGCGCAGGAGATGCAGATAACTTGATCTTGACCCTTAAGAAACTTTAATTAAAGCTGTCACGTAACAAATCTGCTTCAAATGGACTTAAAAATTAAATGAATTGCTAATTACAACATTGAAATAAAAATGTAAAGGATGTACAAATTCTATAAAATCGTGAATATAAATAATTGGAAAAACATTTATCATTTATTATCTATTATAACTTTTATGTTAGTCTGGTCATTTGGCTGTTTCCTTATAAAGGTCCATTAAATTCATGTTTTTTTTTTTTTATTTGTCAAGTTTTTTTGCCAGGTGGCTTTTTTAATTATATGATGTCATTACGTTGTCTTGACGCCAACCAATCGCAGCTTTATTGATCGTTTATTGATCTGCTTTTTTGCTTTATTGATCGATGTATCTGCCCTCTTCATTGAACACAAGAACGTGCAGTAATCTTAGATAACTTAATCCAGATATTTTAATCCAATCCGCAAATAAATTTGAAGAACCAAATTAGCCAGGGATCAGTTATCGCGATTAAATGATCTGAGATCTGTCAAATCATCTCAGATGTATCGAGGTACGAAGAACGGACCCCTGAGGTGAATTATCCATTGTTGCTTTTAGTATGACTATGTTACAAAGCTGGGAGCACTAAATGATATTCAAAGTCATATTACAGACTTTTACAATTTAATAAAGCACATAAACTTTACCTGAGATTATTAGCCTATTTGCCATGTTTTGCATTGTTATACTTTCTTCATTAAATGATACAGTTCTAGGTTGGATGAATGTGAATGGTGACCAAAGGCTCAAACTCCAAAAATTGGTTTGATTTTTTTTATAATGCTCCATATTTTAATATGCACTGTATTTTAAGTCATCCATCTTTGTATGAAGTACAAACCGAATTTGAAATCACTTCCACTGTAGATTTAAAATATATTTTGTGCAGTTTTTATGAGATTTCTGTGAGGCATTCTAGGATGTCTAGCTTCGTGTGAGGAACAGACCGAAAGTCATTAATCGCTGAAAAAGTTTGCATGCACTTCAGCTTTAAATCTCAGCAATGATGGTGTTTCCCAATCCTGTTCCTACAGGCTCACAAACGCTACACATTTTCAAACGCTTCCTAATCAGACACACCTGATTCAACTAATCAGCTCATTAGCAGAGACTTCAAGACCAGCAACATATGGGTCAGATAAGAGACACATATGAAATGTGCACCTCCAAGAACAGGGTTGAGAAACACTGCGCGATGAGACTTACAAGCAATGAGGCATGAAGAGTTTTGATGCTCCATTTGTTAATATGCACAAACATTTTTGGTGTTGTTTTTGTTTAAAAAAGGACAATATACATGAATTCAAATAAATGTATATGTACCTACGTAAGTTGAAAAGCTTATTTCATTAAGTTCCTTCGCAACATAAAAGAAAACAGCCAATATATAATGCATATATCATTAGTGGCATATGCACTAAGAAAATGTCAACATTCTTGCAATGAATGTGAAAAGTCAACATCAGCGTTAATATTGTTGGTTATCAAAAAGCCAATTTTTAAAGTTATATTTGGATTAATAATAGGATATGTATTCCCAAATTGTGGTTTTGAGTTCCACTGATGTGAAGAACAAACATTTTGAGAGCTTCTTAAATGTCACTCAAAACTGTTGACTTCAGAAGTCTTGGGAAAACCTATTATGCCCCTTTTGACAAGATGTAATATAAGTCTCAGGTGTCCCCAGAGTGTGTCTGTGAAGTTTCAGATCAAAATTCCTAACAGATCATTTAATATACCATTTTGAAAATGGCAATTTTGGGGTTGAAGAAAAATGTGCTGTTCTGTGTGTGGCTCCTTTAATGCAAATGAAGGGCGGAGCCCCATTTCTGTAGCAAGTAAGTTACATAAATATTGTGTGTATATTAGATCTGTCTGTCTAACTTTACTAAAGTGAAAGCAGTGTAATACAGTACCTGCTCCTCTATCTGCTGTTAATATGAATCAAACAACAGAAGATAAACAGAAATTCACTCACTGCTCTTGACTAACTGAACTTTAGAAGCTTTAAAGGGGTGGTTCCATGTTTTTTTTTAGGCTTGGTTGTGTTTATGGGCGCAGTATAACATGTCTCAATACTTATTTTGTTTTAAAAACGCCGAAGGTCAAGCAGAACCTCTGCATGCAATGCTTTTAATGGACGTTAGTGAATGGTAAGTATTTTTGTATTTCAAGTATTTTTGTAGAAAAACACTGTCACTGTTATTAGTTATCTTTTCATATTCTGGTTAAAGTTTTACTGTATCCGAATACACGACTGAGTAGTAGCTTGTTTGTAAAGGTATTGTTTTATTTGTAGCATGAACAACTTGTATATGAACTTTGTTGCGTGTTCGCGGGGGCAGTGTTTATGTTAAAAGCAAGGGTTTATGATGTCACCTACCCGGAAAGAAGCTCCCTGTAGTCCAAACCGGCCGTTTTTGTAGGCAATAAACTGCAATAACTTTAAAAGACAATATCTCCGTTTGCATTGAACTTTCAGCCCTGTAACTTTGCAGATACTGTTTATGCTGAAGCAGCAACATTACACACTAATTAAAGTTAAAAATAGTGAAATCACATGCAACCACCACTTTAATAAGGACACATCTCTTATTTGAATGCTGCTGTCAATGCTCTGGTGAGGAGATAAACATGGCGGACTGTGTGAACAGCTCAACTCTCTGAGGGCGGGGTCTGTGCTAGTATGTCAGTGTCCATCAACACGTGTAGGCGGGGCCTCTGCAGTGCGACGTCACACTGCAGGAATCTGGAAACGCCTTGTTCTGAGACACTGCTTATGATTAATGGGGATTTTTAAAAAAGATGTGGGTGGATTTTTACCATTATAGGGTTGTTGTGTACACACACTGCCAACACACATTTATGTCCAAACGGATCGACCGGATCACAAATGGACAATGCTATATACAGGTATCTAAAAAATTTTGAGTTTGTCGACTTTTGTCCACTTCCAGAGGTAGACGAAAATATATTAGACCGGATTGCTTTCGTAGTGTTTCGTAGCTTGAGCCCCTGTCCCTTTGAAAGTAAAAATTCCCTTTTCGATCGCACCGCAGTGCCCCAGCGAACGCGATTTCTACAGAGGGGGACCTCGCCCCGAAGACGATCTCTACCGAGGGTGAACCCGACCCCAAACCCAACCGCCCATCCCTAAACCCACCCATTTGTGTATTATATGATATAAAACAAAGGATATAACAGGCAGATACGACTGCAAGCATAATTTATTCAAAAACTACAAATATTCCAAACAAATAATGTTCTATTGATGTGTGTGAAGCAAATTCCCAAAAGCAATCAGCGTCTCCATCCACCGAAGGTCATGCACACAATTCAAAAATCGCTGCACGTTATGTCAGCTTTGATAGTGAAATTTAATTGGCTCTCGTGTGTCTCGTGACCAATTGTGTCATGCTAAAGAGTCGGAAGGGTGTATCTTTTGAATGAGATATCACTGAGTGCATGGGATCATTATTTCAGCGATTACAACATTAAGATCAACTCTGAAGATACATGAAGATATCGTATGACCTCAGAAGAATTCAAATGCAACATGATAATGCAGCATTTTTTACTGTTTTACTCGTTTTTTACTCAAATGTAAAAATTTTTTACTGTTTTTGGTCATAATCTGTGACTGTACTTTTATTTGCCTGTTAACTTTACGTGTTTTACACTGTTTAGAAGTGGGTAGGTTTAGGGTAGGAATTGGGTTAGTTGCTCCAAAATATAAAGGTAGCCTATAAATATTTTTAAAAGAATGTCTACTTTTACTTTCGTGGTCAAATGTAAATTGCGTGAGCTTATTTCCTCCATTAGATCGAAAGATCTGAAAGATCCCATACCCTCCCCGCAAAAAAAACCAGGACAGAAGTGGTTGAAGATACAGATTAAAACACCAGGGTAAACGGTAATGGGCCTCCCTCGTCTACTTGTGATCTGATCAACCAAAACGCATTTTAATATGAGGTGTAAATAGGGCCTTAGATTCCAAATAACTATTTGTATGATACATTTATGGTTCTTTTTGGCATTGGGAGCTTAACAGCTCCTGTTCACTATTCATTATGGCATCCCATGTGTGAACTGCCTCTTTCGTGTTCCGTAGAATAAAGAAAGTCATACAGGTTTAGATGAATAAATGATGATAGAATTTATATTCCCAGGTGAACTGTTCTATAATAACACCACAAGCTTGAGCGCCGTGTTGCAGGGGAGCAACTCAAGGTGAATCACACTGACATGTTCACGGAATGCAAACATTTATGTTCACAGACATAAATCAAAGAGCTCTTTCTGTCCATATCTCAGTCTCTCTGTCGTTAAAGCTCTCTTCCACAGCCCTTCTTTGCTCATTACGGCATGAGGAGATTCAGCCGAGGCCTTGTTAAAGGCAGGAGATGCCGGCTGTGTGTGATCCGAGCCCCAGGCGTGAGTTAGTGCGCTGTGTGTTTGCTCTGGCCGTGAGCTCTGCACTGCAAAAATTTTCGTTGTAAATTTACAATAAATAATTGGATAAATTTTGCATTACTTTCACAGTAAGGATTACAGCAATATACTGTGAAATATACTCACAGCAATTTACTGTAATTTTATATCTGTGATATTACAATGCATTGTTGTAAAAGCACAAATGTTTACTGTAACTTCACAGCTTCAATGACAAAGCAATTACTGTGATATTACAGTACATTACTGGAGAATTACAATCTTTTGCTGCACATCATTACAACAAGGCCCTGTACTTTTACAGTGTGTACTGTGAAAGTAATGTACAAGTTGACTATAATTTACTGTGGATTTACAACGTATACTGTGGAAGTCATGCTAAAATTGTCCAACAACTTACTGTAAAAGTAATGCAGATGAAGCTGCCATTGACTGTGAATTTACAATCATTGTACAATTAACCCTCCCCAACAAACAACTCTGAGGTAAAGTCAACGTTAGCCCAATGGCATATTTATTAACAAATACATTTTTTCAATGTACAGCAGATGCCAAGAACTTCAAGAGTTCAAGAAATTCAACTTTCTAGTCATAAAGCCATCTTAAAATGCAGAAAATGCAGAGAAATTGGGCAAACTTGCAATTCAACTACCTGTCTCAAAATTCAACTAGCTGTGTCACAATAACAGTAATGGACAGGATGGGAATGAGGCCTTCATGGCAAGATAAGAGAGCAAGGAGAGAGCGATCAAGGAATGTCGTAAAGGGGTCAGGCGCTCCTCTCAGTCTCAAACATTATAATGAGTCCACACACAACAGCATTGTGTAAAAATCTTGTAGTGCAAAGTTGTCTTGAAAAATTACAAAAAGAACAAGGATACTCAAAACTGAGCCTGACAACTACCGCTGCAAAAAATTATGATGCCCACTCAAAGTCAATAAGTTTCCTCAAAAGGGTGCTCACATGAGGGTTCATTGTTGTCCGCTTCTTGGTCTTTGAGCCTCTTTCAGGATTAATGCCCAGGAAGCACCTGTTAATAAGCAAAGACAGTTTCAGTTTTAAATAGACTTACAGGATGCATTGCAGACAGCATTTATCAAGTTGTGCTTTTTGCTGTGCTTTTTCCCACATCAAACCCGAATATATTTATAATCCAAACTTGTTAGATCTTACTCACCATATTTTTTGTGTGCCATTTTTAGCCAAGGTGCCTCAGGTTAGGTTTGCCTGAGGCAAAGTCGTTGATTTTCTACTATGAAATAATGTGAATTTACAAGATTAAAGGTACTTCAGCGCTGGGAAGATGAATCTGTATTTAAACTGGGTCATTAATGTAGTAGAAATGTGAAATTTTTGAATTTGGTGCCTTTTAGACTGAGAAAACACAGAAAATGTATTTGTCTCATGGGGATGAAAGACAACAATTCCCAGAATGCACTGCTTCGCTGCCCTCCTACTCTAGGCACGGCTACAGGATTACTGGATCACTTGCCTACCACGTTCATTTTCATAAAATCAGTTCAGTTAGAGACACTACAATTAAAAACTGAACGTGTCTGTTCGATATAATGTGACTGAGCCGATTGAGTGTCACGGCACGCAGCAGGATCGGATCACATTCATCACATGAGCTGAGGTAATCGCGGCCGCATTCACAGCGTCATTCTGGCGCATTTTCAGTTCATGTCTTTGGAAGCTAAACTGTCATAGGAAGTTAATTTGAAGAGTTGAAACACTCACTTTGCTCTCCACCGCTCCGTTTACATGAATCTCCGCAGCTCCCGAGCCGAGTGCTGTGAGTGCGATGTTGAAAACATGTGGAAATAGCGCCTCCTGCTGGCTGTAGTCTTCAGCCTCTGGACAAAAACTCCTCGGATGACGCAAAATGACGATATTTGCGTCATTGGAGGAATTTTCCAGTAATAAAATACATAATTATCTCGTCTCAGGGTCATATGAGGAGGGAGGGGAGGGGGTATATAATTTGAATATACTCCCGGGTTTCTACTGATACAAAGCTTAATGCTAATCGCAAAGTAACCCTTTAAATGTGATCTTTATAAAATACCTTTGAATGAACTCCAGCGTCGAAGATCCAGCGGCAGGATACTCAAGGTTGAATACGTAATAGCTGCTGAAGAAAGCAGCTACTCCGTGTAAAAAGAAAGGTGTGGGCCCATCACGACATGTCCCTCGATGGATATAAGCCATCCAGAGGGCTTCATCATGTCACCTGAAATGAACAGATACAACATAATGTGTTATGAGCACTTTGCGATCTGCTTAAGAGACAAAGGGCTTTACAAATGTAATTCTTATTATAATTATTATAATATTATTATTATTATTGTGGTCATGTAGATTTCTAGAATGAAAACAAAAATAATGAGTTAGAAATGTAGATGCTAGATCAAAGTAACATTACCTTGAATGATCAAGCAGGGGGTGCCAGGGAGTTCTGCAGTATTGACGTCCACAGCAGTGGCACATGGCTGTAACATAGTTAACACAATAGCATGGATTTAGGATAAAGGATAAATATTGTTCATTGATCAGAGGTAGTAGATCATGCAAGGTAAATGTTGATAATGTAATCACTCATTTTGCATTTTAAATATTTGAATAAAAAAATCTTACATCAACTTCAAGCATCAAACTCTCTTTCGGCTCTTTGAAGTACAACATTAGGAGCTGCAGGACGCAGGCAGCCTTGTCAGAGTCTGGATCATAGCAGGCCAGAACATCACTGATCTTGGGGTTGTCCAGTGTTGCACAGTAATCCAGGATTGTCTGTCTCGTCGACTAATTGCCTCCTGTAGCTTCTGAAGGACATTGACGTCCGTCAGGAGGCCAAAGTGTGAGAATAGGCATTTCTGAGAGAAGAGAAATGGCCATTCCTGTTTGATCTCAGACATCGCTGCAGCAGGCACTTTGTTAAGATATTTCCAGGATGACGTATGTCTTTTCCATCATTGGTTCTGCTCTCTCTACTCATTCCTTCCTCTGTGTATACAGACATACAAATGTATTGTTAGTACCCAAGTAACAATTTGGTCTTTTAGCCCAACACAGTGTTCAGCTCTTGACCTATTACTAAAGTCTAAACACAATTACCCAAAAGACAGTAGATGGCATGCCTGAGTAGATGTTCAGCAGATCCCTCTTTATATTCTTCAACGTTGCCTCAGTCTCCCCTCTGGCAAATCTGCTGGGCCCCACCTGACACACCTAGGAGTGGGCATCACAGGGTAACAATACAATCGGGGACAGTTATAGCTCAGAAGTTGGAGCAAGTCGTCTCATGACTGAAGAGTCAGCAGTTTGATTCCCTGTTGTGACTGTCTAAATAGACCCATCCCACAGAAGTTATGTTACAGTGTAATAGTGTTGTAAAAACAGGTGTATTTTATCAAACTAATTAAAGGGACATTTCACCATTTTGGGAATTAAGCTCATTTTCCACCTCCTCGAGTAAAACAACTGATTTTACCTTTCACCCGTTCATCCAGCAGTTCCCTGAGTCTGGCGATACCACGTATAACTCCAGCCTAGCATAGATCATTGGATCAGATAATACCATTAGCCTCTCGCTATCAAACGTACCATGGGCGTAGTGATATCACGCAGCATGTGAAAATAGTCCCTGTAAAATGCAACAGGACTACTTTCAGGTGCTGCGTGATATCACTGCACCCATAGTAAGTTAGCAACGTTCCTTGATTATTACACCAGAATGAGAGTATAGTTCCATGTCAAATCAGCCAAGAAAATTGTCACGTTTTATTTTCCGCTATAGTTTTATTGCACATTCTAACTTGAGAAGAGACAACTTTTAAATAGGAAAAATTCAGGAAATCTTAGTCACTTTGAGGGCTAGATGCTAATGGTCTAATCCGATCCAATGATCTATGCTAGGCTGGAGCTATATGTGGTATCGCCAAACTCAGGGAACTGCTGGATGACGGAGAAAGGTAAAAATCAATTGTTTTACTCGAGAGGAGGTGGAAAATTAGCTTAATTCCTCAAATGGTGGAATATCCCTTTAAGGTCAAGGTATATAGTGTACCACAACCATGCATGCCAGAGAGTCACTATGCACAATATCAGCGCCTGGCTCAGCTAAATCCTAAATGGAAAAGGCCATAATCACAGGTAATTACACCTGTGTTTACTACACTATTAACATCGCAACATGATTGCTGTGAAAAGGGTCCATGTCAAAGTAGTCAAGAGAAAATTATGTTTTGTCCTGTTTCATGGTTATTCCTGGTCATATACAATGCTTTTGAACAAATATTGACACACTTTACATATAATGCCACATACATATTGCCACATACCCGTATTGGTCAACAGGACCTCTTGCCAGTCTGGCCTCTCCTGCCATTCCCGTGCGCGGTCTTCTTTCTCTCGGCGTTCAGCAAGAGTATTATTCCTATTTTTGTACTCACTCTCGTTTTTACTTGTTGCAGAAGAGAGTGACATCCATCTCCCACAGTATCACCATGCTTGCCAATGTCGCCAAATGATTTTGGATGGCTCCTGAAAATGTCGTTGGGATAATTAGAAATTTTGTCACCATTGTGGCACTTACGACAGAAGCGTACAGCTAATGTAAGGATTACTTAAAGGAAAGAACCAAGCTTAAAAAAAACATGAGGCTGAACAAGACCAAAAAACAAACATGCAAATTAGTATGGTTTTCTTGAATATACTAGCTGTTTAAACCATGTATACAATATAGGTGCATAGGTGTTACATCACAGGTGCAGGGAATGAATCAGTGAAAGTTACAAACAGTTGAAGGGGTGGGGATTAACTGACAGCTAATATTGATAATAGTCCCATCCCTACCTGACAATGTTTCTCACAATGCTATGGCACATGGCTCTGGTTGGGCGGTCGTGCTGCATCATTTGGTCCACGAGCACGACCACGAAGGCCTTTCTCTCGTCTGGCAATGGTCTTTCTTCTTTTCCACTCTAAGTCGAATGGCTGATGACACCTGGTCCCAGTTGAGACGAAAGTCAACATGCCATGGTACGCCAGGCTGTGAAGCATTTGACGTGCTTGGGGCAGTGCTTGGAGGACTGGGCAACAGTTGATTTGGAGGCTGGAATGTTGTGTTTGGAGAACATGGAGTTGGGGAACTTGGAGCACTTGGATCAGGAGCAGAGACCAACTCCATATTAAGAGTAACAAGTCCTAGAAGGCACAAAACCAATTTATTAATTAAGATAGGGCAAGATGTAGGGCAATGGGTCAATAGACTGTGTGCTTAGCTGTAGTCCTGCTCCAGTACTTCCTGGAGGAAGCTCACATATTGGTTTCCTGTCAGCACTATTGGATGAAGCAATTCAAATTTATTCACGCGAGTTCCATTTGTTCGAATGTGACATAATGGGTTGGGAGAACGCCAAAGTTTCCATTGACTCATGTTAAAAGATTGCTCTGATAATGCCACTTAAAAAACAATATTTAAAATAACAGGCTAATACACTATTGGAATTACAAACTCATCATATGATTGTTTTTCACTGCTATTGTTATTAAGTTTGGAAGCTTGCAAGTAATAAGGATCAGCTGCATTCACTTCTATGTATTTCCAGATGTGAAAACAATAGCAGTGAAAAACAGCCCAGTTTTGATTAGTTTGTAATTCCAACTATTATTTTTTATGCCTATTATACATTTCCCCAACCCATTACATCACACTAAACAAATGTCACACACATAAGAATTTGACAGGTAACCAATGTGTGAGCTTGGGACGACATACAAAGTATATTGTCTACCTGTTGTGCAAATGTTCTAGAGCCTTAGTTCAGTGACATGAAAGAGTGAAAAGTGTAATGGGTGAACAGATGAATTTACCATCCTTGATGCCCTTCATTAACTTCCGACTTTGGATAGGTTTGAGGTATTTCACTAGATCCCTCTCCTCCACCAACGTCAGATCTTCAATAGACTCGACCCCAAGCTCATCCAGCATGGTGGTAAGAAGCTCATCAGGGAGATCAGGCAAGTATGACCACACTGCTTCCTTGGCCTAGTTTCATTAAGTAGTGAATCATGAAACAATGTGATTTCTCATTTTTACCATCCCTACACTGTATGCATATTTCCTACTATAGCCTGTTCAAACAACAAAGCAGATTAATGACAAAATCAACTTTATTCAAGGCTACCAAAAAAACAAAAAAAACCTATTTGCTATGACTACATAGCCTGCTCTACAACTCACGTCTCTCCTCACGTATCCTGTATCCTCACTTTCCTCCCTGCTCATACTGCCTCTGGAAAAGAATGGTGGAGAGCAATAAGGGACTGATCATACACATTGTATGCTGAAAGAGGATAGTAGTCCAGTAGATCTTCCTGCTTAATGCACACATAATTGTCTTGGGCCACTCCTAGGTCACAGTACACACCTGTGTCACATAACTTTACAAAAGTATGTTTCTCTGAGACAAAATAGACTGAATTATGAACAACAATAACTAGCATAATCTTCCCCATAAGAAGCCCTTCATCACTGTTCTCTAGTAAAATGTACATCCCCCTTCTGTAATCTGTGCCTTTGACTGTAACATAGTTACAAGCCACTGCCGACTGTAACTGGAATGGACAACTGGCTACAGATGCCCTGATCCTGTCATTGTAATCAACATGAAAATCAGTCCCCTTTTCTGCTTGTACAAGTGGAGGAACAAGTTTCCTGCACTCAAGTACGCTTGTAGAAGTTGGTGCCTCTCTGCTAGAGTTTTGCACAAATTCTTAAAATTGTGCAATTTTCTGGCACACTGTTTAAAAAATGTATGCTTGCTGTCAAATCGGAGTGTCCATAGGCGAATAAGTGGGCCAAAGTGTATGATGAGAGATGGATAGTGGCACAGATAATGGTGCTTTGGTCTGAGGGGGACATTGGGGAAAAGCCTTGTCCTGTTGTCTATGTACTCCTCTATGAGGACATTAAGATACGCAACCTGACCCTCTGTAATGACCGGTGCACAGATGAGCTCAACAATCTCCCTCAGCTGCAAAATTATTTGCCACACCTCATTTTCACAGGGATCTTTAATCCTGTCACCCACCATGAGTGGGAGAAGTCTTAGCAAACACCAGTTCTGAACTGCATGCCCACTGAGCTTGTCGCTGCTGGGAGAGAGGTCTGCTGGTTTGTCCTTACCATCGTTAACTTCATATCTGAACTGGGTCTTGCACCTGTTTAACTGCAGGTATGTAAAATGATTATCCTCAACTAAATGACGAATATATAAAGGAAGGTCATAAGCTATGACTCCCTCAAATAAGTCATGGCCTAGACATGGTGGTAGGCCGGGCTGGCAAACATGGAAATGTGAAAGCTGATTGAAAGGAGAGTCAAACTTGATGCCACATACAGAGTCAGTGGCAGTAGTTTCCTGCTCTTGCAAATTACTTGCGTATGATTGTGCTGTTCTTTTGGTACCACACGATATAGGATTAGTCAGGAAATCATCTCTACACACCTCACAGTAACGACAAAAATAAGTAGACCGACTGAAGTTCTCCAAGAATCCCCAATAGAATGGGATCCCAGGTTGTCTCCTGCAATGGCAACCAAAGAGCCCTTTAGTACAATGCCATCAGATGTGACTACACCTCTCTGCTCCAGAATTTTGAGGTCCTCAATCAGGAGCAAAAACTTTATTTACCCCAAAATACTTAAAGTCCTGTTCCTACATAAGAGAACAAGTTGCATCTGATCAATAGAAGATCTATTGTGAGGCAAGATGTCAGTCAGAGTTAGGTAAACTGCTAAAACCTTTTGCTTTTTTTTCCCTGAGCCCAGGGGGTTGACAACCTCAAAGGCATCTTGGTACAGTATTAAACCAAATGAAGAAGGGTCAGCTTTCAACATTGGATTACTTTGAAAGCCTTCTCCATCCTTGACATCTTGATAGACAGCATCAGTAGATGGCTGCAAACGTGTCATGGTATACTGTTCGCGTAGAGACTCATTTTTGAAAAGTGTCACCAATGTCTCATGTATAGGAACATACTGAGCAAAACATTCTTTGTCATTTTCATCATTGCCCAAGAGCAAAGGAATGGGATGAACATAGTTAAAACACTCTTTAAAAGCAGCCTTCCTCTTTGCATCTGTACTAAGCATTCCCCTGTTATAGAGGAGTAGATCATCTCTGTTCATTTCCTCAATGATGCTGCTTACAGTGGCCTGAGGGATTCTGAGTTCTTTTAGTTTCTCACTCAGAATGTTTAGGAATTGGACAGGCCAAGTTCATGAGCACTTTGAAAGCCATCAATAATGGTTTGAATGGTGCTTGCTGGTAAGAGTAGCTTAGATTGCAATTTCAGGTAGAAAAGTGTAAGGTTCTGTAAAAATAGGTTTTCGTCGACAGCTAATGGCATTTGTGGTTCATTATGTTCCTCGGCAGCCTCAGAATATGACTGACTGGGTCCTGGCAAGGGCTCAGGAGCAATAGACTTGTCTAAAACAAGGTTATCTAAAACTGAATCCTCTGCACACCTATGTTTTCTGGAAATATGTGAAGCAAAAGTCATCACGTGAGTGAGCGTGCAATCACAACCTCTAAATGGACATCTAGTTACCATTCCTTCCCTTATGTGCGTTCAAATGCTTAATAAGAGAGGGCAAAGTGTCACACTTAAATGCACAAGCCTCAAGCAGACATTTCAAGGGTGTGTCAGGTGGTAGAGCTGATGTGTCAGGTGGTAGAGCTGATGTGCCAGGCAGTATAGGCCCAGCAGCCTGCAGGTAGGACCTATGCTGCCTATACATATGAATTTGCAGTCCCGTGTGTTTTCTGTACTTCCGTGAGCAGTCAGGCACCCCACACTTGTAGTGATGATTGGGGGCATTGCTATGCAGTTTTGTGTGCTGAACATAGTTACACACATTCTTAGATACATGCTCACAGCCAACAAATTTACAGTTGAACATTGTGGTGCATGTTAACTAGTCACCTACCTAATCTATTTCTCCTCACTCTTAGCCTGACACTGAACAGGATAGTTAGTCTGCCTGACACTGAACAGGATGGTTAGCCTCGCCCTCTGATGACCTGGAAAGAAAAGAAAAGGAAAGAAAAGGAGAAATTACACAAAGGCAACCAACAATTAGAATTTCAGTTTGAATGCAGATCATGATCATTGATCATTGTAATTTAATTTTAGCCCTATGTCAAAAATGATATAGTATATATATAGTGTTTTTTTTCCTTTGAGATTGCTCACTCAATGTAAAGTGCATTTACAACTTTTACAATTATTAAGTGGGAACCCTAGTGTTAAAACCCTCCCTTTGTTGAACATGACATGAGACTAACTTACTCCAGTTAACTTAGCCATGTTGTAACTAGGATATCCGCTGGAAAAATATTTTCTCATGGACCGTTTGAATCAAGTTATTAAAGTTAAACAGCTAACGGTTAGCCCTGCTAATCTATGATAATCTTGACTAATTACAGAAATGTGCACACATAAATAGTAATGGTTGTCCTATCATTGGTTTTATAAACTTTACAAACACCAGATTTGTTTAATCAGTGATAGTGACATGCAAAATTATAGCGAAACTCTCTCATTACAAACATTGCTACTATTAGCAAATGCTGTGAGAGAACTTTCAACTATTCCGGCACTTGCTAACAAAATGTGAATTGTTGTAACTAGGATATTCGCTGGAGAAAAATAAAATAATTCATGGACCGCTTGAATCACAAAGTTATTAAAGTTAAACAGCTAACGCGTTAGCTCTGCTAATCGATGACCTTGACTCATTACAGAAATGTGCACGCATAAATAGTAATGTTTGTCCCCATCATTGGTTTTATAAACTGTACTGACACCAGATTTGTCTAAACGGTGATAGTGACATGAAAAATTGTAGCGAAACTCTCGTCATTACTAACTATTAGCAAATGCTGTGAGAGAACTTTCAACAGTTAGGCTCATGCGAACAAAATGTGAACTGTGTTAATTGAAACGTTTAATTGAAAGCAGATATTATAATTATATTAAAATAGCATGGGTGTAAGTGCTGCAAACATGCATGCTGCTCACCTTATCCATTCAGCCCGGAAGAGAAGAGGGACACGGCGATGGCGCCTTCAGTTCAAAACAGTTCGGTTATGTCATGTGACTTCCCAGGGCATATTTCAATACAATATTTCACTGTAATAATACTGTTTAATGCTGTGAAATCCTTAATTTATTTCACTGTGTTGCTGTGATATTACAGACCTTGTTGTGATATAACAGCAGGTTTTAGATTGCAAGATATTACTGTAAAATAAGAGTTAAATGCTGTAAAATCCAAGGATACTGTAGTTTTTACAGGTATTCATTGGGATATTACAGGGAAACTTAATTACAACAAGTTACTGTAAAATAATACTGTTAATTATTGTGAAATGCTGGTAATTTCTAACAGTGTGTGTATTTACTAATATTAGTGGAAGTGCTGGAGGCAGAAGAAAGAGAGGCCAGGGAGGGCAGCTATTTTTAATAGTCGGTCTGTGCCTTGTTCCTGCCCACGCGTGGCCATGTGTGCGCTCACCTAGAGGTGCTGCATACAGCGTAGGGTAAAACTCCTTCTCTTTCTGTCTCTATTGCTTTGTGTCTGTCCACTGTCTCTATCCTTCCTCCTCTACCACTCCTACAGTCCGTCACTGACTGAAAAACATTTTAATAATGGTTTTACGCATTCAGAAGAAAATGGGAGTGGTGTTTGCCTATAGAGAAGTTGCTGTCGCGGTATTGTGGGTGGTTGCCAGCACAGTTTTTAATAAAATATTTTTTTTTTCTGTATGAATAAACACATTATCATACACACAACAAATGGGCTATTAGATGATAACGGGGTTAATATTGTTAACTAAAATGTCAGCTAAACCATTTTTGAAATAATATAAATATTAACTGAAAGAAAAGAAAATATTTATTATTATTATTATTATTATAGCTAGTTTGACAAGTCTCATTTTAAATCTCATTTCATAAATGCTTTGTTTAGTTGAAGTTGTAAAGTAACTAAAACTTAATAAACTATATATTAATATAAAAAAACAAAAAAAAGATAACAAAAACACAACAAACATTTCCAAAACTTTAACTACATTTAAACAGAAAACTAAATGTAAAAAATAAAATCTAATATATTAGTATAATAGTATATAAAAATTATATATACAAAACATATATACTAAACACTGACATTGATTAATGTTTGAAATTTTGATTATTGAAATTAGTTTATTCTTAACTTTAATATTTTCTGGACTACGTTGGAAGACAGGCTTCATCCCTGTGTATTTTTTATTTTGTATCATTTTATTTTATTTTATTTATAGCATGTTGGTAAAATGGTTGCAAGTACAGGTCCTTCTCAAAAATTGAGAATAAATATTTCAGTTGGTGTGCAATGAATCTAAAATATATGAAAGTTTGATTTTTATCATTACATTATGGAAAATAATGAACTTTTATGACAATATGCTAATTTTTTAGAAGGACCTGTATATTATTGGAAGTTACTAGGGGATTGCTAGATGGTTACTAGGGGCATGACTATTCAAATCTTACCCTGGAGGGCCAATGCACTGCAGAGTTTAGCTCCAACCCTAATCAAACTGAGATTTGAATAGCCCTGCTATAGGGTGTTGTTACCAGGATGTTGCTAGGCCGTTGCTATATGGTTGCTGGGGTGTTCTAGCTGGTCCCACTTTTTTATCATGTACCTTGCAAAAACTGCATGCTTACTAAAGGAATGGCTCACCCTTCAGATATAATTTATGCCTGTAGCACAAACAGTGCAGCATGAGTTATGAAGTAAAATACTTTGGTTTTGCTGAAATCCTTAATACTAAATATGAACAATAGAAAAAGTGGCACTTTCTAAAAATATATACATGTGAAAAGAAGCCTGAAGTTACTGCCTTGTGCCTGAAGCTATTTTAAGACTTTTGCTCTATGTGCTTGAATTGGGCTGAGGTTTGCAAAACAAATGATTGCTGCTGCTCTGCCTTTAAATAGCTTCTTGCAAGACCTATGCAAAAACAAATCCATTCATACAGTCAATGATATATAGTCCTCATTGACATTGCAGTGGTAATGCAGGGGCGTGATGTTTCCTTCTCTGAGCTGGAGGAGGTGTGTGTGTGTGTGTGTGTGTGTGTGTGTGTGTGTGTGTGTGTGTGTGTGTGTGTGTGTGTGTGTGTGTGTGTGTGTGTGTGTGGACTGGTAATCCCTACGGTATGGGGACAAAATGTCCCCACAAAGATGGCAATATCCAAAATCCTTGTCCTTGTGGGGACATTTTTTGGTCCCCATGAGGAAAACATCTTATAAATCACACTAAGTGACGTTTTTTGAAAAAGTAAAAATGCAGCATGTCTCCTGTGATGGGTAGGTTTAGGGGCAGGGGCAGTGTAGAGGGATAGAAAATACGGTTTGTACAGTATAAAATGCATTACGCCTATGGAATGTCCCCATAAAACATGGAAACACAACATCTGTGTGTGTGTGTGTGTGTGTGTGTGTGTGTGTGTGTGTGTGTGTGTGTGTGTGTGTGTGTGTGTGTGGACTGGTAATCCCTACGGTATGGGGACAAAATGTCCCCAGATGGCAATATCCAAATTTTTGTCCTTGTGGGGACATTTTTTGGTCCCCATGAGGAAAACATCTTATAAATCACACTAAATTATGTTTTTTGAAAATGTAAAAATGCAGCAAGTCTCCTGTGATGGGTAGGTTTAGGGGCAGGGGCAGTGTAGGGGGATAGAAAATACGGTTTGTACAGTATAAAATGCATTACGCCTATGGAATGTCCCCATAAAACATGGAAACACAACATGTGTGTGTGTGTGTGTGTGTGTGTGTATCAGGACTCAGAGAGGGGAAATAACACAGTCACTGCTCTCTTTCATTTTCAGATAATTTCTCTCTATAACTGCTATCCAGCAGTGAACACCTCCTCCTGCCACTCTGTCTTTCCTTTCCTTTCCTTTCCTTTCCTTTCCTTTCCTTTCCTTTCTTTCTTTCTTTCTTTCTTTCTTTCTTTCTTTCTTTCTTTCTTTCTTTCTTTCTTTCTTTCTTTCTTTCTTTCTTTCTTTCTTTCTTTTCCTTTTTATTTTGTTTCTTTTCTTCCTTCCATTTCATTTCCTTTACTTCTTTCATTTCTCTTTCCCCATTCCGTTCCCTTCCCGCTCTCTGTTTCCCTTTCTTGCGTTTCTTTTTCCCTGTTTTACTTTTTTATTGTTTATATCCTGCATTTTCCTTTTCCCTTCCTTCCTTCTTTGTCTCCCTTCCTTCCTTCCTTTCTTTCTTTCCTCCTTCATTTATTCCGTTTCCTTATCCCTTTCCTCCTTCCTTCTTTCCTTCTGCTTCACTTTCATAATTTTCCTAATTACTTTTTTCCTTCTTTTTCTTTTTATTGTCTTTCTTTTCTTCCCTTTCCTGTCCCTTCCTTATTTCTTTTCCATTTCTTATTTTCCCATTATTTCCTTATTTTTTACATTCCGTTTCATCTTCCTTCCTTCCTTCCTTCCTTACATTTCTGCTTCCCTGTCTTACTTTTTACATCCTTTCTCCATTCTGCTTCCTTTTCCTTTCCTGCCTTCCTTCTTTCCTCCCTTCCTTTCATACCTGTAGCAGTTCTGTGTGTCCTCTCCACTCATCTCCCTGTTACCTTCTCCTCTTTTGTTTTCACAGCAACCTCTGAGTTCCCACACAGTTTTTCCTCTCCCCATTAATTCTTCAGCTTCAGCAGGGACTCATCTTTCAACTGAATTTCTTCAATGCATGCCTCTGCTTGTGGAGATGTCCTGTGCATAGACTGGCTTCATTATCCAGACTACTGTTACTATGGGCCCTATCATACACCCAGCACAATGTGACTGCAGGCTAGTATTATCAGCCTGACGTAGTTATCATTTTCACGCCGAGTGCCACATAGTTTAAATAGCAAATTCTCCTGTGTCCATCTGGTCTGAAAACCAGGTGTGTTCAGACGCAAGCATTTTTAAATATTAAAAATAAAGTCGTTCAGTCTTTCAGGTTCTTAAATTCTGCCATGTAAATAGCAATCCGCTATGGTGCAAGTGCAACTGGCTTTTAAGAGATGAGACTCTGATTGGTTTATTGCACGTTACACCAAAACACACCCATGACTCATTAAGGTGGCCCGCCGACCATTTTTTAAACTAGCAAAAGTGGACTCGGACACACCCAGTGCACCTATGCCATGCGCTTAGATCGTTAAAATAGGGCCTCTATCTTACATCTCAACCACCCTAAATCCGTGGAAGTAACTCTCATAACTCTCTAAATTATATGATCATGTGACCTCTTGTCACCTTTGATGAAAAAAGTGACTGCATTGACTGCATCAACTTATGTCTACATAAAATGCCAAGCCCCACTAAAACTGAAAACGTAGAATTGCTTCCAATTTGAACTTTTCTTATTATAGCAGGTTGTCACCCACTGATGATTCCGTTAATTAGTAATGTATCTGGCTAATTTAGCATTAAATATCCACCATGCTACTTCAGCACAACAGCAGCAATTAAAGCACCAGCTTACCTATGAGCTCTGGTATAATTGTTCTTCAGTAAGTCGGTTTTTTTTGATAGTCTGACATGCACAATTATACTTTGCAAATGTCATTTTCTCTGTGTTGTTTTGATGAAGGGCTGGAGGTCACCCTGCCAACCATGAGCATCTGTGAAGTTAGCTGTGTTGTCAAGGCTACAGCATGTGGCGTGTCAGCCTGTTGCGTGAACATCCTGTTCCCTCTTTCTTTTTTTAAGATAGCTCTGCTTGGGATCATTCAGGTGTGAATATATAGCACATGTTGGCTATATCTGAAGTAAATAAACTAATATGTAGCAATATTTAACCATTTATGCACTTAATGCACTTAACTGCACTTTTGGCATCAGATTATCTGACGTCACAACCTTGGCATGCAACTATTGGTTACCGTCTGCAATTACCTCACCTCACCTTTTGCATCCGCAACTTTGATGCACTCACCGCTTGCTCCACTTCACTGTCAATCCCACAATCCCTCTATAAGCCTGGAGCTCAGCTCCCATAGAGAACGAATTGGAAACGGCTGCTTATGCTTTCCTCACTCTGCATCAATGGACGCATACTCTTAGAGGCATTAACAAACCTTTTCCTTTACAAAACCAAGAGCGTGTATTGTTCAAATACAATCATTGAAAGAGTGGCTGCTGATGTCTCATTGGCACAATGGAGTGTACGGCTCTCTCTCATCCAGAGTCTTGGACCCTGCCTGTTCTCCTGTAGAGAGCGCCTGCAGCCAGCGATCACTCACACTGTAGCAAAGGAAGTCTTCAGCCAGGCTGGAGGGAGACTGCATTGCTGGCACAAGGCCAGTACTCACCTACTGTAGCCCACAAATCAGCGTTTGTGTAAGTGTGTGTGTGTGTGTGTGTGTGTGTGTGTGTGTGTGTGTGTGTGTGTGTGTGTGTGTGTGTGTGTGCGCGCCAGGCTGCATTGATGTAGAAAATCTGCAACGAGTGTCGGCTGTGTATGCAAATGGTCTTTGCATGTAAGCAGATCACTTTTTGAATTATGTGTCACTGTGGAATTATTCAAAATCAAGTTTGGAATCATTAATATTCTTTCAAAAATAACTTTCTTATTTTAATATATTTTAATTTATTGATGACAAAACATCATTACTCCAGTCTTTAGTGTCACATGATCCTTCAAAAATCATTGCTGATTTGCTGCTCAATAATAATAATAATAAATAAATAAATGTTTATCAATATTGAATACAGTTTTTGCTGCTTAATTTTTGTAGAAACCATTAGACATTTTTTCAGGATTCTTTTAAAGATTATTTTTTAAGTAAAACGTTCAAAAGAGCATTCAAAACAGCACTTATTAAAATGTAGTTTTTAATAAAATGTTGTTTTCAACATAGATAATAATAAGAAATGTTTCTTGAGTGGAAAATCAGCATATTAGAATGATTTCTGAAGGATCATGTGTGGAGTAATGATGCTGAAAATTCAACTATGCCATTACATTTTAAAATATATTAAAATATAAAACTAAATACAAAATATTTCACAATACGGTTGTGTGGTCAAATGCAGCCTTGGTGAGCGTAAGAGACTTCTTTCAAAATCATGAAAAAAATCTTAATGATTCCAAATGTTTGACTGGTAGTGTATAGAGCAAAAACAAATACTCAATTTATGAGGTTATAAACAATTCATGCAGTTCATTGAGCCTGCTATTGAAACGAAATCCCCAAAGTAGCAATTACTCACTTGTAAGAAGTAGCTTCTCTTAGCTTATCCCAATATATAAAGTTTTAGAGTATACATGACAAAACCCACGAAGCAGAGCGTCTGAGTACAGCCCAGCTTTCCTCTGATGTGAATAATGAGCAAAGAGACGGCAAGCGTTTAATGAGAGTGCTCTGCTATCGTAACGCTCTATGTCTGCTGGCATGCGGACATGTCATTTGTATTTTATGAAACCCAAGTGTGTATGTCTGAGAGTGGCTGATGGAGGTTTTGGCTCAGCGGGATCAACAGAGGCCTCTTACTAGCACGCCATCCTGGGGTGGGCAGCTAAAGTCAATATGAGAAGCCATTTGAGCAGGAAAAGCCGTTTTCACGTTTTAGATGTACAAAACAAAGTCGCAGTGCCAAAAAGCACTATTTTTGGGCCATAAATGCTGTTGAGAGCCATCCAAAAATCAGGTTAAAATGAGTTAAAGGTGTATGTTTAAAGAGTCATTTTAAATGGCTTTGAACACAGCTCAACCAATCAGAATCAAGGACCGGAACTGTTTTATGCCTATGTTTTATTTGTAAAGCATAGCTTATAATTTATTGGAATATCCAAAATAGGCATTACCCTGTCTGGGGTTATTAAAGTTCCTTTATTATGCTATTTTAAAGATTCCTAATTTTGTTTTGGAGGTCTCCTACAAGTTTACATGCATCCAAGGTCAAAAAACACTTTCATTTTCTCGTATTACTATTTTTGGACAAGCAACACTTGTGATGCCAAGGAGTCAGAATAAACAAAAGATGCAGTTGAAAGAGTAATGTTCTACAGTATAGTGTAGGTCTATGTTCCTTTAAATACAAACAGACAAAATTCAATCTTGCAAAAAGCCAATGAAGTTAGATAATATAACCAATCACATAACTCAAGCAAAAAAATCATGCATCAACCAATGGTTTGCTTATACTCAACACAATAAAAAAGGGGAAAAAAGAAGACAGTTCAAACTTGCAAACAACCAATGTAAAAGTTTTTCTAGCGAGCTACTCTGCCCAGCACTAATGTGAATGACTGATACAACATTACAGTTTGCAAAACAAATCTTGCTCCATCCTTTATCTTTACTCAAAGTAGTAAGCATCTGCATTAATAGACACAGTTTTCGGTAATAGTGGCCTACAGCTGATGAGCAGAAGTATTTCATTAACACAGTAATAACTTACACAATATAAAATACAAAACTACATATTAGGAACACCCGGTAGAAAATATATACATCAATAATTATTCATACTTGCAGGCTGTGATTCTGAGGAGCAGCTGGTCCATATAAACTGAGTACTGACCCATCTTTCAAGAGCAAGCGTTTTGCAAATCCTGTGAAATGCAAATGTAATATGCAAATGTATACGGTTCTAGTGATGTAAAACCGTAACACAGTGGGATTCGAATTTCAGATGATTCGTTTGAAGAGTCAGTTCAGAGTTGATTCTTTCTTTTGGGAGACAAAAACTTTATTTATCATGCACTTTCGAATATCAAACAATGATATTAATACACACTGCATGAAAGGGAATATTCAAAAAATCATAATATAGGCACTTTAAAATATAAATCTAAAGAAATAAAAAAAATAACTAAATATTGATGCATGCTTCACTTTAAATATGGCCAGTCAGATAGCTTTTAATGTAAGTTAGAAGACTCGAATGTCACGTCATTCATTCATACGGTCTTACCAATCACTGCTTGACTCTTGGAAGCACTGAACTCTCTGTTTCACATTCACAGTTAATGACACTGTCCACACCTCCATCCTCCACACCACCAGGTTATTCCCAGTACATCCATTGGCTGTTGGCTCTGCCCCTGCCTTCATCTTCAGGCAAGATCAGCCGCATCTGTTTCCCCCAGGATTTGGACTAAGAACAGAGCCTACGGCAAAGAACTTTTCTATACAGCTAGACATGAATCATTATAGATCACTACCATTTGATAATACTTTATGGAATAAATACCAAGTAAACGTTCACCTGCCCTCTGAGTCTTTCTGGAAGAACTTTAAATGATCCTCAAACAGCCTTCTACTCTTGGTGATTCAGTAAAGAATTAGACCTACAATAACAACTTTGCAATTCAGATCTTTAAGGGCTGCTTCATAACAGGCTGTTATTTTCATTTTCTTTGGAAAATCGTGAGAAGCATTAAAGTAGAACAAGACTTAGCTCTTACAACAGTTCCTCAAAGAGCGCTTTTAGATCCCAGCAGGAGAGCTCCACTTAAACGAGTGCTGAATTTCAGCCTGCAAGCTCTTCTCCCTCCATCGCATGTCTTTAGAGGCTCTCGCCTCAATTTATGCAGCCCAAAGCGCTATCCTCTCCATTCCTCTCTTCCCTACTTAGCGACCAGGCTGCCTTTGTCAGATTCCTTACCTGTTTGATTAGAAAACATGGCTGCAAAGTTGACATGCTCACCTCCTATGGGCAAAGAGCCACAATGGCTGTCACAGCTGTTGGGTTTCAGTTTTATAAAAAGCGAGTGGTGAAATGCATTAAGCTGCATAGATTGGGAGAAAAAGAAGTTCAGTCATGAAAGTTCAGAGACGCTACGGGTGAAATGCAGGATGAGAGAGAAAACGAGACAAAAAGACTGATGCATTAAGAGAAATAAAAGGTAAAAGATGGAGGAATTAAATCAGAATGGCATTTGAGCTGACATTAGGAAGGCCTTGGACTGCAGGGATTTGATTTACCCCATTCTGCCAAATGCCAGAAGAATTGCTGTTAAATGTCCTATATTCCTTGCAGAGGAAGAACATCTATGGAGTTTTCTTTATTTACTTTGGTGATAAATGAAACTGGTTCCAGAACCAATTGTCAGGTTTAAAAAAAAGAGGCAGATTTGTGTTAAAGTCTTGTAAATCAAAACGGTTATAATCCGAAATAGGATTAACAATAGTGCTTTTCTCCCATCTGATATCCTTTAGGCAATTCACCGCCCTCTATTCACAGAGTGCTGTCGAATATATCACAGAAATCTGATGTTTAGGATGGCATTCATGTGGCTACTGAACCGGAAAGACCGAAGACTGCCATTATCATTCAACTGACATCAAATAATAGTCTGTGCTATTTTCCAGCACAAAGCTTTTGAAACAACCAATTACATGCACATTATCTGTCAACTGATTCACATTCAAGTGTCTCAAATCGTTCCTATGCATTCTTATCTGTGGATGTAATCTGTATGCGGTCTCCAGGAGAGTCTGTGAACGAGGGGGGATTTATTGATTTTTTTTTTAATGTGTGAGTGCTGGAAGCCTGTGGTGAGACGGTGGACTCCCAGCGTAATCTACACACGGCTGCTGAGAATGTTAAATAGTGAACCTTGAAAATCTTTTTTTGCGTGGAAAGACCCAGCAACCTTTGGTATTTCTACAAAAAGCCATTCTTTCCTCTTTAATTGTCCGTTGACTGCATTTTCAGACTGTGAGGAGGAATTCATGGCTCCTTGAACCCCAGACTAGAGGAAATCTATTTATAGCTCAGCACTGACTGTTACTTCACAAGAATAAGCTCGGCATACAAAGGGATTGTGGAACAGCGGCTCTGCTGTACGTTCATTAGGAGCAAATGTAAATCGTATAATCTTCCGTATCATATGCTGCAGGGCCGTCTAATGAGTCTCTGCAGTTTTTGGAGATAAAGTATCTTTTAATCCTGTTGAGGTTTTGATGCACTGTCACTTTTGCTCTGTCAAAGAAATGCCCTTGCTTGGCTTAACACTCTCCATTCTTTACACTGTAAAATTATTTGGTAAAAAAAAAAAAACTTAATCTGCAAAGTGTTAATTATTTTACAAAATAATTTTACTTTTTTTTGTGATGGTTGTTCTTGCAGATTGAATGAATGAATTATTCTGCAAGGGGTATGTAAACGTCAGAGCATGACTGTATGTTTAAACTTAAGTTAAGTATTTCAACGAATATGAAGCAGCAAAAAAAAAAAAAAAAAAAGAAGAAGAAGAAAGAAATCCTCCTTGCTCATCTAAAGACATACGTCTGGAACTTCAAACGGGACCGGCTTCTATGGTCAGATGAAACTGAAAAAAATATTTGTTTTGCAGACAATTTTTGCAAACAGAGATAAAAAGTACTCCATGCCCACGGTTAAATATACCGCTGGATCTTTAATGTTATGGGCCTGTTTTTATGCTGGAGGTCCTGGACATCTTTCAGATACATGCTGTCATGGATTCTATATCCAAAATCCAAACCTGACGGCTTCTGATAAACAAACATCAAAATCAACACAAAAATGTGTCTCTAAACACAAAATGAAGCTTCTGCCATGGCCGTCCAGTCCCATGACCTGAACCTTATAGAAAATGAGTGAGGTGAACTGAAGAGAAGAGCTGGGACTGAAGGATCTGGAGAGATTCTGTATGAAGGAATGGTCTCTGATCTCCAAACTCATCAGGCATTATAGAAGAAGACTCAGAGCTGTTATCTTGCTGTTACCCATCCCGAGGTAACGAGAGTCCGTCAGCTCCAGTCTGGATCCAGCCTCTTATGGAGACTTCAGATGCTCCAACACCTGAGAAGATGACGCAGCCCTGAATCAACACGCACCATTGCTACATTTATTTTTCTCTAATCATTGTTAACAACATGTATTCTTTACTTCAATGAGCTCATTGTTTCTGCCTTAAATGATTACATACATTGTTAGCTAAAATTATATGTATTGTGAAAAGCGCTATATACATGTGAATTGAATTAAATCTTGGCAAAAGGAGGTTGAAAAAGTATTCAATAAAAGGGTGCAAGTAATTATGGCCCATGTGTTTTGAAGAAAAATTAATTGGTTGACATTAGTTCATGTACTAACTAACTAACTAACATTAACTAACTATGAGCAGTACATGTGTCACTGTATTTGTTCATCTTTGTTAATGTTAGTTAATAAAATAAACAGATGTTCATGGTTTGTTCATGTTAGTTCACAGTGCATAAAATAATGTTAACAAGATTTTAATAATGCATTAGTAAATGTTGAAATTAACATTAACAAAGACACATAAAAGCTTTATAAGTGCAGTTCATTCTTATTTAATGTTAACTAATGACCATTATTCTAAAGAGTTACCCATTTGTTTCATAACGAGATTTTCCCCAAATAATTATTTTACTTCAATTAAAAGATTTTTGTGAATTTTGGAATAAAAGATCAAAAGGATAAACAGTGCAGATTTATTTGAACAGGGTTCTTTGTTCATATTTACTAAGGGGGTCAATAATTCTCACCACAACTGTAAAGGCATGAAGAGAGCAAATGCATTAATGCCGGATATTAAGTCTGTGGTTACGTTTTTCATATTTCAGAGGTTCAGAGTCACTCAGTTTTCGGGAGAAATCAAACTATGAATGGCTTCTGATTTTGTCTCAAGGCAGGACAAGCACAAATAGTTTAATATTTCAAAAAGAAAAATCACTTCACCTTTAATTAGTTTAATTGGTTCGCTTTAAAAACTGCATGAATGTAGTGCTCCATTTAGCATCTTTCAGACATTTAGTATTTAACATAATAGTATGTGGCCTATTTAATGTAGCCTAAAAACCCATTATAACATTACAACATACCTCTACTGATGAGATGAGAGAATATGATGACATTTCTCCTTCTGCTGGAATTATGAGTTGAGCAAAGGTGAACCTCACCGTTACCTTTAAATTCAGAGTGACCGTGAGCCTTTGCACACGGAGATATGAGTCGTCTCGTCTTTCTTCACTTCCATAAATTGAAAGCTGGACCTTTTTACCCGGCTCATCACACTGCCGTTGTGCATGGGGTCGAAACTCTCAGAAATGCAATCTCACCTTCAACCTTGGTGATTCAGATGGTTAAGAGACAGCAGTAAAGAAAAGTGCTGTCTGTGCTAGTTTAAGCGAGAAAGGGACAGGTGATTCCCATTTACCCTAGAGAAAAGCTCCAGGGCAGAGACAGCGGACATCCACACTGTCCCCTTCAGGTGAATTGAATGAGGAAACCCTTGTGGCCTGAAATAACAACTCTGTCAGTTTTCTTCAGTTTCAGTCATGGGCTTTGCCAAGTTTGATTTTCTTATTCGAAGCCATAAATTCGAAGCCTGTTTCTTAGGTTTTGTTGACTGGACTGAACAGCCTGGTTAGTGTGTAAATCACAGGCACCTTATTCTGTGGTCAAGGCTGGATGGTTCATTTAGCCATTTGATTCATGACGTGACTGACAAACCAAAGCGATTGGTTGTGCTTGAGTTTGCCCTTCGAGACTGACTTGTTGATTTAAAGTCCTTTCCATCCTCCTGCAATCCCACATACTTCACTCTTAAAAATAATGCTTCTTTATTGCCATCTATAGGGAGGAATGTTTTCATAGTTCCTATTACATGGCGTAAGTACCCATTTTTGGTGTGTTCGCACCGCCGGAACTGGGAACGATTGTAGTTATAGGAACTACTTTTTTAGGGGACTACAGCTGTGTAGTTCTCCAGGAACTAGGGACTTTGGGGTGTTTCGACCACAAGGACCAGGGTGTAAATGAAGTTCCGGGTAAAAATTCCCCCCTCAAAAAGGTTTTGGAGGGTGGGACTTGGGCACTGAAAATGCTGATTTGCTGATTGAGTTAGTCTGGTGACGTAGGACTGCACGCGACTTCCCAGTTCTGACTGGACTTCTTCTTCTGCATATAAGCTTAATAAAGCCTGAACCACAGCGTCAGTCGTATTTTTTAAACTCCACTGTTAATTCGAATAGCAAACAACTTTTACTGCACGCCCCGCAGCAGACTTAAAAAAAAATGGTGGTTGAAATAAAATGCTGCGTGAACTCAACCAATTAGCATGTTCAGTGCACAAGTCTTACCCCAACTTCCTGAACTTTAAAAAAGTATTAGGACTTTCTGAGGGGGAATTTAAAAAAGTCCTGCTTACAACACTTCAGCGTTTCTTACTGGCAGTGCAAATGCAACTAGGAAAAGGGCCCTAGGAGAAAATGTAGTTATCGGGTGAACACCCTGTGGCTATTTCGAAAGCCCCTTAAGGTTCCACATGAAGAACCTTTAACATCCATGAAACCTTTTATTGCACAAAAAGGAAGGTTTTTTAGATTATAATAAAAAAAGTATGTTCTTCACACTAAGAAAAAAATAAACTGTTTACTAAAAGGTTCTTTAGGGAACTGAACATGGTTCTTCTCTGGAATCATCCTTATTTTTAAGAGTGTTCAGAAAATAACTTATATGAAATAAATCCTAGTATAAGAAGGATTTTAGTACTTTCAAAGGTATGATCAAGTTGATTTTACTAGGTTCCAGTTAGGTCATTCAAGATTCACTCATGGGTTTTTATTAAAAGATGAAGAACCGTAACCATGTCAAACTCCAAAATAAATATTTTATTGGATGCTTAACTGGTGTATTTTAAAAAGTATCACCTGCATAGAATTTTTGTCTTTTATCATCTCTGCTTTCCTATTAAGTTCCATATCAATTAAAAAAGTATTGCTACTGACCTATAAGGCCCTAAACAGTTTAGCTCCTGTGTATTTAATGGATCTTCTATCGCCCTATAATCCATCTCGCTCTTTAAGATCACTAAACTCTGGGCTTCTGGTAGTACCTAGGATATCTAAGTCCAATAAAGCTGGAGGAACGTTTTCATATTTGGCTCATAAACTCTGTATTAGCCTTCCTGATAATGTTCGGGCTCAGACTCACTCTCCCAGTTTAAATCTAGATTAAAGACGCATCTCTTTGGCCAAGCATTCACATTATGCACCTCATAACCTTGTATATCAGTGCACATGTTTGTCTTTGCTTATTGCTTTGAACAGAAGCTATGCTAATTATTTTCCTGTTCTGTTTTATCTTGGGATACCCATCCCGAGGTAACTAGAGAGTCCGTCAGCTCCAGTCCGGATCCAGCCTATCATAAAGACTGCTGATGACCAACACCTGTGAAGAGACGACCCAACTCTTGCGAGGACTTCAGATGACGCAGCTCTGCATCAACTCGCTCCCATGCTCAATTGTATACCCGAATCATTAATTAACAACAGGTATTATTATTTCACTTATTTCTGTGCCTTAATTTAATTATTATATTGATTAATAATACATTGTTAGCAAACATGTGTGCTTTGTATATGTTCATTTCTGAAATAATTGTACATTTCAATTGTAATGTAGACGCATGCGTTTTCTGTGGAGTTGCTTTGAAACAATATGAATTGTGAAAAGCGCCATACAAATAAATGTGAATTGAATTTAATGGTATTAATCTTAAGTGTCTTATATAGCTGTTTGTTATCTGTACGACTTTTGTTATTTACCTTGTTCTCACCATGGCATCAAAAAATATTAAATTAATAAAAGGGTAATCCTGTACATCAACAGCCGTCTGTGATTCAAAGATTAAGACATTTTAATTAACATAAGCAAAGTCGCTCTCATCAGTAAACGTATTCATAAAGGACAGAAATGCTTTATAACTGAAAGAGGATTTGGTGGAATTCTGGTCAAATCTTTTTCTTATCAACACACCAGCTAAGGAATCAATGTGTTCAATTTGCATCTAAATCCAAGGCTAATCATCTAATTAATTTAGTCATTCATTTGGTTCAATAAAGTAGCCTAAGCTCTACAGTCTGTCGCTGCTGCTGCTCAAAAGTCCTCGTAGGAATAAAAAGCTTCCATTTTTCCAATTACCCTCATACGCTCTGTTTATTTGAGTGGGGTTGAGGTTTGGAAACCTGCACTCAAAAACATATTTCGGCCTAAATTTAAAGCATTAGTTCACTTCAAAATGAAAATGTCCTGATAATTTACTCATCCACATCCCATCCAAGATGTTCATGTCTTTCTTCTGTGGACATTTTTTAAGGGCTTCAAAGGGCTCTGCACGATCCCAGACGAGGAATAGGGTCTCATCTAGCAGAACCATCGGTAAAAACTCTAAAAAAAAAAATAATTGATTGACAGCACTAATATGGCAGGCTGCAGTTAAGTGCTCACAGAAGAAGAGATGAGTTTTCAGCTGTTTCTTGAAAATTGTCAGGGATTCGGCTGTCCAGATAGTGTTGGGAAGATTATTACACCAGCAAGGAACAGTGAACAAAAATATTATTGGCTGTGATTCTTTTAATTGTGAATGAACTTTCAACAGGACATCCTCAGAGGCGAGACGGGACGGGATGAACACTGGTTTGCGTCTGGTTAGGGTTGGAGTTGGGGGCTGGTGGCCGGACTGTAACTCAATTTGGCCACAATCTCAGTTGATCTCATCTTATTAGTGTCTCTGTCGTCTCCGTGTGCTGAAGCACTCTGTTCACCATCGGGTTCTGTAAGGAATGTAAAGAGAGCGAATACATGTCGGTGGAGGAGAAGATGCTCATGAACTAAATGAATATGCACCGAGTTTAAATAGGATGTTGATATCCCTTTAAGAATAATACATGGGCAGGAGGCGTAGAGAATAAATGTAATATAATGTAGTTGTTTGATAAACATGAATGATAAACTAAAATGAGATTTAAGTTAGTAACCTATCGACCTTTTAATAACACAAGCATTTTTAACAGTATCCACAGCCATACTTTGTGCAGACATACTTTTTTTGAGAAGTGTAAGAATTTGGATTTGGTATTAATATACTGTCAAATATATTCTTGTCACAACCTTTAAGCTGTTCTCTCTTTTTTACTCACAGTAAAGTATCTTTATAAAAGTATCCTGTCTAAACCTTCTCCGACATCACAATATTCACATTTAATTTGGCATTGATTTTCTGCTTGATCCTCATGCTTCATTTACTGTGATTTGCCTGTCAGCTGATCCCGTCTACCTATAGGAATATGACGTCTATCACAGCATACATATCTAAGCTCCTTAGACTGTTTCAAGAAATGTGCCAAAGTGATTGAGAAAAAGTGCAATACTGTGTGTCATTCCCCACCACAGTTTTATTTTGTTGTTGTTGTTGTGATGGTTGTTCCCGAGTCTCCTGTTTGTCCTGAGCATTTAAACTGCCCAACGTTCTTCAAAAAAATCCTTCAGTTCCTGCAAATTCTTCAGTTTCTTCTGTTGCGAAGGGCAGTACTAAATTAATGCATGTATTATTATGCATATTTTTGAGACAGCAAAGCTAAAATGTGCAACAATGGCCCTGCTGCACCTTAACACACATTTTGGGTCAGAAAATCTTCCTCTTTACTAAATGACGTTTACTGATATACAAAATGATGCAGGTGACATGAAAGGAAGATGATTTTATATTAGATTAAAAGGTGCTGGATGCAAATGTGCAGTGACCCAGACCCTGCTCTATTAAAATGAATGGGAATGCTCTTTGCTGATCCATAAACAAACAAAATGATGTGGATCAATAAGCCGTGTGGCCACTGAGGCCTTGAGCCACTGTCCATAAATCTCAGAAGGCCACCCGTTCATTAAATTATAAAAGATCCATGAGCCGTGAAATTCTGAGGCCGAAAGATCCCAGTGGTGCCTAAAAATAGACTTCTACAGACTTTTCAGTCCGTATTGTTTCTTCAGAAGCCTTTTAACTTTGTCTTAGTCCCAGAGGTCACGAAAGACATGCATTCTCCTTCCCTCAGTGCAAATGTGTCTCTTTTCGTTTTCTTGTCAGAATAATGCTCACACATCTATGAAAGATGTCAAGGAGAGAGGTGTGTGCGTGCTGGAGGAGACAGGAAGTTTTCGCAGTGGCACGACCGGCTTCTGACGGTAGACACATCTCACAATTAGCATCATGAAGCCGCTTGTGGCATGTAAGGAAAAAAGGGCTTGAAACTAAAATAGATCCCTGGGACTTTTAAAAAAATAATTGCCTTTGCACTTAGGAAAGATTACGTTTTCATGCGTAGAAAGAGTTCCCAAACATTACTGACTTATGAAGAGGTCTTCTACTAAACATTAACACAAAAACACACACTCACAAGTCACTGCTTGTATGTTAAATCAGAAAGCAATTGACTCACTCTCCCTTTTTAGATAGACAGAAGGTCAGAGTCATTGTTTAGTGCTACAATGTGGCACAATGTATTCCAAACCAATCGGTTTTAAAAAAGCTCTTTCCACCCGGATGAGTTTTTGGGACCTGCAATTTAAATATCAACCATCTGTGTGGCCATCTGCATTCAGATGCTACATCAAGTGCAAAGGCCAAGCCACCCAACACCCTCATATTGGTCCACCATTTTGAGACCTGAACTATTTTCATAGTCTCTTTTCCTGCTTTTCCTTGAGGCAGGATAATCCAAGACTTACTGGTTTTGAAAGTCCTTGAGTTGTTCATATGTGTTGCAGAGTAATGTTTTGAGAGCGGCTGGACTTTAAGACATCATCTATGCGTCCAGTGAGAGAGCAATTAGTTTTGTAATCGATTTACTCAAAATGGAAATACAATAATCCATAGAAATTCTGAAGATACAAGCAAAATCCAAATTTGACAGTCACAGATTCAAGTCAGCTATTACATGCTAAAAATGGCAAGTGTGCAAAGTTAAAAGTGATTATCTCAGTAGTGTTTATCGGGTACAAAAACACTGAGATTCTCAATTAGGACAGATTAGGGCTAAATTGAAAAGAGGAAAAAAAGAAGCTGAAAACATGGCAAATAGAAGCATTTCACTGCTAAAATTAAGTAAAATACCAAGGAAGGAATTCTAGATGTAATTAACCCTCTTTTGCTTCTCACATGGTGGTCAACATGAAATGAATGTTTTAGTTGAATAATGTTTTTTTTTATTTAATACTTAGTATTTTTAGGGATTTTATGGTAATAAATTCTATTTATGGAATATATATGATCCATGTATTACATGAATATGACATTTTCAACTTAAACTGTTGTAAATCTTTGGAGCAATTTGCAGTTTGCTCTCATTTTAAAGAAGACACTTGGCAGATTATTGCTAAAGTGAAAAACTGTTGAAAAAGAGAAACTAAAAAAATTATAGAAGTTTCAGTTTATTATTATTATGCACAAATGCATAAAATAGTATTTTTAAAAATTTATATGAGATATATACTTTACAAAACATGAAAATCTAAACATGTTGTGTTCCGAATGTAAGGATGATATCTAAAAAAAAAAGAGCTTTCATTAAGATTTAGTTTGGGCACATTACAAACGTTGGTGTGTGTGTGTGTGTGTGTGTGTGTAAATGGACTGCATTTATATAGCGCTTTTAACAGACCAATGGCTATCCAAAGCGCTTTACATCTTGCCTCACAATCACCCATTCACACACTCACTCATTCATACACCGACGGCGGTGTCAACCATGCAAGGCGCCATCCAGCTCGTTGGAAGCAGCTGGGGTTAGGTGTCTTGCTCATGGACACCTCGACACTTGGTCAGGTGGAACCGGGGATCGAACCACCAACCTTCAGGTTTGTAGACAATCTACATGAACCACTGAGCCACTGTGTGTGTGTGTGTGTGTGTGTGTGTGTGTGTGTGTGTGTGTGTGTGTGTGTGTGTGTGTGTGTGTGTGTGTGTGTGTGTGTGTGTGTGTGTGTGTGTGTGTGTGTGTGTGTGTGTGTGTGTGTGTGTGTGTGTGTGTGTGTGTGTGTGTGTGTGTGTGTGTGTGTGTGTGTGTGTGTGTGTGTGTGTGTGTGTGTGTGTGTGTGTGTGTGTGTGTGTGTGTGTGTGTGTGTGTGTGTGTGTGTGTGTGTGTGTGTGTGTGTGTGTGTGTGTGTGTGTGTGTGTGTGTGTGTGTGTGTGTGGACTGGTAATCCCTACGGTATGGGGACAAAATGTCCCCACAAAGATGGCAATATCAAATTTTTGTCCTTGTGGGACATTTTTGGTCCCCATGAGGAAAACAGGTCATAAATCACACTAAGTGATGTTTTTGAAAAAGTAAAAATGCAGCATGTCTCCTGTGATGGGTAGGTTTAGGGGCAGGGGCAGTGTAGGGGATAGAAAATACGGTTTGTACAGTATAAAATGCATTACGCCTATGGAATGTCCCCATAAAACATGGAAACACAACATGTGTGTGTGTGTGTGTGTGTGTGTGTGTGTGTGTGTGTGTGTGTGTGTGTGTGTGTGTGTGTGTGTGTGTGTGTGTGTGTGTGTGTGTGTGTGTGTGTGTGTGTGTGTGTGTGTGTGTGTGTGTGTGTGTGTGTGTGTGTGTGTATGTGTGGACTGGTAATCCTACGGTATGGGGACAAAATGTCCCCACAAAGATGGCAATATCCAAATTTTTGTCCTTGTGGGGACATTTTTTGGTCCCCATGAGGAAAACATCTTATAAATCACACTAAGTGATGTTTTTGAAAAAGTAAAAATGCAGAATGTCTCCTGTGATGGGTAGGTTTAGGGGCAGGGGCAGTGTAGGGGATAGAAAATACGGTTTGTATAGTATAAAATGCATTACGCCTATGGAATGTCCCCACAAAACATGGAAACACAACATGTGTGTGTGTGTGTGTGTGTGTGTGTGTGTGTGTGTGTGTGTGTGTGTGTGTGTGTGTGTGTGTGTGTGTGTGTGTGTGTGTGTGTGTGTGTGTGTGTACTGGTAATCCCTACGGTATGGGGACAAAATGTCCCCACAGGGATGGCAATATCCAAAATCCTTGTCCTTGTGGGGACATTTTTTGGTCCCCATGAGGAAAACATCTTATAAATCACATTAAGTGATGTTTTTTGAAAATGTTAAAATGCAGCATGTCTCCTGTGATGGGTAGGTTTAGGGGCAGGGGCAGTGTAGGGGGATAGAAAATACGGTTTGTACAGTATAAAATGCATTACGCCTATGTAATGTCCCCATAAAACATGGAAACACAACATGTGTGTGTGTGTGTGTGTGTGTGTGTGTGTGTGTGTGTGTGTGGGCAGGGGCAGTGTAGGGGTATAGAATGTACAGTTTGTACAGTATAAAAACCATTACGTCTATGTGTGTGTGTGTGCTCATGTGTTCACAAAGCAAGTACCAAAACCTTTACCAAGTTAAAATAAAAATAAAATATAAAATAAAAATCGGTCTAAAATTGCTCTGTCATGTTCATTTTTTGCCAGCAGACTCTCCTCTGTTCAGCGTTTGTTTAAAACAGTGACTAACCTCTGACACGCGTCAAAGTAGCCAGAGCAACTCTTCTCTATTCACAGATATGATAAGACACACACGGACGAGTGATGTGAGCAATTTCACATGAAAAACATTCCGCTATAAAACTTAAAACATGCTTACCATAGTGAATCATGGTAAGACAAAATACTTATTATAGTTCACGTACAGAAGAGTTCTAGTAACTAAAAAAGAACTGTAGAGAGTACTTGATCATTTACTTTAGAGTTACTCTTGACTTAGTATTGCTATCATTGTTGTGTTTTGCATGCTGAATGTTGAAGTCTGTGTGTGACTCAAGCATCATCGTGTGCAAGATATTGTCACAAATATAGAGGGATTATTCCAACCCAATTAAAAGTTTCACATGGTGTTTATGACATAAGTGTTTATAGTGTAAAAATGGTAAAATATCATTATTTGACATGAAAAAAATAGACTAGTTAATGATTTAGTTACTAGTTATGTCGCCTTTTAAAAGCAATCTATTAAACTTCCCTTCCTTTGAAACCATATAACTGATGTCTTGTTGCATCACTGAATCAATAGGAAGAGAATTACAATAATATAAATTACCAAGTGCCCAACCAAAGGGAAAACTGAGCACCATAATGGTGAGTTCAAACCAAAACATTTAAAGGGGACCTATTATGCAAAATTCACTGTTATAAGGTGTTTGAACACAGTTGCGTGTCCACAGTGTGTGTAAACAACCAGCCTATAATGGTAAAAAAATATATATAATTCCTATCAATTATTATCAATCTCACATAACACGCTGTTCCAGATTTTCCCCAACTCCTACGTAAGAGTAGGGAAACCCTGCCGATGACTCCTGATTATCTGCGCTTTTAGCATTGGCACACCCCTGAGTGAGAACACAGAGACCGCCATTTCTGTTAACTCACTGTATCAGCTAGCTTATATTACAAATGTTCTGTCGTTGGATGTACCAACGAACATACGAGTCTTCATAGACTCCCGGCATCCAAGCCACCGAGGACACCGTGTATTACATTTTACATCTGAATTACATTTTTGAAGGAAATGTGCCAAAGAATGTCTGTAAAATGTTTTATTTTTGCGCAAGTTACCATGGTACATGCTAGTCGATGAGTTGAAACAACATAACTCCACAACAACTAACGTTACAGAAATGTTTCCACTAACCATTCAGAAATGTCCAGGTGCAGTCTGAAAGTGTCAAGCTCTTCCTGATTCTCTCATCTGTGTCCGACTCTGGTTCAAACATGTAAGACACACACCCAAATAGGGGAGAATTTGACAAGCTATAATAAATGATCTGTGGGGTATTTTGAGCTGAAACTGAGAGTTATATTACATCTTTTGAAAAGGGGCATGATATGTCCCCTTTAAGGAAAATCAACATCAATTTATGAAGTCAGCTTATGTGATGTTCTCTCAAATGTTTCGTTTGTATTGACAATTCAACATTCAAGATGACTTTGGGAAATGTGAATCCAACTAGAGAAAGAAGTGAAAAGTTTTACGAATGGCCCCACCTCAAAAAACTGGCACTCATATTAATTACTCTTAACTTGGGATTTCTGAGTAAACAAGGAATAGTAATTGAATAGTACACTTACTAGATTTGTACATTTAAGTTAATACATGAAGTAAAGTTAACTACTGTTAGTCAGAACAACTGTTGGATTTTACAGTGATGGACTGATTATGTTTTGACTCATTTGCATTTTGTTCATTTTGAGGTGCATAGTGTACCTTAAAAGAAATTTAAAAAATGTACCAATGCTTCTAATGAGTATGTTTGCATATACTGTATGGCATATTTTGTTTGTAACTGCTACTATCATGTACCATTTAAACCAAACAAAAAAGTCTATGTTTACTTTCTATGTAATGAAATACTTATTACAACATTGACTTCTTACAAAAACCTATTAATTATTGATCTTCCACAGAAGAAAAATGAAATGTACACGGGTTTGGAATAACGTCAGGGTAAGTAAATGTTTTTTGGGATTTCTGTTTATTAGGTGAGCTATGCCTTTAAGATAGTAGGGCTGCTACTGTTAGTTAGTTACTCAGGAACACTGCAGCAGAAGCCTTAAAGGCACAGGACTCCAAAGGAAATAAAATAACACCCTACTAAATGTTACAGTTGAAAGTAAAAAGTTCTGTTGAAAGTAACTACTGAACAAAATGTTTGATTTGCAAATGAGAGTGTGTCCTTGGGTCTGTCACTATGTTAGAAAAAAATCACTGTATGTCTGTAGTCCTGTAGGGAAATGAGAGAACAGAAATGGGCTTCTTATTCCTTACAGCTTAAACTAAATGAAAGGGAGCTTCACAGAATACATCACAGACTGCTTTCTTCCTACAAAGCTATGTTTCTTCTTCTTCTATGTGATTAAGAAGATGGAAAACAATTTCCCATGCATGCAGACCATAATAAATCCTTTCCAAAAAAAAGTCCCCTGTGACAAGAGCTTAAAAATAGCCTCCGGTGTTCAATTCATGTTAAATAAGGAGGACGTAGATGCCGAAATAGATACTTGTGATATGTGATGATACTCCTAGCCGTTACTCTGCTGATCATTGCCAGATGAAAGACAATCCTGAGAAGAACAAGGTCAAAATGAAATCGGTGTGTGTTTATGTGGGTGCATACATACAGCGTGTATACATATTTACTCACGCTTTTACGTGTATGTATACGTCCAGGCCAGATGAGGGAGTTCAGGGCTCTTGCAGTGCTGGCCAGTTGTTTAGAGAGGTCAGTGCCTTGAGACATGCGCACCGCTGTGTTCTTCTCTCCATTCAGCTTGTTTGCCTTTCTCAGCCTGTTCTTGCTCAAACCTTCCATCTCAATTCTCATAGAAACAGAATAAATAAATCACCAGCCCAAACTGCCTTGAAGGGAATGTGGTAGTGTGGGAAGTTAGTTCTCCCAGGAACACGTTGAATACAGATCAAAGCTGGATTCTATTTAATGTCATTTAGCTCATCATGTGCTGAATGAACTGTGACTGACATTACAAAAATACAAGAGAGAGCTGCATCATAACTCGCATCGCTTTGGTGCTACAATAAGTAAGCCATATTAAAATGTTGAAATGACAATATTTTTAAAAGCTGATTTTTCTAATTATGACCAAATTATTAATGAGGATTCGAAACATGATTGGAGTGAATTCTATATGTAGCATCTTCATATGGAAAATCTTCATGAATAATGCAATTAGCAACTGTTTCACAATCAGGAGGAGGCTGAAGAGAGCAATTAAGTAAGAAATTATGTTAAGTAATCAAATACTCATTTAGCACATGCATGCATGCAAAGCAACTTATGGTTCACTTATTCAAACCATTGATTGGGATCAAACAAGCAGAACAATGTTTGATAAAGCCACACTTTTTAGGAAAACCAACCCAAAATATTTTATGGAAGTGCCCCTGTTGACACATATTCTTACATATAAGAGTAAACTTTGCATAATTACAAGAAATTAACCCTAAACACCAACCCTATAGTAAGTACATAATGTTAATGGTCACACTTTACTTTACTTTCGACCTTGTTACATATTGTACGTATACTTACCATAGTAATAACAGTAAATCATGCATAATTACATGCAACTAACCCTTAACCGAACCCTAATCCTACCCTAACCCTGTAAGTACATGTAGTTAATTAATATTACTAAGTTCTTACAGTAAATATATAATTACACTGTTATAATGACACCTGGAAATAAAGCGTAACACTCGTCCTTGTTACACGTGTTATGCAGTTACTGTAGTAATGACTATAAATTATGCATAATAACTAACCCTAAACCATCCCATATTCCTAATCCTAACCCTATAGATATTAATATCACTCAGTACTTACACTGTAACACCGACACCTTAAAATAAGGTTTAACCAAATAAAGTGTAGCCAAGTTAATTCACATTACTCACTTAAATGCAAAGTTACACTCTAACAAGGAAAACTTAATTAGTGTACCATATTTATTTAATAAACTAATATATTTTATTGCATTAAATATATAACTTATTTAATACAATATATATTCAAATGTATTATAATATATGCAGTGTAACCTGTACAAGTTAATATTTTACAGATTGTTGTAGACATTTAGAACATATTTACTTATTGAATGTTGCACATGATATCTGATATTATTTGTAAAAACTACAATATGGTCTAAAGAAATATGAGTTGTGGTATGTTGTTTATTCTAATTGTATAAGTTAAATATACATAGCCATTTAACAGTAATATTCCAATTATTATTATTATTTGATAATAATTATTATTAAACACTTATGACGTTATGCTAAATCTCATTGCATTTTGCAAGATCCATTTAACTGTGTAATATATTTGAGTGATATGACCTTTACTGTATTAAATATACACAGACATATAACAGTTATTTTCATAATAATAATAATTACATAGGATATGTTTGCTAAATAAAACACCAGCATCAAGAATATATTGTGAAAACAGCTACAGCAAAAAAATAAAAAATACGCACATGACATATTGTGAAATATTAAGTATGACGTGTCGTGTATGCAGTAACACTATTGTTAACACACTGCTCTTATTGCATCCGCTTCCACCAAAGCACATGTGCTCTGCCCCTCTCCATCCAGACAGTGCGAGTGTACTTCAGACTCTAGAGGTCTCCATCCTTCAGCATCCACGCGCTGTGCATTCTTCTGCATCGGCCACAGACTCAGAGAGAGAGAGAGAGAGAGAGAGAGAGAGAGAGAGAGAGAGAGAGAGAGAGAGAGAGAGAGAGAGAGAGAGAGAGAGAGAGAGAGAGAGAGAGAGAGAGAGAGAGAGAGAGAGAGAGAGGACACCGCGTAACGGCAACCTGAGACGCGTGTCCTCCCTCAGTGCGAACGGGAACTTTGATGATCTGACGGAGAAACCGATGGAAACGTGGGGATGATGTCCCAGTCCTTGATGATGGATTCGTCTTTCAGCATGTCCGGCTATGCTGTCCTTGTGCTCGTCTCCTAATAGACAGCTGATCCATTTTTCTCCTCAAGTACTTCTGCTTTACTACAGCTTTTGTGGTTGAACACTTGAGACGGCGTGAAGAACAGCGAAGGAAGCGGGACGCATTGTTTTCGTTCAATTGTCATTATTATAAAGGACTTCCAGTTCATACGGGATTCGTGATGTCTGCAACATACCGCTCCTTGTTCCTTTGTAAGTAAACTGACTTATTCATTCCTTTAGAGTATGGCATGCTGTTTCATTTTTTTTTTTTTGGAAATCTAACCTTATGTTTTAAGTAGTTCTACCCTGTATCGTTTGTAGTATATTGTTCACCTCTATCCATGCAGAAATAAGTTTAAGCATTATGAAGTCTTCAGTACGAATACCCTTAGCTTCACAGAATAGTCAGAAGTAGGCTACTGTTCATAACAAGACCCCCACCCAGTTGAGTAAATCAGATCCAGATGGTTTGGGCTTTCGGGATCTGATGAGTTACACCCTTCAGATAGACAACTCTTGAAAATTAAGATTCCCAAACCAAAAGTTCAATGGGGAACTTTTAATTCACTAGTTCTTTGGAAAATCATGTTCTGGTGCAAAATTCTGACCTAAAGAACTTAACTAGCACCAGGGTCTGAACCATTTAGCTTTTTTTTTTTTTTTGATGATTGAAAATGATTTATGATTTTATGATCATGTCGATCTTTTTTAAACAGTGTTCCATCTTTGGGTTTGTGTCTGAGACCCCAAAAGGATACTGGGAGAGAGAGTACAATGTGCATTTATGGAAATATTAAAGCATGACTTTGATGATGATTATGCATCATCCAAAACATACATTAATGTTAGCATTGGTCTTCTAGTAGTTACATTTGTGCTAAATTTAACGTTCATTGCAGAGCTGAACAAAGACAGGGCACGTCGCCCAATCCAGAGCTCTTAATTTGTTGTGACATCGGATGGCAAAAATAGATCCTCATGCTAAACGTCCAGTGATGAGCCGGTGGCGCGAGCCGCTGGTGTCCGGTGTGCACGAGGGTCTCGCGTGTCTGCGTGTGCTGGAGGATGTGTGAAAGCATGCATGCATCCATGGGTCACATTCGGAGTCCTCCATCGTCTCGCTCGCGGTTCATTGTCCGATTCTCGGGCGGCACGCACGTTTGTAACGGGAGTTTAGTGCGCGTGACCCATCGTTTATTATAATCACTGCGCCAAACTTTGTCCCATCTTTCGTGTCCTCTGCGCGTCTATATGATGCAGAAAGCGATGTGTGTTGAGTCTGGCCATTGTGCTCACAAAATGTATGACACGCGGTATTAAAATTCCTCGCGCATTCTCCGTGGCGTGTTGAGAAGGTCAACGCTGCTGAACACCCGTGACAGAAGCATCAGCTTGAAGACAACACCTTCCCACACTATTGTTTAATATCAGCATAATGCACGCATTCATTTCTCCTCAAAGGTTTGAGTAAAGTGCTATTAGGCTCATGCAAGTAGAATGCAATTTCTCAGGTTTGTTTTGAAAGTCAGTTTCTCTGTGTCATTACATAGGCTACAAAAAAAGCTGTAGAACTTGTACATCCATCTGAGCTAGGAACACATATAGTCGATTTAACACACGATGCAATAGCAGGGCATGTTCTCACACTGTCCGGGTAAGTTGTGACGCTGCATGGGAACCTAAATAGCACAGGCTATTAAAGACTATTTCATGTACAGTAAAACAATTATGAAACACACAATGATATGTGAGCAAAAATTTTAAAGGTATACTAACATAAAAAATACCAAACTATTGTTTTGGCCAAGTAATATCATTTTAATTAATATGCTGAATAAAATGTGACTTTAAAAATGTGACATCCTGATGACCCAACAATTAACAATTCAATAAATTCCATTTTATAAGTTTCATTTTATACTCAAATCCTTGTTTAAATGTAACCCAGTATGTTTTTATTGCATTTGCTTGTTTACTCGACACTATAATGTTATAAATATAATGTTACTGTTTTTTTTAATTTGGAGGATCATATCTTGCTAATTCAAGGGGCATGTTACAACTAACTAGCCCATATGTGTCTTGTAGGAATATAACATGCCTGGTCACACTTTACATTACTGTCCATGACTTAATTTGCAATTCATTGTATACTTAATAGGAAATGATTGCTATAGTAATTATTTAGCCTTCATTTACATATGTTGTGTTTAATAGCTACACTGCAGTGTAAAGTGTGCATTGCTTATAGTGCTGAAACTGTAACCCACACACCTATGGGATGCTGCTAGTTGGCGTAATCCCATTATAGGGTAATAGCAAGATGGCAAGAGGAGACGGAGAGTGTTTTACATGCGCCCTGACACGTGCATCTAGATCAGGGGGAATATTTTTCAATGTAAAAAACAAAATCCTTCGTCAAATCAAAATGTAATCAAATCGAAGTCCTTAAAAAACACAAGAGTGTACCAAAGTGCTGTACAATTTCAGAGGAATTTAAAAAAACACAGCTTTGCACATTTGCATTTGCTTCAAGCTAAGCAATATGTTTATATCCAAAACATACAGATAAATAAATTCAGCGTAATAATTTCTAAGCATAATTATCTACTTAAATGCAATTTAAAGGGATAGTCTCACATTTCCCTTTTGAGCATTGAGATATTGATTTGTCAATCAGGTTACTGCATTTTAAAGGTCATGCTTATTTGCTATTGTTGGTCCTATGCTGTTTTTTTGGCATGCTTTGGGCATTGACTGAGCCTTAATTATTTTCAGACATATTATTAGATCATTTGAATGTGTTGTTTGGTTAATGATTATCTACTTGGTCTGTGTTGTGAGACAGAAATTGATTGAGAGCTGAGTGTGCTTGTAGGAAATCGCATTGGCTTGTGCATTAAATTAGTTAAATGAAATAGCCTTGTAGTATCATTATAAGTACATTTCTTCAAGAATGTACAACTCCATTAATGAAAAAAGCTTTTAAGCTGGTATGTTTGGCGTGTAGAGCTCATCTCATTGCAGAATATCCTCAATGATAGACTGAATCAATGGTGCATAATAGGGTAATTTCCATTTGATTTGATTTGATGCTTTCGAAGATCTTACATTACTTAAGTCTAGCACCCTGGAGGAAAGTAATATATATTTAAAAAGTCTTATTGCAAAAATGAGCTGCTGCTATCAAGAAATTAGCTAAAAAAGGACAAACCAGCCAAACCGTGCAGAAATCATGGCAAACCACATGGATGATAAATCAGTAGTCTAACCCCGACTGACTTGAATGGAAAACGTTAAATGGGAAGTCTGGGAAGTAATAACAGATTGTAATTTACTTGTCAGAAATGTAATGGAACCATAATAAAGACCTTTCTCCATGTCACGTGATTAATGCTCATCCAACACACAGACTCCACGACATTCACACTGTCCAGTTTTGGGGATTGACAACCACATTTACTTACAGGTGCAGGTCTCGAAATGTCTGAATGACAATGGATTGAAAACTGCAATGAAAAGTTTTCGCATTTACAGGTCATCTGGCGTATGTAAAAGTCACATGATCATTCTGAAACCACAGTTCCTCTGTGAAATCGTGTGCTATAACCTCCTAGAAACACCTCATACGTGGCTGCTCCCAGGTATAAGGGGCTTTCCTTGCGGTGTATGTGCGGTACGTAAACATTTGGGGCCCTATCATACCCTGGCACAATGTGATGCCAAACGTGTATTTTGCTAGTGTCAGCCTGACGCAGTAATCATTTTCACGTCCAGCGCCACATTGTTTAAATAGCAAATGCACTCATTGCCCATCTGTTCGGCCATGGGTGTGCTGGTCTGAAAATGAGGTGTGTTCAGGCGCATTGTTGGTGCGTTGCTATTTTGAGGAAACTGAAAACGACTGCGCCATTGACCAAAAAACCCCCCTGGTCTAAAGTCAAGTCTAGTCTAAAGTGCAGAATTTTTGTGTTATTTAAAGGGCGTATTAGTAATATGCGCATATAGGCAAGTGCACAACACGCATACACTTATTACACACAGGGACGCACAGCAGCATACACACATTTTTAAATGTTAAAAATCAAAGGATTCCTCTCTGGAGAAGCGTTCAGTCTTTCCGCTCGCGAATTCCGGCATGCAAATAACAAATGAGATGAGACTCTGAATGGTTTATTGCACATTACGCCCAAAACACACCCATGACTCATTAAGAGACTATAGGTACAACCCTTTTGGACCGTGCGCCTGGTGTACCGACCATTTTTCTGTTGTTAAACTAGCAAAAGTTGATTCGGACATGCCCTAAGTGCACCTGTGAGAGGAGGCCTATATATTTACGTAGCCAACCCACCTCAACAGTTTTCAGCATCCCTTCAGTATTCTGAGTTCAGAGCCCTCTCCCCGGACAGCACACCAAATACACATACGACTTTACTCTATTTGATTGTTTGTAAGTATGAACTTGTGAACGGTCACCATGATTTTTGGAATGACTTAAAGCGAGAGAAATATGTTTTAGTCACATAACATCGGTTAATGGAAACGCTGTCATTTCGCAATAGTTTTTTACTGACATTTAGATGATTTCGCAAAAGTTGCTCAAATCTTTAATGGAAACCAGGCTAGTGACTGGATATAAAACCTTCAGATGCTCATATCTCCATCGCTGTAAGTTAATGAAAGCCTGCAACACACAGTAGACACGTGTTTGTGCAGCGCAGAACGGCTCTCTCACACTGTATGACATGACAGACAACTAGATGTCCAGTCCGTTTCCGTTCACACAGTGAGGGTTTTACAAACCTGCGGTTGAGTTCGGTTATAGAATGCGGTTGTCACTCCTGTAAATAACTGAACTGTGTGTGAACGCAAACATAACAAGGACTCAAATACAGGAATGACAACCAGATTCTGTTGCTGTGTGAGTGTTGCCTGACCACTAGATATTTGACTTTTCCATAATGCAGTGAATGAATGCAGTCATCAGCATACTGTTATGAAAATCAGGTTGCCATTAGTTACACTAACACAGAAAAGTGTTGGCTAAAGTAACTCGTTTTCTCATCCTGTGTTATATTCGGCTGACAGCCACAGGCAGTAACAAGATCTCTCATATCTGAAAATGACAGGACACTGCAGACCCAGAGGTTATAAAATGACATCTCGATGCGCACGCCCCTGAATCACTGGAAATGTGGCCAGAATGAATAAGCATGCGAAACACTTGCAAACTTGTACGATAAAATGCTGCGCAGTGATGAGATGAGATACATTTTTCGTCTTAACATGGTGAAACTGAACATTCTTATGATGTATATTACATTTAAAGAGGATTGTTTTTTTTGTTTTTTTTGCTTTTTTTACAATAAATATTTATGAGAAAACTTTTGCAGACTTTAATTTAGTATGTGCAGAATGATTTGAGTGGGTTCAAGTGCCTGAAATTTTCATCTGGAGATTTGGGTTTTTGTTAGGCTTGTTTACTGAAGCTCAGATGTTTGGTTAGGCAACATAAATAGCATTGCAATTTTCCCGAAGTGGTTTGGGTGTCTGGCTCTGCAGTGACATAAACATTCCTGAGGTTTTCCATCAGGATATCATCCAAATCAAGCCTATCTGCATTTAGAGCCTCACAAACACACTGTGCTCCTGGTCTAATGTTTATCCTCCTTGTCTCGGCTATTTGATATTCTTTTTGTCATGGGATGATATGACAGACCTCTACATTATGGTTAGCTGGTGCAGTGCTGGTATAACAACCTTCTCCTGAAAGACAGTGCTTGTTTCCTGCTGCAGCACATCTGAGGTGACATTGTCTCAACTCTGTACTGAAATTCAATATTCTCCCTGTTCTGTCTGTACTCCTCACAGAGCAGATAAACAGCTTGAAGAGTCCTCCAGATGTGTTATTCTACTCGTTTGGCCTTGAGGAACATGTGGTGCTGTTTCTTTTTGTAAATATGCTGTGACTCAGTCTGTGGGAGGTGCTTCGCCTGTGTAATAGATGTTTATGTTTTTGTAAAAAAATGTTTTGTCAAAGATTGTGTCATTTAAGCTAAAATATGTTAAAATAAGGTTCATTATTACTTTATAATAAGGTTCATTAGTTAACATTAGTAAACTACATTAGTTAACATTAACACAGATAAATAAATGCTTTTGCAGTTCATTATTAGTTAATTTCAACATTTACTGATGCATTATTAAAATATTGTTAGCATTAGTTAATGCACTGGGAACTAACATGAACAAACCATGAACTGCTGTATTTTTATTAACTAACGTTAACAAAGATTAATTAATGCTGAACAGAGGTGTTCTTCATGGTTAGTAAATGATACCTAATGCATTAACTAATGTCAACTAATACAACCTTATTGTAAAGAGTTACCATATAACACAAAATATTTTTTAATGTTTGCATTCATTTGATCAAAAATAGAGTAAAAACTATTTGAAATTACTGTCTTCAAATTTACTATATTTTAAAATGTAATTTATTTCTGCATGTGAACAAATCTGAATTTTAAGTCTTCAGTGTCTCAAGATCCTTCAGAAATCATTATTATCTGCTGATTTTCTGCGCAAGAAACATCTCTTATTATTACTGATGTTGAAAACAGTTGTGATGATGCTTCAAATTTTTGTGAAAACTGTAATATATATTATTCAGGATCCTTTGATGGATAATAAGTTAACAGAAAGAACAGACTCGATTTGATATAAATGTCTTAACTGTCACTTATGGTCAATTTAATGCATCCTTGCTGAATAAAAGTTCATTTCTTTCAAGAAAAAAGAAGTCTGAACTTTTGAAATTTGAATGTTAGTGTATATATACACATATTTGTTTGGGACAGGACTATCTGTTTTTCTTACCAATGGCCAATCGTGGGAGTATTAAGGAATATCATTCTTTAATAAAAAACAAAAACAAATGTCATATTCATGCAAGGAAATATTAGTATCATCATTCCTGGCATTTCAAACCGCCCTTCCCTCAGCAGCTGTCTCGTGACTATAAGTAAATGTTAGCTGTATTTGTCTTAAATATAAAAATAAAACCCTTAATTATGAAGACATATTTAATGTTTGCAACAATGAACAACTATAACACATTCCTTGACTGAAAAAAAAATCAAAGGAGCCCACAGTAAACACCAGGCCACTTTGAGTCGTTCTCTAGCCTATAAATCTCAGACTCTTTTGACTCCCTTGGCTAAATTACTCCCAGATTACTTTGGAGCCGCTCAACAGGAACTGCCTATTTTCCTTTACGGCTAACCTTTGACAGATGTTCATGAATGGTCTGGTTTGACAATAATTCAATCCAGCTGCATCTTGGTGTAGCAATGCCCGGCTCGCTTACATAAGTCATTGGTCTCGAGCGGCCCCCGCCCCTCACTCAGCCCTGATTCGCAGGTTTTGGCTTTCAGAATTGCATGGCCCAACAGGATTTTGCTAATCGCCACCTCCATGCTTATTTGCAAGAGAAAGAATAGTGGATTGTGTGCATTATTTGATGCAGTAAATAACTATGAAAGTCAATGATGCAAGGGCAATTACTTTTTTCCTGATTCCTGGAAGTACTTTGTTTGTAGTGAGTGTAAACAGTTTGATGAGGGTCCTCAATGAGGTGCTGAGATTAGCACAATGATAAACAATATAGCCAGAAAAATTGCCGGTGAACCAAACAATGAATATGGAGGAGAGAATTTACTGCACGGTTGTGTTACTTTTTATGTGGTATTTTGGAGGGTAATAAAGGCTACATGTGTAATACACGTGTACTGTAATATACCCATGAGTATTCATGTAAATATAAATGTACCCTATTATTGATTGAATTTATATAAATTGTCATATTTGAAAGTGCTTAACAGTGGCAAATGTCTGCTGCAATGTTTAAAGTGCCCTTATTATGGTATTTTGGATATTCCCTTTCATGCAGTGTGTAATATAGCTGATGTGAATATAAACGTTCTGCAAAGTTGTAAAGTCATGACAAATATGGTTATTGTCTCCCAAACGAAAGAATCGACTGTCAACCGCCTATACGAGTCATTTTTATCCCACTGCGTTATGGTTCTATGTCACTAGGAAATACATTTGCATATTTTCTATGTTGTACACTGTCTGCCCGTGAACAACTTGACCCATTAATGCTGCACACTTGTTAATGCAGATGTGAGGAATTACACTTGCAACATCTTATAATGTCCCTCAAAATGAGCAGTGTATCACTGCTTAAGTCGTCCTTGCGATGGAGGTTCGGGTTGAATAAATAGTTTTTCCAGTGTTTCATCATCGGAATGAAATGGTAAAATCGACCTCATCGTTACTGTCTTTACAGTGTGTAAAATCGCTCAGCATTAGGAAGCCTCCGGACGGAGCTGAAGTTCAGTCATGGTAATGGCTATTTAGTTTCCGACATGTGCTGTAAGCGGTTGACCAATCACAACAGACTGAGCCATCTGGCCAATCAGAGCAGAATAAGCTCTTGGAAAGGGGAGCTCGTTTGAGACGACTCCGTCGAGTCGTTTGAGAATCATTGAAAAAATGTAATGATGTACAATGAATATTATGAGAAAATTAAAGTGTTTTTTGACATTTGATGCATGTTTACCTGCTGTGGGAGACCTCCAAAACAAGATTAGGAGCCTTTAAAATGGCATAATAGGGGCACTTTAACATAAAATAAATAGGTAATTTGCTCACTTTAAACCCATTAATAAACTACACCTATATGACTCAATAATATTAATATTAATTATAACAATGCTGGAGCCTCATCTCCTTTGTGTTAGAGTGCTGTGCAATGACTGGTATTTTCCCTCGCCACCTAATGTGAAGAGATGTATGATGTTTCCCTATTCTCTATGTCGTTTGCAGTGTCCTTCAAACTTATGGCTCCCTTCGGATTGGAATCACAATAGTCTCTCCTTCCCTATTGTGACGTATATTAAAGTTAAACGGCTTCTCGAACAAGAGAAATGTAGGACGGGGCATGATTGTGTCCATGGGGAGTTGATTGGATGGCTGTGGTTTGCTATTGGTGGATCTCATGTGAGTGACAGGTTGCCCCGCCCAGAGAAGAGATGAGATGTCGCTGCAAGAGGGAGGGGAAGTTATTCTTATTCAAGGGCACATGAATTTGAGCACATGAATGATGTGATTTGCATGGAAAAATAATTAAGAAATAAAGAATTGCCAGTTTTGATTCTGGCTTTGGCTTCATTTGGAGATATTTTCTTCTGTGAAACTAAAACAGGTAAAGTAAAATACTACAATATCGAGAACAGTTTATGTAAATAAACAATGCTATCAGTATATACAGTTATTCCTTGGCAAATCCCCCCTTTTGCGAAAGATGTGAATCTTTTTCATCACCCGTGTGGTGATGCACCACACAACTCGCATGTATTCGCTTTCTTAAAACATCCAGAAAGAGCACAGAAATGAGAACAGTGTCTCAGCTTTTGCATCATGTTGATAGGAGTGATTTCATCATGGATGTATACTGACTGAACACTCTCCGCCTGTGCCAGAGGGTTTGCTTGCTTCCTCTCGAGAAAGGAAGCTGTACCACAGTGAAACCATGCAGGCATGGATGAGGCTGGCGTGCTTGTCTATTCTGAGCTCGAGCAGCTTTTGATCTAGACTTTTTTTAGAGAGGGAAGCAGGTATATATTTCCATTTTCAGTGAGGAGCAGTGATCTGTCTATTCAGAGAGACAAAAAATAAATAAATAAACCGATTGCCAAAAAAGATAGCAAACTGCTTTAGCAGAAAAAAAAGCCTATCTTATCAAATTTTGAAGAGTGTACATGAGGATCATAGATATAAAAGTAAGTGTTTGCTCAGGAAAGAATACCCTGGAGATAACCCACTCTATTCTGAGAGGTACAGATTTGTTGATCCGCCGAGTTTGTTTTATTGGAGCTAGAGAAATGGGTTTGTCTGGTAAGTGAAGCTAGAGACTAGCGCTGTAATGGCAAATGTAACCTTGTGTTGTCACCAGATCACATACTATCAAGGAAATTATAGTTGTACCACAATTTGTCAACAATTGAGTGATGGCTGAATGATTTTCAGCCTTAAAATGTACCCTTTTGCACCCTCTGTCTGTCCACTGGCGAGCTCAAATAAAGCTTGTAGAGTGTCCTGGACGCTCTTTTCCATACAATGTAAATGAATGTCAAGCTCCAATTATGACAAAAGTCATGCCCTAATGGTTAGAGAGTCTGACTTATAACCTGAAGGTTGCGGGTTTGAGTCTCAGGTCCAGCAGATGAATTGTTGGTGGGGGGGAGTGTATAACCAGCGCTCTCTTCCACCCTCAATACCACGACTGACTTGAGCAAGGCATCAAACCCGCCACAGCAATATGGCCGCCCGCTGCTCTGGGTGTGTGTGCACTTGGATGGGTTAAACACAGAGCACAAATTCCAAGTATGAGTTACCCATCACTTCATACCTTAATTCATAATTACATTGAAACGGAAGTTGCAATTGATTTGAATTTTGAATGAAAATAGAGGCCGTGGCTTGTGTTTTTCCCACTGGAAATAGATTGGATTTAGAAAAGTTGGCATTCCATTTTCTTTCCAAGCCGTCAAACTGACGTCTTCAGAGAAGGAAGGGGAAGTACATTTTCATATCTTAAACAAAGATTACAAGGAAGTATTATGTTTTGGGGTGAATCAACTTGTTTTTTTCTAACTGTTAACACTAGTAATATGCACTAACAAATTAAATTTTCATGCTGACTTTAATGATAAACCTTATATATATATATAATGCGGATGGATGGTGGCATTTCCGAGGTGTGTGGTTAGCTTTTCTTTTCTACTCTGATCTGATTTCATGCAGCGGTTGTTTCACATTCGTAGGCATAATGTGTTTTTGCACTAATGCTCTGTACTAATTTACTGGCCCAGTTTGGCATTTCTCTTTGTTGTATCTGCTGCTTTCCACTGTGCTTTTGTTTTTATCTTCTGATAAGATTGCATGCACCTGCAGTGGTGTCTGTTGCAATGATGCAATGTCTTCCAAATTAGTTTTTCCCTCTTCTTTTGTAGCATTGCCACAAGTTTTTGTATATCCATCCAAAAACACTGATAATTGCTATCCGAGAGCTTTCTGCTTACAGGGAAATCAGAATAAGACAGTCTGAAGAGGCTGCTTATGTTTTGATTGTTTAATGTTTTCATTGCCGATGCACAGAATGCCTCAAGATATTCTATTACAGCAGGAAGGGATGTTTCATCCTCAGGCAGGAAAGCATCTTCTGTCTCCCACCAGGAATTCATTAGCATGAGACTTCTGCTTTGTTTCCATTGGTTTGACAGGCAGCTGTAATTGAATTGAATTGATTATAGATAGATAAATATCTTCTCCACTGCAGACGCATGTTTCTCCATGCAGAGTGCGGCCTTTGGGCTCTTTGTTGCTGGTATCCTTCTCTCTTTGTTCTAGGAAAGGCTGGAGATGTAATGTGAGGGGAAATGTTCCACGTCGCTCTATTTAGACACCTGCTGTTTCTTTCAATTTGAAACAGTCTATTAGCTCTGCTAGCAGGCCACTCCATTTGCTGTTTTGTACTGGCTTGCTCCAGGGTCTCACTTCATTTCCATCGTTCTAGCAGAAATCTCCTCTGCGTCACTTTTGCTCATCCTTGACCACCTTGTTTCTATCTGCTGGTCCACAGGATTGCTCTGATCGACGGTAAATTTAGTCATGACCTGTTGAAAGGAAGCATTTTAGGCACTCCATGCCATTGAATGATTCAACCTTAAAATGAACCCTGTATTTTCTGCACCCTCTGTCTGTCCAATGGCAAGCTCAAATAAAGCTTGTAGAGTGTCCTGGACGCTCTTTTCCATACAGTGTAAATGAATGTCAAGCTCCAATTATGACAAAAGAGAGTCTGACTTGTAACCTGAAGGTTGCGGTACAAATACAAAAAGTATTCTCGTTGCTTCATAACGTTAAGGTTGAACCACTGGAGTCACATGGATGATTTTAACAATGTTTTTACCACCTTTCTGGACATTGAAAGTGGTAATAACGCAGCGTTATTACGTTTACCAAAAATATCTTAATTTGTGTTATGGAGATGAACGGAGGTCTTACGGGCTTGGAACAACATGAGGGGGAGTAATTAATGACAGAATTTTCTTTTTTTGGGGTGAATTATCCCTTTGAAACATTGCAAAAACATCAGCATTTAAAATCATTCTTACAGAAAATTTAGGCTGCTTCAAATGTCGCACTGTGAAATGGAAAAGGAATCCGTTTCATGGAATGACTCATTTGTTGTTGGCGAATACTTTGTTTTACCTCTGAAAGGTCATTAATTAGTGGAAGAGATCTGTGCAAGCGGGATATGATGGCATCGATCGGTTATTGAACTGATTGATGAGATGCAGGCCAGGACTGGGGATTTTATAATACTGTCTTCTAAACTGAGTTAAGTTGAGTTTGTGTTTCCAAGACGATGACCGCTATAAATTCACAGTTCCCTTAATGGACCTTTATGAATTTAGAGTATATAAATGAGACAGACATTAATGTTACGTCATATAATCGCCAATGTTTCACTTATATTTCATATTTTCTGAGTTTGATAATTAAATTCATGCAAATTGGTTTTCATTCATACCAATAAATTGATTAAAAAGTTTTTTTTGTTTTGTTCATTGTTTACTGATAAATGAGTCCCAACTGTTGGGCTTATTGATCAAGCTCTACTATTTTGAATATTTTGTTTTAACATGAGACTTATTGATTTTTATGAATATGATCTTTTGCATTGAGTCCATCAAGCTCCAAACAGGAAATAATTAAATGAGATTAATTATCTTTGATTTGTAGATGACTTTTAATTTAATTTACTGTTGAGTTTATCCAGACATAGCCATAACCACATGTATAATAAACTACATCTAGTACTCAGATTACAATAAAAAAAAAAAAAATGTAAATACAGTAGTGACCAAAAGTGATGTTGGGACTAGAAAAATGGACATCACCCTTTATTCAAATACTATTAAAAATGTATCAAAGATTTTGTATATATATTCCAAATTAAATTAATCTTATTTGGAGAATCAGGAGAGCTCCTAAATGGTACTTGTACTAGGAAAGTGATAGGCATGGGTGATGAATGACTTAATTATCAGGCCTCAGTGTCAGACATTTCGTTCTTTATACTAGAGCAAAAACATTGCATAAAGGAGTATCGCTGATCAATCGCAAGCCTGTCTGCAATTAACTCCCTAATGCGCCTGATTACACCGACTCCAGTGTGCCCGTTTAACTAAGTGCCTCAAACCTTTTAACTGGCCAGCCGCTGCACACACTCACTGTTTGCACTCTAGATTAAACCCCTTGTCCAGGAGCTTTCACCTTGAAAAAGCGGTTTTGTGCACCACTCTGCTGTAAAAAGCACCCACCTTCCCTTTTTATTCTTCGGCAACGGTTTCAGAACAGATGGCGTACCCACCCTCATTTTTTTTACGAGTCGTTAGACTTGACTTGTTGATGAAATGGAGACCTTCCGCTACCCTGCTCATGCAGATGTGTATCTTTACAGTTTAATATATCTTCCGTGTCCTTGCATACCAGCTGCAGGAATCGCTATATAGCAGACAGCACCTCTGTACATTACACAGGAGGTGATATCGGGAGGCCTCCGCTGTTATCATCTAAAACACCGCAGATTTACTAAGAGATGTAGCTAAAGCCTTTGGTTGCTACTCTGTTTGGTTGAAACATGCACACTCCCACATTGAGACCTTGAGACTAGGTCTGCGTATGGCATAACAAGCTTACCGCACCTCAGGGATCAAACATTAAAGCCGCCTTCTTCCTGAATCCCAGCCTGCAGCCATATTTCTCTGTACATGCTTAATTGCTTAGTCATTTTGGCCTCCCTTGCGTCTCTTTACAGCTGATTATTTATGATTTTCATGTAGGATAGCTGTCTCCATCAAACTAGAAAATGGTACAATTTCAGAGGGAGCACTGCTTGGAACGGATGGAATATGAGCGGAGCAGTTTTGCGAGTCAGAAATTCTAAATCCGCATGCATGTATTTGCACACAGTTGGTCTCACTCACTATTAATTGCACATAAGTGTTCTTATGTGAGCAGAAAAGATTCTCTCGGAACAGGTGTGTACGCACATTGAATTTGTTCTTGGCCTTCTTTTAATGTCGATGAATCCGGATTGTGCCAAATGATGGTGCGTGTGATCATTTCCTTATAAAGGCTTTCCACACAACCTCTCCTGTTCAGTCATTAGTCACTCTTTGCAAACATTTCCTTACACTGTCTGAAGTTGTACTCCTGCCTAGACTACACATAAATAACTGCATTTTTTGCTGAAACTTTTCCCAGATCCAGATGTGTTGCGCTAAAATGTTTTATAAAATGTTATATACACTCCTGTGCAAATGGGCCAACCCTTACAAAAAAAGAAGTATAATTCAAGGTTATGACGTATACTTAAGTCATGTTCAATTATATATTTTAAAAAAAACAACAAAAAAACACGGAGCCGTATGTATTACTTTTATGATTGATAGATAGTCCTTATGAACTTCAAAACAGAAACACCCATTCACTGCCATTATAAAGCGTGGAAGAGCCTGGACATTTTTGATTGTATTCGTCTGAAAGAAGAATGTCATATACACCTAGGATGGCTTGAGGGTGAGTAAATCATGGACTACTGGACTAGTCTACACACAAAAAAAATCAGATATGCAGAATTAGGAACATATCAATATTCTAATCAATTTACATAAGCCTGTATGTAAAACTATGTAAAAAACAAACAAAAAAACAAACAAAAACAAAACAAAAGGGGAAGACCAAAATGGCTTAACACTTTTAATTGCCTTAACCACAAATTATTGGTCAGGAAATTGGTAAGCAAATGCTCTACTTAAAAATCCCTTGCTGTCTCAGAAAAACATCAAAGACAGAATGAAGTTTGTCCAGAATATGGGAAGTTCGATTCAGAGTTGCTCAGGGTGAGTTGATGAATCACACACGTTGAACACGGGTTGAACACGAGACTTCTTTCTTTGCATTCTTTCGGATACTTGAGAGCGGCATCTTCGAAAATCTGGTGAGAAATATAATAATAAATGCCTCTCTACCCCAGTGAAGCACAAGCGTGTCATTGTGTGGGGAGTCTTTTAGCTCTGTATTGGTGAGCTCCTTCACTGTGAATGGTCATTAAATGCTTTCGAGTACAGGAGAAAATTGCAAAATGGCTTGCTTCCCACAATTGAAAAGTTGTTTTCTAAAGAGGAATGATGCTATTTTTCAACAGTTTGAAGCCATTAACATTGAGTGGAACAAAACTGACTGTATCTACAGTATCTGTGCAATTATTGCTAATTTCCTGACCAGTGATTTGTTTTTGCCCAATTTGCTCAAAAAACGTTTGCAATTCATTGACTTTAAATCACTTAAAATACAGATTTCAGGTAAACTTTTTATTTGAGACGTCTTGAAAATCTTGCGCTGACCTGAAAGAATGCTTGACACATAGCTGTAACCCACAGTAGTGATGTCCAAGTAATATCTGCACACTGAATTGAGGTCTTCTCTCTTGCATTTGTTTGCATTCTTTCTTTTATTGCCACATTTACACTGCGAAGAAAAGATTGGGTTTCATTGAGTTGATATTTTTGTCAGATGACAGTGTCTCATGTGTCTTCATGACAACAGCAAAACGGATCTGATGTGGCATTTCATTTACAAAGAACCAAAGCCTTAAACACTTTTGAAACCGTTCTTTTGTTGCCTTGGAAGAAGCTGTATTTTTGGACATGCACATCAAATTTTTCATAGCTTACACTTTGTGGCTATGTTTGCAAAATAAGGCTTTCAGAATAATTAAAACCCAAGCGAGGAAGGACTGCAGCAGACCTTAAACAATGTTTTACAGCTTCAGTAAACAGTCTTATTGACTCTGACTTTTGATATATTGCATCATATGGAGCACCAGTGCCAATTTTATTATTTCCAGCTCCTCGGGAGTCCATACATCTGTTAACTCATAGTTGCTCTGGTCTTTGTTTGCTCTTAGGATCTTCTTGCCTTGATTATGCAAAACCAACACACTGTGATGTAAAAGGGCATGTGATCTCTTAGTTGGTTAACCTTTCCTCTTGGATGCTCTTTTGACATTGAGCAATGTGGTGGATTCAGCTCTTCACCAGGCTCTGTGCTAATGAGGCAATTAAATCCCTGGTGTCGTGGTGCAGAGGGCTGGGAATGAGGGAGGAAAGGGAGTTTGCTGCCTCAGCAAAGAACAGCCCACAGCGCCACTAAATTCCATCTGAATGCAGAAGCCGAGCTCTGCTGGGTGGTACACAGTCCTGTCACATGTCCACGTCCAGTACTTGAATTGAATCGTGCAACTAATGGTTTGCCATTTTCCTTTTCTTGTGAAATTTTCAGGCTTATTGCAGTGAGAGCTGGATGTTATTGTAAGAACAAGCCCTGGTTGGCATGAAAATGATGATATGGTGGATTATGTGTAAAGTAAAAAATGTGCACAATTTTGCCAACTTCAAATCTCAGACCTGCTAGAAGATAAAATAGGCCAGAAAATGGATGACATATTGAGATGCTCTCTTTTGGCTTTTTTCCAATAAGCAACCACCTATAACACCATAAAAACACATTTAAATTCAATCACAGCACAGCCAACCACCAAAATGGCCAAGCTCCACTCACAATTTTACATTTAGAAAATGTAGTTGACCAACATTAGCTCACGCAAGTAAATAAATTACAAAAACAGTAATAAAAAAACACATTTTGCTGATTTACTAAGATAGTTAGTAGTTAAGGGTGAAATACTGTATATAAGGGTATGTTTACACAACACTGTTTTCAACTGAAAACTTTGTCTGCGTTTTGACCCTTCATTTACATGAAAACAGTGGTTTTAAGCCTGAAAACGTAAGGTTTTGAAAACTATGCCTTTACTGTCTCCATGTTAACAACAAACACGTGAATTTGTGAAAATGGTGACATGTGCATGCATATTACAGTTTCACGCATACGTATTACGTGTTCGTGGAGTGTTTCTTGACAAAGTGACATCGCCAACTACTGGCCTGGCATGCATAATACAGCTTTTTTAGTCATTTTCGCAGATCTGTGTGAATGGGGATCACGGGGATGATAATGTTGTCGTCTGTTTTTAGAACATTGTTGTCGTGTAAACATACCCTGAGATCTCTGTTAAAAAAGATTTGCTTAACCACAATTAATTTTAGTTTATCATTTTTTGTTTATCAACCTCAAAAGTGTAAACATCAAGTCCCCCAGACACCATCAACACATTGAGCCCTCAACCAATACGAGCGTTTGGGGGCGTGGCTACTGAAGCAGGCAGAGCCAGGTGGTGTTTCACAGGTGTGGGACCATGGCTAATGCGCCAAATGGGAAAAGACATTTAGCTTCGGTTACAGAGGTGCAAGCCAAAATTTGCTGCATTTAGACCTTCAAAGATTAAACAGGTAATGAACATGTAGAGAAGTAGCCTATTTTTACCTGCCATCACCATTCCATCACAAGCCCCCATAAGTGTTTGTGATGTTTGACTTTGGGAGACGCAACGCCCGAAAGGGGGATTTGCAATGTTGTTTGAAAATATGCTTTATTTTTGTAGTTTGGTTAGGTGCCACTATGAGTAACCCACTTCTAGCCAAAATAACCTTGAATTTGGTTACATGTCGTTTTTGCCTAAATCATTTGTGAGATGTATGATATTCCATCATGTAAGCAAAGTCAACAGTGATTACAAGGTGTTCATGTTTGAGAATGGCTAGTCTATTCTTGGGCTATTAGACATCTATTACATTTTCACTGACAGATCAAATTATGCCTCGTTTTAGCCTAGATGTCAGCGCTGTGTTTGGATGGCTATTAGACGTCTTTTAAATGCAAAATTGCTTGCTGGGAAGTGTCATGTTTCAGCTCAAGTCAGTGGAGTGTTGATTCAGTTCAGTTCAATAATGTGTAAATTGGTCAATTATGAAACAAGTTCAATTAATCTATAAAGCTGCTTTACAAAAGATATAATAGTGCCATTATTCAGTTCAGTTGATCTGTAGTTTTAACAAAAGACCTTGAGCTGTCACCATGCAAAATGAAGCCTTTTGTGTCATTCAGTGGACTTTTCCTGACAAATAAACAGGGATATCTGGGTGTAGGTAACACATTGTTCACATCATTTACTGGAAAACAATACAAAGCTGGTTGAAAATCTGAAACTTATCCTTTAAGCTATTTATGAAACTTAGTGGTGACAATAGCGTCAAAAACATTGCTATGCTGGTGTATTTAGCTAGTGACAACCTTCTTAGATTTTTTTAGTTTTTCTTGTACTGCAGGGTTTGTGGTCCTACTAAAAGAGTAGATAATCAGAAGACATGTTGCGTAAAGAGCAGTGCTGGTTACTTTTCTCCTCTAGCTGATATTATTTGTAATGAGCATGTTGTAGTTGTCACAGCAAGTGCTTCTGTTTTTGGTATAGAGCAGTTTTTACTGTGCGTTTTAAGTGGATGACATTTCCCATAGGCGCTGAGCATCACAGTCGGTGTTTGCCTGCCGAGGCCAGTTTAGCACCGCATCTCCTCTGCCTGATTGCTGTCCTTGGGTCTGTGTGTACTTGGCTATTTAGGAGCGTTTGACCCAGGCAAACACAGCCGAAGCATCTAGGAAGTGGTCACTGAGCCCTCCGCTCCTCGAGTGTTTACCTTCCCTTCCCGCTACCTCCATGACTTATTCATAGCACAGTGCGAGCCGCTACGCTTCAGAAAGAAAACGTATGCCCATGTAAAACGCAGCGTCTGCACCTCAGTGGGCAGGGGAAGCAATCTTTTTTTGTATTTCATATTTTGTTACTCACCTCATTCTGACCTCTACAGCACTTTAGCTCCAGGACAGAAATATTGTAGAGCAGTTTCTCTCCCATCTGGCCTGATATTATTCATAGTTTGATTCTGTTTGTTTACACCACATCACAAGTTGAGAATTGTGAAAATAAAGTGCCTCCTTTTGTGCAATTTAATTAGAGTGACATCAATTAACTGCTAGCAGTGCGGTTCACTGTGATGTTACGCCATGACAGGGTTCGCATTAGGGCACCAGGCTAATGTGTTTAAAGCAGATACAATTAAAACGAACGTGCCGACTGATAACGGCAGGCTTACAGCTACTCTGAAGGAATTACTGAGTATAGCTGTCTGTCTTATAATGTGCAGCTTATCCGACAGATTCCCTCTCTTTTGCTGGCAGTAATGAGTGGCTGGTGTGGCGTATCTTTAGGCAGAATGTATGAAAGTCAGCGTTTCGTGCTGAGTGATGCAGAGCAGGGCTCATTATCGCCTCACAGGTGGGGTCTGGACGGTAACGGGACGGGAGAAGCTGTCAAGAAAGGACAGAATTGTTGTCTGTCTCGCATGTCACAAGACTGTGTTGCGTTCTTCTGCAAACAGTCTCTAGTGGGTAAATGACTAGATTTCTTCTTTTTTTTTAAATAGATATGGATCTGTTATTGTTTCAGAGCACTTTTGCATTCTTTGTTCAGATTAATTTGGCATAATCTTTCATTATTATTTATTAAGAAAACTGCTTCACTGCATACTACAGTAGTGCATAGCATTTGAATGACTTTAGTTTCTGCAAATGTTTCCACAAAATCAGGTGCAGCCAATATGCAGAAGAAAAAAAAACAAAACAGGAATGATATCATAGACCTAGAGATGCTCATGATGCTCTGTAGTCAATACAATTCTTACATATCAGATCGTTTGACCTATTGTGACAAGGTAAGGTTAGTCTGTTGGATGATATCTACGAATTAGTAATTTTTAATTAGAAAAGATGTGCATATGACTATTAACTAATTCAAAATTAATTCAAAACTCATAACCACAATTACATATTACTTAATCAATTAGTTAATAGTCATGTGCTCCATCAGGTAAAGTCATAACATAATGACACATTTGTAAATCATTAGCTAATGATTAATTAAAGCAGACAACTGGAAGTTGAAATGCATGGCTTTGACCCGTTGTAGTAATTAACACATTGATTTACATTATTAGTTCATAAAATATGTTATTAAGGAATTAATGCATTATTACACATTTAACTAATAACAATGTAATGATTACTTAATCTATTAATCATGTCGAATCTTCATTAGTTGCTGATGCAGTAATCATTAATAAATGGGTTAGTTCACCATTAGTAACAAATTAACTCATCATTATCTGTGCATTAGTTAAGCATGAATTAATGCATATTAGTGCACCCTTATTGTAAAGTGTTACCAATGGAACTATTTTGATGAGTTAAAGTAAGGGAAAAACATGTTGTCATGACTTATTGATCACTTGTATATCTTAGTGTGCACCTGTTTTGGGTTCAATAGAAAAACATTTCCATTAATTGAAGCTGCATTGCTTTGAAAGATCTGTGTAATTAGCTTTTCCTTAGACTCATGCAAGGCAACTAACTCATCCTTGGTTGCCTTTAGCATCTCAGAACACCCTGTGGGGTGATGTATGGTGCGTATTGATCTTTGGCTCATGTGACCTGAATCAATACCCAGAAATCACTGCCCTGTATTCAGTGACAGCGAGGGGACGGAAAGGCGGTCTGGCTTCTAAAGGTCAGCTTTAGGGCGCAAGGACGGGTCCTTGAAAGTGCTCTGGTTTGCAGCGGCTGAGCACATCAATTTTATCATGGCAAGAGGAAGGTCATCCTTCCGGCACGGATGTATTTATGGCCCTGTAGGGCATTCGGGGAAGTTATTCCCTCTTGAGTTTCACAGAAACATCCAATGCTATGCAAAGGTTCTGCTTCGTAGTGTGGCTGCATTGGATGTTTCATTACAAAAGACTTGAATTGAAGTTGAAGTGCCTCGGAGAGTTAGATGTATGTCTGGCTTTAGCAGTGTAAGACATTAGTTGCTCTTTGGGTATGTCAAGACTTGACTTTGGTGTCTCGGCTGTAATGAGTGATTGACATGCTTGTTAGCAAGATCTAACAATCGACTTGAAGATGGATCGACAACATGGCACCTTTTTAGCTGCAGCATCAGTAACAGGCACATTGAGGCATGAAGGGGACGGGAATATTGACCAGCTGGTTACCGCTCTAGACTTCTGGCTGGAAGCATTGAATTCATTCCAACAACAGCATCCTGAGTGTGCTGAGGATCTAACATCGCTAACCTGTCCTTTTGAAGTCAACGTGAATGAAAAGTAGACACATTTAATGTTATCTCAATGCATTTTCTGTTGTGTTGGACACTTCCATCAAAATTTGGTAACTAGCTCTACTTCTAAAGTGACTTTCCTCTGTAGGTCGCTCAGGTAGAGTAAATGGTTAATGTTAACCAACAGCCTAACAGATATTTAGCCTATGTTTTAGGTCCCAATCTGATAAAAATTCATGATGGATAAAATCGAGTTTTTATTGAGTTTTGTTTTTTACTCTGATTTATGTCAAGTAAAATGGGTTGTGATTTTTCTTTCCAATGCGATGAAATCTTTCATGATTTTTATTAAAGGGTAGATAAAAGACAGATAAGCTGTACCAATTTGTTCTGAAAATATCCAAACTCGTGTAGGCGTGCAGTAGGCGGAGCTAAAGAGTCACAAGCACACACACACACACACACACACACACACACACACACACACACACACACACACACACACACACACACACACACACACACACACACACACACACCAGAAACACACTCTTTAGTGACATTGATGATTTTGTGGTCTAAAAACAAAATGACAGCACTGTAACCCGTATCCTGTAACCCGAACGAAGCTCATTGATGGGCAAACTCTTGCCCTCGCTCTGGGTGATGTGCGCAAATGCGGGAAAAGCGGCCATGCAAGAATTTCCGACCTTTATGATGTCATTCAGAGCCATACTCGAAAATTAGGTCTTGTTTAGCATGATAATTAAACTCTTTAACAGTGTAAATACGTCAGAATGCATGAAATCTAAGCATTAAGAATAACTTTTATATTGTTAGTAATATTTAAAGATGAACGTTTACTTGACTGAAGCAACTCATATACTCAAATGGTACATTCATAATTGTTTTAAAATGTATCAAATATGATACATCAGTGTTTTAAGGCACATTTATTTGTTCATCTCTCATTCATCATTACATTACATGTTTTGCCCAACACAATAAAAACTACAGAGCTTTGATCATGAAACAAATCATGTAAATATCATCTTACAGTGACAACTGATATTTATATACTTATTTTTTCTGTAAGTAGTCTTCTATACTATACATATATAATTTGCATTACAAGCTTTCAGAATTCCTTATTACTTTTTGTATATAAATAACTACAGCACCAAATTGCATATTTTTGTTCAGCTTCTGAATAAAATCGAGGCCTTTTTCAACGTAGAGTAAGAGCTCCATATTCACACTATATCATACTATAACAGTGTGTAATGTTAAAATTGTGTAATATTTATTAATACAATTTATAACTTGATTATATACATATTGCATTAATTTTTGATGATTTTGTTGCGTCTGGTGTGTACAGACAAATTGCTTGTCACTGGAATCTTATCGCATTGCTGTAAGGGCCAAGAAGGGAAAAAAAACACTTTTGCAAACATTTTCTGTTACATTTTATCTGAAGGTTATATAGCTGTTCCATTTAAAAAATAATAATTTTCTATGACTATTATTTCATAGGTCAGGCTTAACATGGTTAACTTGAATGCCTCTTTTTTGACCCTCCCTTCAATGCCATTGCCATTCACCTTGTATTATTCCATGGCATTTTATTCTATATTTAATCACTTCCCACTATTGATTCAGAAGGATATTCCTGCGGCATAGAGAAAAGCATTTAGCCCATTGCATCCGGCAGGCAGACATTTTGATTTATCAATCGACGCATTATCATGTGAACGCATTAGCATCCATTGACCCCTGGGCGAGATACATGGGTTTTCAAAGCACCTATTATTTTTTCAGTCTCTTTTTCATTTTTGAACTAGTTTCTGCTTATCACAGGAACTCTTGGAGGTCGTTCCTGAATTGAGCAGGAAATCATTACCTTCCTGTGAATTGATTGGTAGAAAGACCTCATCATGAGGAGTCCCATGTGTACATGTGTGTTTTTGCAGGAGTTCAACATAGTTCAATGAGGATAGCTGTAGTGTGCCCTTTATAGGCTTCTGTGCTCAGTGTCAGCAGGGTTTCGGGTCTGACCTGAGCCTCCTGTGTACTTAAACAATAGGATACCTCTCATTTCAAGGGTGCTACACTTCAAAATATCCACATTAACACCCCTGTGACCCCCTCCCACCAACTCCCCACACACACACACACACGCACGCACATGTTGGGTTTTCATGTTTTATGGGGTCATTCCATAGGCGTAATGCATTTAATACCGTACAAATCGTATTTTCTATCCCCCTACACTGCCCCTGCCCCTATACCTACCCATCACAGGGGACATGCTGCATTTTTACTTTTACCAAAAAACACACACACACACACACATATGTCTGGTGCGCTATCCTTCTGGGGACTCGCCATAGGCGTAATGGTTTTCATACTGTAAAAACCGTAAATGTTATCCCCCTACACTGCCCCTAAACCTACCCATCACAGGAAACATGCTGCATTTTTACATTTTCATAAAAACTCATCCTGTGTGATTTATAAGCTTTTCTGCCCGTGGGGGCCAAAATTAAGGTGGGTGAGTTTTGACACGAGTCCCCATGAGTCTGTGTGCAGTCTGATCTCAAACATGCGGCCGGCGCTCTCGTTCAGGCTTGCTGTGTGTGATACGTTCTGCTGCAGGGGGCAGAGCAACGAAAATGATGATGATGGATCCTCATAATTGCTTTGAGTCCTGCCTACCAGAGCAGCTCACGTGTCGATCTGATGGGGATGAAAACAGGTATCAGCGGGTCAAGGCTGTGTGCAGTTATACATGGACGTGATCTAGAGAGAGAGAGAGAGAGAAAGAGAAAGAGTCATGTAACCTCATCTATCCCATGGCATCTTGGCCTGAGAACTATGAGAAATTGTACACACACACACACACACACACACACACACACACACACACACACACACACACACACACACACACACACACACACACACACACACACACACACACACACACACACACACACACACACACACACACACACACACACACACACACACATGTTGTGTTTCCATGTTTTATGGGGACATTCCATAGGCGTAATGCATTTTATACTGTACAAACCGTATTTTCTATCCCCTACACTGCCCCTGCCCCTAAACCTACCCATCACAGGAGACATGCTGCATTTTTACTTTTTCAAAAACATCACTTAGTGTGATTTATAAGATGTTTTCCTCATGGGGACCAAAAAATGTCCCCACAAGGACAAAAATTTGGATATTGCCATCTTTGTGGGGACATTTTGTCCCCATACCGTAGGGATTACCAGTCCACACACACACACACACACACACACACACACACACACACACACACACACACCGTCATTCTGATAATGTGATTTAAAACAAGATAGCTAGAGGAATAAAATAACTGTTATATCTATTTGATCTCTAATATGACTTAAAGGGGTCCTGTTATGTATATATTTACATGCTCATTTTATTCAGTGTGTAATGTTGCTGTTTGAGCTTGAAGAAGGTCTGCAAAGCACCGTTTCTGAACTCCCTGAAACACCTATATACATATATTGTAGTCTTGGGTTTTCTTCTGGGAGCGAACACGTCACAATATTCCACATTTAAATAAATCATACCCAGGGCATACGCCAAAAAAGGGGGACAGGCCTGGTTGAGTTGCGTTAGTAGTGTGTTGAAGCTCCCGTTTATGGTAGAAGAGTGTGACATTTCCCAAACACGCTCAAAGCAGTTGATCAATCACAACACACTGGTCCAGCTGACCAATAAGAGCACATTGTGCTTTTCAGAAGGAGGGGCTTCATGGAGACAGGAACTGAACAGACAGACTGGAAAGTGTGAAGCTGCAACACTGGAGATTATGGGAATAATTTAGGGGATTTTTTTTTTTTTTTGGCAGTCACATTAACTATTATTTTAACCAAACAGCTCTCTTCAGTAGCAATATACTTTTGCCACATTATTCACTAAATGAACAATGCATAGTAGTAAATAGCAGTTTACCTGCATGTGTTTTACTTTTTAATATATATATATATATATATATATATATATATATATATATATATATATATATATATATATATATATATATATATATATAAATTATAATATATGAAAACAGATCAAAAATAGATCTCGGGCAATGTTACAAACAAATCCTTTAATCAGAATTCAAAAAAATAAAAATAAATATATATATATATATATATATATATATATATATATATATATATATATATATATATATATATATATATTGTGAGTAAATCATATAGGGCCAGCTTTAGTTTAGAGATTACAGGCAGTGTGGTAACCTTGGCAAGGTCACGCTTCCCACTCCAACCATTGTGTGAATCAGCAAGGCCCAGTTGCTGGACAAAAGTGTGTGTGTGTGTGTGTACGTACAGGTGCATGATATGAAATACTCTTCCCCTGTCTCAGATGGGATGATTGGGCCAAGATCAGTGCTAGTTTCTGAATGCCCAATGCCCTTTCCTTTTCTATCTTTCCATCCATCCATCCATCCTTCCATCCATCTATCCATCCCATTTATATGAAGTCCCTTCTATACTGCCTTTATCTCTGGCCTCTCTGTCTCATCAACCCTATAATTTTCCATGTAAGCAGTAAAACAGCTTATTGGTCATAGATGCGTCATTACAATCCTGGCCTTCACCAATTTTATTACATCTGCTCAGAATTCAACCTCAAGTCTAGTACAGTCTTCCAGGTTTTACCACACATGCACATTAATTCATTTTCTCTCACCCACCCTCTTACTACACAGCATTTTTTGGTTGTCTGAATTGATCTGGATTCAGTCCCACAGATGTGTTTAGTTCTCCAGGGGTGTAACTTCAAAAGTCTTCCTTCCTGCTTGTGAATCAATACTAGATAACTTTGCCAAGGTTTGAGGATCTATGAATTTCCCAGGCTTTCCCATGATCTGCACGTGACGTCTGAACGCTAATTCGGCTGGATGTTTAGTACACGTTGAAACCGCTTCAGGAATAAATAATACACATCTTTCTTCAGTGAGTTCTTCCTTCCAGACGTAAGAAGCAAACAAAGTGGTGAATAGCACATGCCATTGGCTTATCGAGGGACAGTAATCTTTTTTTTTATGGTGTGGCATATGTCACTTCATTCGATAATCCGCATTGCACTTAAAGGATAGAGGTCATGATACGAGCAGGAGGATCAGTGCTTTAATCCACCCGCTCTGTCAGTCATCTTTCTCCACTGAAAAATTTCACTATTATAGAAATGTAAGGGGAAAAAACTGTCCATCTCAGGAACACCAGCATGTTTTGTGCCAGGTGTTCCAAAACTTTTTTTTGTCAGGTAAACCCATGAGATGTAAAATATTTACTGAGATTTTAAGTTAATATTTAAAAAATGTAAATATATATTTGCATATTCACAGTTCTCTGATATTGGTAAATGGTCAAATGACATGCAAGAAATTTAGGGCAAGATTTACTAACAGCTTGTGCCATCGCAGACCCTCTTTTGGCATTAAAAAAAACTATTGTCAGGATTTACTAAAGAGAAGTCTATTGTCGCAAGTCTATTGTCAATTGTGATGTTCACCGATCAGGCATAACATTATGTTCATAATGAAGTGAAGTGAATGACACTGATTATCTCTTCATCAATAAACTAGTTAGTGGGTGGGATATATTTGGCAGCAAGTGAACATTTTGTCCTCAAATTTGATGTGTTAGAAGCAGGACAAATGGACAAGCGTGAGGATTTGAGCATGTTTGACGAGGACCAAATTGTGATGGCTAGTCGACTGGGTCAGAGCATCTCCAAAACTGCAGCTCTTGTGGGGTGTTCCCGGTCTGCAGTGGTCAGGATCTATCAAAAGTGCTCCAAAGAAGGAACAGTGGAGAACCGGCGACAGTCATGGGCGGCCAAGGCTCATTGATGCACGTGGGGAGCGATCAAACAGACGAGCTACTGTAGCTTAAATTGCTCAAAAAGTTAATGCTGGTTCTGATAGAAAGGTGTCAGAATACACAGTGCATCGCAGTTTGTTGCGTATGGGGCTGCATAACCGCAGACCAGTCAGGGTGCCCACCACCAAAAGCACTAACAGTGGCACGTGAGCATCAGAACTGGACCACGGAGCAATGGAAGAAGGTGGCCTGGTCTGATGTTTTCTTTTACATCACATGGATGACCGGGTGCATGTGCATCATTGGTAAATGGTAAATGGACTGCATTTATATAGTGCTTTCAACAGACCCATGGCCATCCAAAGCGCTTTACATATTGCCTCACATTCACCCATTCACTCTCTCATTCATACACCGATGGCGGTGTCAGCCATGCAAGGCGCCATCCAGCTCGTTGGAAGCAGCTGGGGTTAGGTGTCTTGCTCATGGACACCTCGACACTTGGTCAGGTGGAACCAGGGATCGAACCACCAACCTTCAGGTTTGTAGACAACCTACATGAACCACTGAGCCCTATAAGTCATTTTCCTGGGGAACACATGGCACCAGGATGCACTATGGGAAGAAGGAAAGCGGGCGGAGGCAGTGTGATACTTTGGGCAGTGTTGGAAAACCTGGGGTCCTGCCATCCATGTGGATGTTACTTTGACACGTACCACCTACCTTAGCATTGTTGCAGACCATGTACAGCCTTTCATGGAAACGGTATTCCCTTGTGGCTGTGGCTCTTTCAGCAGGATAATGCTACTGCCACGAAGCAAAAATGGTTCAGGAATGGTTTGAGGAGCACAACAACGAGTTTGAGGTGTTGACTTGGCCTCCAAATCCCCAGATCTCAATCCAATCACGAATCTGTGGGATGTGCTGAACAAACAAGTCCGATCCATGGAGGCCCCACCTCGCAACTTACAGGACTTAAAGGATCTGTTGCTAACATCTTGGTGCCAAATACTGCGGCACACCTTCAGGGATCTAGTGGAGTCCATGCCTCGACGGGTCAGGGCTGTTTCGGCAGCAAAAGAGGAACCAACACAATATTAGGAATATCATAATGTTATAAGGTCATAATGTTATGCCTGGTCGGTGTGTATATCCAAGTGAAATATATTCTGGAATGAGAAAAAAAGGACTAAATGATGGCAGCTCTAAATGCCACCCTCCGCCGAGACACACGTCATGAAGAGAACAGATGCCGTATGGAAGGGAGGTTAACATGTTTGATTAAAGATTATGAGTGCACGTGAATAAAAATAAAATTAAAATCATTTATGATAACAACTGCAACATTCTGTAATTAATGAATATTAATTCTGTAATATATATATATATATATTAACTTTACATCAGCTCTGTTGAACCGTGAAACAGAACAGCATGCATTATGCTACAACAAGCTTTTGAAACCGTAGTATGCAACAATACTGCCACATGACCTCATCACATTGCTTATTTAGTTATTCGAATGACATCTAGTTATCATTCAGAACGCTTATTATGCTTATTTTGCATTTATTGCTTATTTTTGTAATGTGTTACGTTTTGGCAGTCCAGTGAAGTGAGTCAAGATGCTGTATCATATATTAAGTCTAGTTTCTTTTGTGACACTGTAAAGTGTGCCCTACACTGCACGTTTTGCAGAATTTTATAGTAATTATAGTACAGTAATACTAGTATGCTATTTGGAACGTATCCTAGGTATTACATAAAAATATATGATCATCTCTGCAGTGATCTGATATTTAAAAAGGTAATTTTGTGGTCCTAAATTTGCATGGTTGCATTGCATGGGAAAGCTGCCCACCTGCATGCTGTGTACAGTTTCAATCACAAAAACAGGGAGAACAAAGAGTGCATACTGTGTGTGTGTGTGTGTGTGTGTGTGTGTGTGTGTGTGTGTGTGTGTGTGTGTGTGTGTGTGTGTGTGTATATCAGTTAAGTATGAGTTGTCAGTTCAGTCAGTCAGTTATAATGAACGGTGCTGGTGCACCTGCTGCCTCACGCTGAGCCATTCACAACACACAACAGATACACTGTAAAGGAATTACGTGTCCGTCTCTCATAAATGCAGATAGTCTCTATGGTCGGTGTTTCATTAGAGGACAAAAGCTGAGGCCTTCAAAAAAGAGCTTAGCCATGTTTGTGTGTGTATGTGCTTTATTCGCTCTCCATTCACCTAAATATCACACATTACAGTCACAGTGCTCTGTTCTTCTGTCTGTCTCTAGGGGTTCTTCAGAGAACATGTTTTTTCTTGGGTTTGGAGCAGACCTTTGATGTTCCTCTGTGTTTTTCTCTTCCCTTTGCTCCATATTTTCTCCATCTCGCTGTGGTACTAACAAAACAAACTTAAGATGCTGAACTCCCACTGACATTTATCCAGACAGTTATCAGAATGAAATGCAAGACAAACAATAAATTCACAGACTCAAAAATGCGATACTCACGCTTTTGCCCAATAGGAAAGACAAATCTTAAATGTTTCTCCTTGACATCAGTGAGATATTGGGCCCCATCATACACCCGACGCAATGCGACAGCAGGCGAGACACAAATGTTGTTTTTTGCTAGTTTCAGCCCGACGCAGTTAGCATTTTCACATCAGTCGCCACGTTGTTTAAATAGCAAATGCACTCGCGCCATCTGTTCACCCATCAGCGTGCTGGTCTGAAAGCCAGGTGTGTTCAGGTGCATTGTTGGCTCGATGCTATTTTGAGGAAACTGAAAACAACTGTGCCATTGACCAACAAAAACCTGCTCTAAAGCCAATAGCGTAGTATTTATTGTGTTATTTAAAGAGCGCGTTAGTAACAAGCACCTATATGCTGGTGCACATTATGCGTACACTCTGCTTATTACACACACACACACATAAGGATGCACAGCAGAACAAACATTTTTAAATATATATTTAAAAAAAGCGCTCCGTCTTTACACTCACACATTCCACCATGTAAATAGCGAATCCTCCATGGTGCACGCATAACTGGCTTTTAAGGGCAATGGGAGATGAGACTCTGAATGGTTTATTGCATGTTACGCCCAAAACACACCCATGACTCATTAAGAGACTATAGGTACAACCCTTTTGGACCGTGCGCCAGGCGCACCGACCATTTTTCCGCCTTTAAACTAGCAAAAGTGGATTCAGACACGCCTTAAGTACACCTGCGACATGAGCTTCAGATCATGTGCTTAGATCATTAAAATAGTCAAAATAATTTGTCTCTTCACTGCAAAACAATATATTTTTAAAAACAGTATTTTTCTACAGAATTGAAAATTTGATTGAATTGAAAAGCAATTTTTGTGGTGTATTATCTTAATTGTTTTTCTAAGCTAATGGATACTTTTTTTTTTCGTCTGTCAGACATCTCAATACAAACTCAAACCTCCAAAACCAATTGTTATGCAATTGACATTCATTTTATAGCTCTATTGGTATTAATCTTTTAAGTTATGCTTATACAAAAGTTCGGTGTTTATCTATTTCCCCCTTCATTTATTGAATGTTTGTATTTATTGTGTGGTTCTTGTGTACTGTTGAATCTGCATCTACCATGAATCAGCCTGCAGCTCATATGGCAATAACCTTAAATGCTACTGTGTATTTGTATTTATCCTAAGCAATTTTAGGAGCAAACTCTGAGACAAAGTACAGAAACATAACAGACGTCTCTTATTAATTATCCTGAGCAATAAAAGAGCAACCTCTGCATGAGCAATAAAATGGACTAATTTTATTCTCCATTTAAGTCACTTCCTTATTTACAGAAAGACTGTGTGTGTGTGTGTGTGTGTGTGTGTGTGTGTGTGTGTGTGTGTGTGTGTGTGTGTGTGTGTGTGTGTGTGTGTGTGTGTGTGTGTGTGTGTGTGTGTGTGTGTGTGTAATTGCATCTTTAAAAGTAACATCATTAACCACAGTAAATAGTTAAATAAATTATAGAGGTAGGGTGCAGACGTGAGTAAAGACTTCATTGTGCGCTGGTTCCTCTCTTTTTTATGTTGCAGCGAGCCGTTTGTAATGATGGTGTGATAACGAAATGTCCCTCGTTGGGAAAACGATCGTATCGCTCATTTCTCAGGGCAGTTGCCAGTCCAGAACATTTCTTCGGTCACAGAGTTCAGTCTTTTCAGTTGGTCGCCTGTGCAGATACACGGACCTCTCCACTTCACGCGTTAATGAAAAGCTATTTAACAGTTCTTAATGATAGCGCCTCCGAGAGCTCTCCGTCTCCCTGTCTGCCTCTTTGTGCGATTAGCAGGGATGCTAATTTGTCTCTTAACAGTCTGAATGACCCCTTTTCCTACCGCACTCCGACTCATTCATATTCTCTCAGATCTCTCCTTCTTACAAATGGTCACAGGTACATTAATCAGGAGTAGCTGCAAGTTTGAGCTCCTCAAGTGCTCAATTAGCTTCATGGAGAGACGCCCCGGGGGATTCATTCACAACGGTGCAATTTAGCTCTAAATGAATTAGTGCAGAACTCTGGAACATTCTGTTTAGCGCTGTTTGTTCACTCATTTCATAATTCTTAAAAACCACCACACATGAGTTAAGACAGCAAGGTCTTCAGTTTTGCAAGACAAATCCCTGTAGTCATTTTAACAGCTTTAATATTTCCACTTATTGAACCAGAAGCAAAATGCAGTATTTTTCAGTAGCTCTTTTTGCAGTATTTCCAAACATGTGGATCAAGAGTGTGGCCTGGATTTGCCATTTGGATTGGCCTCCAAAAATGGCTGGGCTTATAGGGACATTTATATTGGCTTCTAGATAAAATGTCAATTTATATAAAAATGTTCACTGCAATGGTGTAGACGTAACTGACAACTGGGTGTGCTTGGGTCCGCACTAGCCGATCTGTAAATAAATGCTTGCAGGAATACAGGCGAATGCAAAAGAATAGGGTTCTAAACATCCAAAGTTTAATGACAAGCCAAAAAGGCAGGCAGCGCAAACATATTTAAACATAATGACAAGGAGTGCAAGAGAAGGAGCAACTTAAGTAGTGAACACAAACGAAGATGATTAATTACACACAGCATGTGAACTAATAATGGTAGTAACTATGGAAACAGACGAGTGGCAGGAGTCAGAACAAAGAAACGCGTGGCAAATTAAAACAAACTGAAAGTCCATAGAACAAAACTAAACAGACGGGGGACAAAAGCAATATTTGCTTGAGAAGCAAAATCATGTAATAAAACTGAAAAAAATTTTTTGTTATAAGCTAAATGTAATTCAAAATATTTTCTCAGAATATCTTCTTTTTAAAGGAGTCCATTTTATGCCCTTTTACAAAGTCTTGATTTTGTTTCTGAGGTCTGCTAGAATAGGTTTTCATGCTTGAATGTTCAAAAACACATTATTTTCCCCATATTCTCCACTGTTTAAGCACCTCTCTGCATAGTCTGTCAGTAATGCTCTGTTTAGTTTCTGTCTCTATGAAGCCCCTCCTTCTGAAAAGCACAATGTGCTCTGATTGGTCGGCTGGACAAGTATGTTGTGATTGTTCAACTGCTCCGAGTGGGTTTGGAAAATGTCACACCCCTGTCATCACGAGTTTCAACACAACAATCTCAACCAGGGCCCGGCCCTTTATTCTGCGTATACTTTGGGCTGGAATTATTTAAATAGGAATATTCGTGTTTGTTCAGAAAACTGAAGACTACAGTGTAGGCGTTTCAGGGAGTTCAGAAACATTGACACTGAAATAGAGAATAACTCCCTCTGGAGTGACTTTGTGCTTTGTAACTTTTCAGACCTTTTTCATGCTCAAACAGCAACTATTTGAGCGTGTATGTTTGTACTGTTTGTACGCTGTATGTTCAGATCTTAATTTAAGCACTGAAGATGAGTGACTACTGTATTTATCTGCATTATACTGTATATTTGGACATATTCTTTGACTTTGGCAACTTTGTATCTGATGTTCTTTCAAATATCCTAAGACATGTTTGTGCAGCAGAACCCTGTGTAACACTAAGTAAACAGCACATGTTATTCTCCATTACTTAGGCACACTGTCCTTTGCTACTGTGGGAAGTGTGGCAGGTCACCTCTGTCCTCACACTCACTTAATGGAGTGTAATCCAGCCTAAACAAGTACATCTGTGCACCTCTACTTCAGCGACTTCGAATCAATCTGATTGTATTTGCCTTGGACCAATCTATAGAAGTGTGGGGTTGGGGAGGTTCAGCAGAGCACACAACCCCAGCTGCTGCTTCACCAGAGGATTATTACTGAAATGAATGATAACGAAATGATACAGTGAGTGGTGATGAAAAGATTAGCATAAGACAACACGGAGAGACACCAAAGAACGAATTAATTATGTCTCTGTCTCTCTTCATTCAGACAGAGAGAGCGTGTTAAGAGAGATTTGGTCACAAGCGTGCATGATTGTGTTCAGGTTGGTGAATCAGTGCTACGATTGCTGAATCCACATGTGTTTTGGTGCCATATATGGTAAATCTATTGTGTGTGTGTGTGTGTGTGTGTGTGTGTGTGTGTGTGGACTGGTAATCCCTACGGTATGGGGACAAAATGTCCCCACAAAGATGGCAATATCCAAATTTTTGTCCTTGTGGGGACATTTTTTTGGTCCCCATGAGGAAAACATCTTATAAATCACACTAAGTGATGTTTTTTGAAAAAGTAAAAATGCAGCATGTCTCCTGTGATGGGTAGGTTTAGGGGCAGGGGCAGTGTAGGGGGATAGAAAATACGGTTTGTACAGTATAAAATGCATTACGCCTATGGAATGTCCCCATAAAACATGGAAACACAACATGTGTGTGTGTGTGTGTGTGTGTGTATATATGTGTGATATATATATATATATATATATATATATATATATATATATATATATATATATATATATATATATATATATGTATATATATAAAATGCTGGGTTGTTTTAACCCAGCAGTTGGGTTGTTTTAACCCTGCGGTTGGGTTAAATGTTTGCTTAAAACAAACCAATCGCTGTTTTTTACCCAGCATTTTTTAGAGTGTGTACATATATATATTTGAATGTATGTATGTACAGTATGTATGTATGTATGTATGTAGTAATTCATATTTTTTCAGGATAGCTTTTTACATGCTTTTTTATTATAAAAAAATACAGTTACCTGTGGGAATCTGATGTAGTATTACTTCCCAGACTTCTCTTTTCATCAAATTATGAAATATGGATTGTATTTAGTTTAGCTGGGCCTATAATAAATTAATCTGATTTATTGAATTCTTGTAGACCTTGATAAGCTACGGGTTTAACCTGAACTGAGATATAAAGAGATCAAATTAATCAACTTTGATAATTTACCCTCTTTCATGTCATAAGAAAGCAGACTGATCTGCTCTCTTGCAAGGTCATTTCGTGTACAGACTTCAGGCAGATAATCACGACGCAGATGCCGTTCCTCATCATCATCATCATCATCATCATCATCATCATCATCACAATTAATGCGCTAATCATGGAAAAACTGGGAATGACTTCTGGAATGAAACTTCTGTCTCCTGATGCTCTTACCAGGAATTCAACTTGCAGCAAATCAACTGTTTGAACAATTGCTGCCCCTCTGTAGTAGGAAAGAGTAATGAGCAGAAATTACATGCCACTGTAATTTCAAGAAATTACTGCTGAAGCTATTCACCCCTTGAGATATTTTTGAAGCTCATCACTGTCAGTGGAGAATGATTCAAAGTTCACAAAATTACTTAATGTGTAAATTGACAGTCATTTGTGTGTGAGAATGTCTGAGTAAAATTAGATATGCTTGGCTTACTCTGTCATTTTTTATGGCATTTGTCCTCAGAGAGAGCACATTTAACTGGTTCATTGCTTCTCTGTTTATGTTTTTTATTTTTATTTTTTTTATTCCTGGACTACTTAGAATAACAACTAGCCTTCCAATGAGACCCTTCAGAATCATCATGTATTATTGGTGGAAGTGAATCACCGAAATAATCGGCCAACTCTCAGCCAATCAAATGACCCCATGTTGGCTTTGAGTCCTAGTCTGGGGATCAGGTTTCAATGTGTGGTTTGGACACCAGATGTTTATAGTGTGAGGAGAAATGGTTGATGGGAGGGGATGAGTGTACGCAGCCCACTTACTCTCAGTCCCAGATGTGAAAAGGTTTGGCACAGCTCACTGTGTTTTCTCCTTGGCACGGCAAGGCCTACTCTCTGCCTGAGCAGTGCAATTTAGGAGATGCCAACTTTCTCTCAGTCCCTCTGTTTTCATCCTCTCATCTTCTGAATCAGGGTTTCTCCTTCACCCAATTAGGACTTAAAAGCAAAAGCAATTAAACCCCCCTCTTATTCAGATGTGCGTCCCTTTCCCCTCTAAAGAAAGGCTAACTTACCTAAAGGCAACTCTTAATTGGCACATTGTGGATCTGCTGCTCTGAATGACTGCTGATTCAGGGGCCCCATTCAGGGACCCATCAAAATATCTTTTTATCCTAAATGCAGTAATGGGATGGCTGGCTTTCTCATCTGTGTGATTAAATTAGTTCAAGTTCCATCAAGTTCTGGTGTGGCAACTGAATTAATCAGAAATTAAGATTTACCGTCACCTTTCGATTCTAATAAATCACCTTAGACTGTCTGAATGTGATGAAGGAGCTGATGAAATGTTCGTTAATAGTCATCACCTTATATAACCCCAAATCTGATCTTTGTCACCTGGTTATTGAACCCATACACAGGGTCAAAGCTGACCTCCCGGGGTCATTGGAGTTACTTAAGCTTCCTGATAAGCCCCTGTCCCCAGTGATAAACGGTAGCTGTTTATGTCACAGCACGGGGCCATTAGGCCTAGCATCTAATATGAACAGAAGGTTAAGCCTTGTATTTATGGCCAAACCTCAAGGACTTGTTTCCAGCCCCCATCTGATTTCCACCCTTAGACTCAAAGTGGAAAGAGCAGAAGGGAAAAGATGGCCACCCATTGCTCTGTTAACCTTGTGGCCTCACTGATTCTGGGAGGGTTAAGCAGAGCAGTATTTACGATGAGAATGAGACCCTTGGGCCTCGGGCGAGGTGAGAGCAGGTCTGAGGATGAAAGCTTATCACTGATAATGGTTCACACGGTTACGGGAGGGTCATTGCAACATGCTATGCTCACTAGCTTTTATCTGTAGCTCTCAGGGGAACATCTCTGTGTGACAGCTAATGAAAGAGTGAGAGAACGTGGGTGGAGGATTGTTCAGAAGAGACAGATAACGTAAAGAGGGAAGATAAAGCGAGAAGGCTGATGGCAGTACTCAAAGAGGAAATTATTAATAGTGCATTATGCTTTATACTTGTCTGACCAGTAAAATACAGCTTAAGATGGAAGTTATGTTTTGCAACCTAGTAACTAAATTCTATCTGGTCCAACTGGTAATAAGCTGGTTCAACCTAGCCATTATCTGATCCTTACTGGTCATTAGTTGGTTCAAGCTAGTCATTAGTTTATCTAAACTGGTCATTTGCTACTTAAAGCTACTCATTAGCCGAACCAAACTGGCTATTAGCCGATTCAAGCTAGTCATTAACCGGTCCAAACTGGGCATTAGCTGGTTCAAGCTAGTTATTAACCAGTCTAAACTAGTCATTAGCTGGTTCCAAGCCACCGTGTGCCAAAATACAGTTTGACCAACTGGTGTTTGGCATTCTTGTAAGAAGACTCGGTTCGATCGAGTAGAGTAAGACCTGTTACATTTGGTGCCGTGACCCAGATGGGAGTGAGTTTCAGGCCAGTAAGAACTGTGCATGTAAACCTCCTTCACCTTGTCTCAAAGAGGACTGACACTAGAGGCTGTGGTCTTTAGCATCCTTCTTAGTGCACCTGCCTCCCACTCTGGAGACCCCAGTAATCCTCCTGCTTGAAGCAAGTAGAGTAGGACCGGTTACACTTGTAGAAACATGCTACCATATTCCTTTCCCACAGTAGGATTTTCCAGCAGTGTTCAAGAAAGCCCATGCTATATTTTATGGAATTCTCTCTGCTTCAAAATGTATGTAAATTGTAATTGTATTACTTTTTGTAATTGGATTGACCATTATCCTAAAACAAGGCCCAAGTCTGGGGGAAAGTATAGATTCATCTAATGGCTAATTAAATTTTTTTTAACTATATCACAGCCAGACATACCAAAACCATATGGGGCCCCAGTTTTAAAAGCACAAATATCCCTAACATCCACGCTAAACATTAGAGCAAGGCGGTTTTAACTATGTAAAGTCAGACTCCTTGTGGTCTCATTTACCTGTTTGTGGGCTCTTGACTTACTGCTGATGCCAGCGCTCCATCTGTTCACTCTACACTGAGAGAAAGAGAGCAGAAAAAGAGATTGAAGAGAGAGAGAGAGGAAGATAGAAACTCTGCTCTTGCTGTGGCTCACCAGGCAGCAGCTAAAGAGATGGATGGTTGTGAATCCAAGGATGGGCAGCTGGGAAACTCAGCCTCAGATGACTGATGGGAAGGTACATTATTTTCTCAACAGGACTGTTGGGGAAATGTAGACTATGGTAGGTGAAACAACCCATGCAACTTACAAAAAACATGGTACAATGATAGTGCATCCATTGCACTTTGATATATGCCATGATGAATTGATACCGGTACCTTGTGCAATCTACACTGTCCAAGAAAATGTGTAAAAAATGTACCTTTAGTATAAAACCATGTTGCATGGTGCAAATGAAAGACTTCTTTCTTTTGACATATGCAGGGCTTCTCTGATCATTTGGAGATAATTGCAAGCTCACATTCATTTGCCTCCACTTTTGAGTGCAATGCCTACATTTCAAAATCCAATTAACAACTGGTGGATACAACCAAGTCCCCACTCTACCTTCTTCCCCTCATAATCTTTTACACTTGGTTGTACATCAAAAGACGTAAGAAAAGGTCTGTCACTACTTCTGTGAAGGGGGAAGTCTGAAATCCCCTGCCGCTTCAATATACCTGTAAATATCTTAATCAGATTCATAATCAAAGCCTTAATTAATATTTATCCTCTTATTTCTAATGATTAATTCCAGTTGATTTTACTCAATAGAACTACAGATTGTTTGTTCTTCTTTTATGTTTTCTAAAGTTTGTATTTGGTCTTTGAGTGGTGTCTGGCCTATGTGTAACACAGCCCCTAACATGCCGGGAGTGCAGTAACAGTGTTTGCTCATTTAGCACGGCTTCCATAGATTAAATATGAATTTGTCTTTCATTTTTATTATATTTTATTCATTTTATATTTCCTTTTACTGAAACGCTAAAGAATCAAGATGAATATTGCCTGTACTATTGTCTGTACCTCTCACTGAGAGAAAGCACATGTTATCAGTATGTTTTGGTGAAGTGCTTTGTTGATAAGACTCTCCAACCTTGGGAGAGCTGTGATTCTGGGGAGCGAGTGTGTGTGTGCGTTGCATGATCTGTGCAGGCCCAATATTTAAGATGGCCAACACCAGATGTGAAGACGCCTTTCTGCAACCTCCAAGGTCAACAATGATCTAAATCTAGTCATGGGGCGACAACTAGTCTGCCTAGTTTAGTGATATGCTCTGCTAACTATCCTTGTGTGGAAATTTACCATGGCTGTACATTTTCTCTGAGCCAATCAGAATCATACACCTTGAAGAAATGACGTGGCTAGACCTTGAAAACAGTATAACTGTTGGGACAATTGTATGTACGATGCAGCCGAGACCGGTAGAGAGGAAGCGCGGCCTACGAACTCCTTGTGAGACTTGAAGCTGGCTTCTGCTGATGAAACTGCAAACTATTCTTAAGTAAAATTTCTCTTTAATTAATTGCACTCCTGACTCTTTGTCTTCATTCTTCACTACTGGTCTCTGGGTCTAAGCTGTTATACCCCTAACATCTGCTTCATCAAGACTTTAACGTTTCAGTATGCACCTTTTAGGGGTAGATAAGGTGATCCAACAAAACCCCACTACTATTGGTTTTCTATGTTTGTTGGACACTGTCAACTAGCCTTGAACTAAAAAGGACCATGATTGCAGGATTGTGGGAAACTTTGGAAAAAATGCCAGATATGTTTAAACTTTATGAACAGCGGGAGAGTTTTGGGCAAATTTTGGGAAGTTTTTGGCAAATGGGGATTTAAGTTACGAAATGGTGAATTTCCCTCACTGGATTGCCAAAGTCCTGCTTGAACTGTCAGGTTGTATTGTGTTCACTGGGAAGACATCACACACTTCTGTCTTATTTCTGGGCCCTTTTGACCTGCAAAACTGCACATACTTGCAACAGACCGTGGTTAAGAGTATGTCATCCATCACAGGACAGCAGTCGATTTGGTACATATTGTATATGTACAATAAATAATCAGATTTTGTTTGGTTATTTTTGTTGTGCTGCGGTTCCTCAGTGCCACCTCCCTTGCCTTTTCCACATCTGTGCAATCATGTCTTATCATTGCTGTAACAAGTGAAGCCACTTGTTTTACTGTGAGTGCGAATCAATAAGGCAGTTGTAATTCCCATAACTTGTTTAAAATGTTGTGGCTTTTTAACTGCCTCCATTAAGGTATGTCAGTTCTAATGTGCATGCGTGGCAGCAGTTATTGTCATCCATTTATAATGAGTCTGCCGCTGTTCCCCATAGTTGCAGAGTGTAGAGGGCAAACTCCTAAAGTGCAGTCAAGCAGATCGTCCTATAGGACAGAAGAATCTTCTCTGTGTCTTGGTTAAGTCACAATTCTTGCTGAGGCGGAGCAGCTGCTGTACTTGAATTAGGAATCCAGGTTGCTGATTTGTGTTGGTGCTGGTCTGCCTTCTGAACTAGCAAAAGGGATGTTGTTCATCAGAAAAACTTGGAACTGGTAGACCTGCTGGTTAAGCTTGTTAAGAAGTATACTGGGGAATCAGCAATCCCTTTTCTTACGTCTCCAGCAGGTTTATGATGGAACAGCTTGGAAAACATAGGTAGTGGTTAACAATACTTAAGTGGTGAAGCTAGTGAATCAGAATGGTGTTTCTGGTGAAGCTAGTTGACCAGTGTAGTCCTGCTAGTTAAGCTTGTTAAAGATGCCAGCATCATTTGAACAGGGGTCATTCACACCAGGAGAAACTTTTTTTCTTTCTGATTATTGAAATTTGCTGCGATTGCTGTTACATTTACATTTATCTAGTGTTGTATATTTAATGTATATTTACAACATGTTTTTGAAGCACTGATCATTGTAGCCAATCCAAGACATATCCGATGAGCGTGTGAATATAATGAGTAATCAGAGGTGTTTACGATTTTGCTAAAAGCGTCAAACTTTTTTTTAAATGTCAGTGCCAACTTGGTACCAAAGTCGGAACTTTTGACAACACAACATTTATCCTTTTTAACAGATGCTTTAATCCAAAGTGACTTAAAAAAAGAGGAACACAACCATAGTCAACAATAGTCGTCAATTCAAGTCAAGTAACCTTCATTTTTATAGCAGTTTATACAATACAGATTGATTCAAAGCAGCTTTACAGTGATAATAGGAAATTAATGCAACAAATATGGTTTTGGCTGTACAGCAGCTCTAGAAGAAAGTCATTATCTAGTTTAAGTAAATTTTTGACTGATTAATTTCCACTGTAAAAAAAATATAACATACAATGCCAGGTTTATTAGACCACTAGATTAGGAAGCAGGCTAGAGAAGAGGAGAAAGGCAGAGAATAATTATTTGCTTATATCAAATGAAATGCCGTATTTCTCCCCCAAGTTTCAGTGTGAAAACACTGCAGTACTAAGACAAAATTCAAAAATCCAAAAAGGTATTGCACATAATGCATTATTTGAATTTCAAGGTTGCAAAGTCCTGGAGGGACTGCAGGTTGTGTAAACCAGAAAAAGGCTTTTCTTTACTCATGTATTCCTCTCTCCCCTCACCTACAACCTACCTCAGTTCCTTTCTTTATGACGTGATTGATACGAGCATGAAAAATAACATATGATTAGACTTATCTCTTGCTGTCTCTCTTTTTCGTTCTCTCTCTTCCCCCTCTTCCTTTTAGCCCTTTCTCTCCCATGAAAGGCAAGGGCTTCCCACCATGCCTGTATATGGTTCGAGTAGAGAGGAGCTGTTCAGCTGTGTGACAGGAGTGTGTGTGTCTGTGAGACTTAACAGGAAATGTGCGGCTCTCACAGCCACCACGTTGTTCCCCTTGACAGGTTCAGGTCTGCTTTGTTTAATCCAGCAACTCTTACTGGCAATGGGAGTGTTTTTGTTAGCGCACATGACCATCAGTATATGAGTCTTTTAAGCAATTCTGCTATTTAAGAGTGTAAAGGCTGTGTTCAGGTGACTGTCTGATGTGAGTGTAGGCCTCAGTATTGGCAGTACTGGTCTAAATATAGTCTGGTACTGAAGATGTGAAGACATTTCACTTTTTTTTTTTCTATAAACAATATTTGTTCCAAGTTTCTTAACATGATTAAATAAAGGCCTGCTGTGTTTAATTCACATTTATACTGGAAAGGACAGGTAACTGTCACGGTAGCTGCAGTATTTTGTTCAGTATCTGATTGCTAACCCCTGATTTGCTTAGTAATTGCAAATTGCTTATAATAATAATAATAAACATAAAAATAATTGATATTTCTTTTTATTATTATTACTCCTACTACTACTACTACAAATAACTACTACTACAACTACTAACAAAAATGGTCTTATAAACAGCATGTGACCTCTATTTTAATCATAACAGCAATGACATTTGTCATCGAACATTCACCTCAGCAGCAGCGAGCCAGCGGAGTGTGACGCTACACTAGAAAGCCCAATATAGGCTTGTTGTTTTTTTTAAGTTTCCATATTTGTCCTTATCTCATGTTGCCTTTGGACACAAACAACGGTGCCATTTGAGCAGCCAATTAAACGTCACTGACATTCAGAGTATGTGGGCAGAGTGACATTAAGATTAATTTCTTATAAAAGCCAGTGACATTACGCAGCTGATCACTGGCTGAGAGCGCACACACACCTTTACCGCAGTCCCTCGATGGGCAACTGAATCTGGAGTTTAAGATGATCTTGTAAATGTCGTTCTAGGGTGCATGTGTAACAAAATTAGATGATCAAACCAAACAATGCTTTTTTCTTTCTCTTTCATTTACACTACACTTTTCTTTTATTGACATCCAGTTATAGACAGGAAACACAAACTCATGTGAATTTCGCTGTGTTCCAAAGTTTAAGTTTGAAGTTGAAAAATCCAGCCTTGTTGCTTGTTGGTTTGGCATACTGGGACCAGCAGCTACACCTGCACTATACCAGGTCTAATCAGCTTCGACCAACATGGAATTCGTGCTGGTTTATGGTGGATTATTCAGCAGGGAACTCTGCCCTGTGAAAAATATATTTTTAAATCTGCAGGATTCCATTATTTATGTTTTGAACGTATTACGTTTAATTAAATGTAGCGTCATAGCACAATCTTTGCGGTGTCCGTAGAATTTGCACATGCTCAAAGTATATTGTGACCCAAGTTTAAAGTCGCCATGAAATCAAAATGAAGTTGAAGCTTTTTGGGTATGAATATGAATATGTTAGCCTTTCTGTTATTTATAAGCCAGTCTCACGTGGTCAGACCTTCAGACTGACGGTAGAAGTCTGGACTCGATCCAATCTTTCATTGGCAAAGGACCGCCGGACCATTAAAGAACGTGACACTCTCGTATTGCAGACATCCTGTAGGATTCAACCAATCAGATGACGACTTTGAAACTCCTGAAGTGTTTCCAGTTAAGTGTGCCATATGCATCAGACGTTCAGCCAACAGTCCGTGGGCATGACATCTGAGGCTGAGACTATCTATAAGCTAGTCTGCCCTAAAACAAAGATATAAGCATTCAAAACTTACAGTCTCTCACTTTCACCAATATGAATGATTTTGATGACATCACGTGATTTTCCATCCAATCAAATGCTCTCTAGAATCTAAACTATCCGGCCCCCTACATTATAAATAGACGCTGAAGCTGCGGCTGAAATCAGTCACTTGTTCCCACATTCACTATTTTCTACATGGACTATATAGGGGATAGTGAATGAGTCAGAGGAGAAAGGGTTAGAGATTAAGAGGAAACAGCAGCTTTACCGAGTTCAACATCTCTGGCCGAGCTGTGATATAAACAAAACGCTATTGGCTATTTTTAAAAAGGGGAGGAGCTGTTCGATATGTCCCGCCCTGTCTTCCTGTTTCAGTGGAAATTACATCAACACAATGAATAATGGTGTGCTGCCTATGTTACTGAATGAAATGTCGACCCAGGATGAGGTATATACATCTATATACATCTCAGTTGTTTCTCCTAGACAGCAATGAGCTTAAAATGAAAGCAAATTTAGACTTTTCAGTCTGTTTGGAGTCTGTAAGGTAGTTTAGGAAAACGTCTGAGACAAAAAATACCCACTGTAAATGAAACAACAGTCTCCTGAGAATGAGCGAGCTCTGAGCAATAAATCGTTCCTCTGGGCAGCACATTTTTGTTTGGCCGTGTTCTCTGACACCGTATCCACAGTAGTGGTCAGTTTGATTCACGCAGTATGACAGAAAGTCAAGATCACCCTGCCCTTCACGCTTATGCAAATATCCCTGCCTTTTTGTTTGACTGGCAGTTTACAAGTATCCCACCGTTATCTAAACCAGGAGAGACACTAGGGCTTGAAGGTCATATCATGGATTGTGTGTTGGTCTTTCCCCAGAGGCTTCAGCACAGCTCCGGCCGATGGCGTGTGCACGTGTGTAAACATGGTGGTATATGTGTGTTTGCTCTAGGGAAGCCTCCTCTGCTCATTAAATCATGCCTGCTGTGTCTCCCTCTTCCTCACCAGAGGGATTCTGGGTAATCTCTGTGTGATTGTGAGAATGAATTGAGGAGACATGTTTCTTAAGCCATATTCACAAAGTCCGCTACATCAGCACCACAGAGGAAAAGAGAAAGAGAGAGGATGAATGGAGCACAGGCATGTTTACAAATGAGACGGGTTGTAAGCGAGAACCCGAGACTTACAGAAATAGGGTGAAAAGAGAGACAGCTAATGAAAAAGGGGCCGAGATAACGACGTACAAGAAAATTGAGTCTCTTGTAACATATAGCTTCTCCCCTTACGACCCCATTAGCGGACTCCTCCACACGAGGTGACTTGTGACGCTCTGCACAGGAGGCTGTCCGTGCCCGGAATGATAGAAACACAAATACTGGAGCGATGCTTGGGCTGCTGAGCAGATTAGGCCCTACTAATCCACCGAGAATATGGGTAATCTAAATTGTGCCCTAGGAATCATGTGATTAATATGAACAGGGCAAGGGATGTTGGGGGAACTGATAGATTCTGCTCAGATCGTCCCTGTGAGAGTCTGAGAAATCCCAACACATGATGACTTTAAGATCTTATATTTAAAAAAGTCTCTTTTTAAAATATAATGTATTCCTGTGATCAAAGCTGAATTTTCAGCGTCATTACTCCAGTCTTAAGTGTTACATGATGCTTATATGCTTCTCAAGAAATATTTCTCAATATCAATGTTCAAAACATTGATGATTCTTTGATGAATAAAAGTTCAAAAGAACAATAACAGTATAAATGTCTTTACTGCTACTTTTGATCAATTGAATGCATTCTTGTTGAAAAAAGTATACATTTCTTTAACTCTTTCCCCGCCAGCGTGTTAAAAAAGTTGCCATTTTCACCAAAATTGAATAGCGCATATAATATTTTGTTTTATGAATATCTGAGCATGCAATATATTAAAAGAAAGAGCTGACCCTTTTCTTTTAAACAAAAATATGTTATTCTATCTTCATGCATTCCTTTTTATCGACACTTGAATATGGGTAAGTTTCATATAAAAAAAGCAACATTTTGAACAAAAAGCTGAGAAAAGCACGTTTTTGTGAAAGACTGTATCCAGATCAGATTCAGAGTGATGCTCAAACACAGATGGAGGAGATCGAGTCCATCAACACCTCTAATGCTTCACAGTCCTGTAGCTCGTCCTGGGTCCACATTTCATTCAGTAACATTAGATCGTTTTGATTTATATGTTGTTCAATGTTGATGATCAAGTTATTTTAAATTCTCATTCTAGAGCACATTTGATTAGACAAAAATTGGACACGCCCTTCAGTGCAGGATGAGTCAACAACATTTTTGGTTTGTTTTTTAGGAAGTATTTTTTACATTACACCAGTGTAATGTACCATATTGATGACATTTAAAGCTAATAGACATGGACTAAAGCCACAAAACATAATTTTTATTTCAATTGTTCTTTAATCGCCCGCTGGGAGTGTTGTTAATGCAGTAGACTCAGCCATGCATGTTCAGCCAAAAGTAATGTTACTCAGTGTTGACACAAGTACAGTCGGGGCCAGAGGAGGGAGGAATGTACGACACTGGGCTTGTTTGGCAGATTTTCAAGACGGATTCATGCGACTGAGCAAACAGAGAGGGAAGGTAGAGAAAGAGTCAGATTAATCTTTGAGTATATGGTTCTGTTGAAATGTTGCGTCTGGTGGTGACGACAGTGGGAGGGCGCCTATGAGAACCAGGCTTTTTCTAGAGACAACCCATAGTGTTAGAGGAAAACATATGCATTCAAGTATTAAATGCATAATATCACAATACACTTATATAATATCATAATACATTAACCGTGCATGATGCACTTGATATTCTGTATCAAGGACACAGCGAGAATCTCCAGGGTTCAGTTATCTGATAGCATTAGGGTCAAGCCTCTCATTCAACTCCTTGCTCCTCTCTGAATTGCACTTATTTTGCTATGAATTAATAAATATCCTTTGAGACTATTCTGTATGATTCTACCTCCCACTGAGAAGGAAATAAATACACCACAATACCCACAATCCTTTGCTTATTGCGTTCAATCAAAAGGCAGAAATCCAAAATTCCTATTTGTTAAAGTGCAACGGAACTACTTGAAGCTACTTGAAGTTGGACATCCAGCTTTGGAACTTTTTTTCCCCCAAAAAAAGCCCTGGAATGTTGATGCGAACAGCATTGAAATCTTATATAAATATTTATAATAATTACAATGAATAACTTGATAATGATAAAAAAATAGCATTTGCATTTTTGAAAAAGGTAAAATAAGTTTAAATTATTTAATTGTAAATAGTAAATTGTTTTAAAATAAATATTACATAATACATTTACAAATTATATATTTAAAATTAAATTTTTTAATAAAGTCTCATTTGTTAACATTAATTAATGATTAAACTAACAATGAGAATGTCATGCTCAAGATTATTTGAACTAATATAATTAACTGGTGTTAAAAAGTGAAACCTTATTGTAAAGTTTTACCATTAAAAATACATATTTTTTGTGGACCAGTATAAATGCTTAAAGGAATAGCTCACCCTGAAAATGAAAATAAAGCCACCTTGTACTCACGGTGCTGTGGTTCCAGTGCTCTATATTCGTCTATCTTTTTCGGACCTTAAAAGGAGAAATTTTGAAAAACGTCCTGCATCTGCTCCTCCAAATAAAGGCAGTGAATGGCGACCAGGCTAAAACTTGTAAAAATGTAAAAGTATCACGCAATGATACAGTGAGACATGCACCATATATGAAAAAGTGTTCAGGAGGCATACTACAGGTCCTTCAAAAAAAATTAGCATATTGTGATAAAAGTTCATTATTTTCCATAATGTAATGATCAAATTAAAATTTCATATATTTTAGATTCATTGCACACCAACTGAAATATTTCAGGTCTTTTATTGTTTTAATGATGATTTTGGCATACAATTCCTATCTCAAATAATTAGCATATTTCATCCGACCAATAAAAAAAAAGTGTTTTAATACAAAAAAAGTCAACCTTCAAATAATTATGTTCAGTTATGCACTCAATACTTGGTGGGGAATCCTTTTGCAGAAATGACTGCTTCAATGCGGCGTGGCATGGAGGCAATCAGCCTGTGGCACTGCTGAGGTGTTATGGAGGCCCAGGATGCTTCGATAGCGGCCTTAAGCTCATCCAGAGTGTTGGGTCTTGCGTCTCTCAACTTTCTCTTCACAATATCCCACAGATTCTCTATGGGGTTCAGGTCAGGAGAGTTGGCAGGCCAATTGAGCACAGTAATACCATGGTCAGTAAACCATTTACCAGTGGTTTTGGCACTGTGAGCAGGTGCCAGGTCGTGCTGAAAAATGAAATCTTCATCTCCATAAAGCTTTTCAGCAGATGGAAGCATGAAGTGCTCCAAAATCTCCTGATAGCTGGCTGCATTGACCCTGCCCTTGATAAAACACAGTGGACAAACACCAGCAGCTGACATGGCACCCCAGACCATCACTGACTGTGGGTACTTGACACTGGACTTCAGGCATTTTGGCATTTCCTTCTCCCCGCACCTTGATTTACGAATGACATGCAAAATTTGAGCGACAGTCCAGTGCTGCTTCTCTGTAGCCCAGGTCAGGCGCTTCTGCCACTGTTTCTGGTTCAAAAGTGGCTTGACCTGGGGAATGCGGCACCTGTAGCCCATTTCCTGCACACACCTGTGCACGGTGGCTCTGGATGTTTCTACTCCAGACTCAGTCCACTGCTTCAGGTCCCCAAGGTCTGGAATCGGTCCTTCTCCACAATCTTCCTCAGGGTCCGGTCACCTCTTCTCGTTGTGCAGCGTTTTTTGCCATACTTTTTTCCTTCCCACAGACTTCCCACTGAGGTGCCTTGATACAGCACTCTGGGAACAGCCTATTGGTTCAGAAATGTCTTTCTGTGTCTTACTATCTTGCTTGAGGGTGTCAATGATGGCCTTCTGGACAGCAGTCAGGTCGGCAGTCTTACCCATGATTGCGGTTTTGAGTAATGAACCAGGCTGGGAGTTTTTAAAAGCCTCAGGAATCTTTTGCAGGTCTTTAGAGTTAATTAGCTGATTCAGATGATTAGGTTAATAGCTCGTTTAGAGAACCTTTTCATGATATGCTAATTTTTTTAGATAGGAATTTTGGGTTTTCATGAGCTGTATGCCAAAATCATCAGTATTAAAACAATAAAAGACCTGAAATAGTTCAGTTGATGTGCAATGAATCTAAAATATATGAAATTTTAATTTTATCATTACATTATGGAAAATAATTAACTTTTATCACAATATGCAATTTTTTTGAGAAGGACCTGTATAAGGCGATAAAGGAACCATATTTTTCAGTCAAATACTGAGCTCGGCCGTTACTCTGTGCAATCCTGTGAGCTTGTGTGAGCCGCCAGCAGCCACTCACGCAATGTTGTCATAACATCCAGTACACAACTTTCACTTCAGGAGGTTTACCTTATTATTAGTATTATTGTATTATTTCTTATCATATACCTTATAGAAGAGAGTCGCGCTTGTTTCTATTGAGCCTGATTTCTCAAAATGGTGTGTGTGTGCTTATCCTGGGTGCCATGACAACAGTGCGGCTGCTGACGGCTCGCACGCACTCATAGGAACGCGCACAGAGTTGACAAATCCAGATAAATCCAACCTGGTTCAGATCAGGTTCAGCGGCAGGGGCATAGCCAGCCACTATGATCAGTAGCCCTCCCCAGTTTATTATACAAATATAATATTTGTTAAATAACAGTTGTTTAAATTATTTTAACGTAATTGCAAAAGTATTATAACATCTCAAATACTAAAATAAAAACAATGTGTTTACAGTCTATGGTTTTTTCATAATGATCGATGAGTTTGATTGACAGCTGAGTGTCAGGTGTCTCGCGCCTGTGATTCATGAAGTGTGTTTGCCTATTCACTTAGCCAATCATTTGCAGTTGTGTGATAGATAAACAGCAGCGATGCAAAATTCTATAAAAAGGACTTTTAAAAACTCACATTGACACGGGAGAGAACCCATCCACCAGCCCGGAAGTAACAGTAAGACTTTTCAATACCAAGTGCAGGTTCAGTCTGTGAAACATTTACATTCTATAAGGCCGGGAACACACTGTCAGGCACAGGCAGTAGAGATAGTGTAAGGGTAAGGTATGCGGCATTACGTTTTGATGCAATTCGACCTGAGGTTTGAATCCACCTTTTGCCGAACTCGCTCTACTTCCTTTTCCCATCACATATCAGATCAAAGGCGTTCATTTTCAATAAAAATGAAGCAAAAATTTGAGAAAAGTGGAAATAAAGTCTAACGTGTGTTGTAACAGCTTCATGCAACAGGCAACTAAACTACTGGCCCAACTGGACAGACCAAATCCTTAGTGTTGAGCTCTGTCAAGTATTATAAAGTGTGTGAAGCATGGGCATGGACATGCATGGAAAAGATAAACTAGCATTATATTTTGTTTCTTTATATGACATTTCTGAATGCAGAATACCTTTTCAACACCGGTCTCCGACTCAAAACTATGAAACGCAGCACGTCCATGCGGATGACATATAGACGATGAAGTTGAAGGGAGGTCTCAGACATACAACATTATTGGATCTGACTGTCATCGCCATTTCAGTGCAGTCCAAATCCGATTTCCTGCCTCTGAAGCAGACCTGCTCTATTGTTGTTTATTTGATATTGCTATGAAATGGTGGAGAGGGAGAAATTGCTTCACAAAGTCGGTGGGCTTTTCTGGAGGGGGGTTGTTTTTTAACCTCTGTGTTGGATTCAGAAAGCCAAATGCCTGTCATTAATCTTCGGACAAAGCTCTTGCATCAGCAGAATCCAGGTTTGAGTCGGGGAGGGAGAATGGACTGTGTCCAAAGATGCCATTTTTTGCTGTTTTTTTTTTTTAACACACAAAGCCACCGCCACAACAGCTTTAGGCTGCAATCTGATGCACCCTATTTCTTTAAAATTCTGCCAAAAACATTACCCTTGGGCTCATACATAAAAGACAAGGCATTTAAAATGTCTAGCCTTAAATAAGATTCTTCATTCTGTTGCCAAAAATAAACCTCATTTATGTAGGACTCCAGGGCATGCTTTCTCATGGCTGAGAGGGGGCTTGGTCTGATTAACGTAATGCACTCGCTCCCTTTCTCTTGCTCTTGTCTTTTACGTGCATTCCTTTCTCTCTCTTTCTTTCTCTCTCTTTTTAAGGCTGGGGAGGCATATTGAAATGAGAAGATTGAAGGTTTGATTTATATTACGCTAAATGTGAAATAATACAAGCAGACAAAAGGAATGTAAAGGGAAGGGAAGACAAATCAGGGAAGGAAAAGACAGAGTCTGATAGGAAGTGATAATTATGTTTTCTTTTATCTCCCAAAAGCCAACATTACGAATGCATCTCAAATGCGATCATCTGTAAATGTATTCTTTTTCATTCCTGCAGTGCATGAGCACATGAGCTGCGTTCATTAATAATCAAGAGCTTCATTTGGTGGGAGATGGAGGGAGATGTTAGCTTTGTTCACTGTTCTTTCTTCAGTGATGCCACAGGGGAAGCAGGCTGATCCCGTGTTATTGCTTGCCGAGTGCAGTTTTTCTAATGTGTTGGTGTGTTTACTATTGAAGTAGGAAGTTTGAGCAAGTTTAAAGCCAGTAGCCTTTAGTTTATGCTGCAGCTATGGATCTTTATTCACAATTGCTAGTTGGTTGCAGGTAAGATTTGCCTGGTTTGCATTAGCACATGATTTATTAGTTAGTTCATGTGTGAACTTGAAAATATTTTGCATATTCAACATTCTTACTCAATAGAACAATGTAGAAATTAAATAACTTGTATACACTTATAATATTTATGTAAATATAACGGGTCTGTCCATCTCAAATGGCAAATATAAATGTAAATATTTGTTCCTTAAACTTTGAACTGAAGTCCAAATGGATTGATTGGTTAGTTGGTTGGTTGGTTGGTTGGTTGGTTGGTTGGTTGGTTGGTTGGTTGGTTGGTTGGTTGGTTGGTTGGTTGGTTGGTTGGTTGGTTGGTTGGTTGGTTGGTTGGTTGGTTGGTTAGTTGGTTGGTTGGTTGGATGGTTTGGTTGGTTGGTTGGTTGGTTGGTTGGTTGGTTGGTTGGTTGGTTGGTTGGTTGGTTGGTTGGTTGGTTGGTTTGGTTGGTTGTTTGGTTGGTTGGTTGGTTTGGTTGGTTGGTTGGTTGGTTGGTTGGTTGGTTGGTTGGTTGGTTGGTTAGTTAGTTAGTTGGTTGGTTGGATGGTTTGGTTGGTTGGTTGGTTGGTTAGATGGTTTGGTTGGTTGGTTGGTTGGATGGTTTGGTTGGTTGGTTGGTTGGTTGGTTGGTTAGATGGTTTGGTTGGTTGGTTGGTTGGATGGTTTGTTTGGTTGGTTGGTTTGGTTGGTTGGTTGGATGGTTTGGTTGGCTGGTTGGTTGGGAAAGGAAAGTGTAAAGGAAAGTGTAAAAGTGCAATTTTTTAAATTCCTCTAATTTCCGGGATAATTATCTCTGGTGGTGGACCAGATCTTATTTATTTTTATAGATTTAAGTCCACTATGGCAGCATGTCCACTATCTGCTGTGAACATGTTGAGTTTGGGATTCTGTTGGTTACAGAACTAGAGCTAGTAGAAATCTGAGTGGAAAGCCTTTTATATTCATGTGCTTTGACAAATGAACGGCTGTAGTATAAGCATACCCTAACAAAAATGAACAGTATTTTATAGTAATTATTTTTTAACAATAGCTTATGCGTGTCAAAGAAATCCCAATAAATGGGCATAATCCAAGGTATTATATGGTATTATTAATAGCCATATATTCGATGGTAGGAAGGTCATTTATAAAGAGTTTGGGACTTGTGGTACCTTCAGCCAGTCAGCATCGTAAGGACTTTTTTTCTTTTTCTGCATGCAGCTCCAAAGTAATCACATCAAATTTATGGCTCAAATTACATTTCAAAATGGGCCAGAAGTGAGCGTTCATGAGCAAACAGCTATTGAAGTGAATGGGGAACGTGTTGTATAGGCTCTGCATGCTAGATGCTGTGCTCCATTTACCTGGAAGAGAAAAAACATGGTTTATTTTGTTGGCTTTTTGAAGTATGCTAGCATGTAATGACCTCAAAGCTAACAGACATGAATTAAAACCCACAAAATGCTTAAGGCCGGGCTATGATTCATAGCTGGAGGAAAGAGGGATAAAGGTGAATGAGAAGCAGCCCTTAGTCCTATTAAGTTGATTAGAAGACTAATTGGCCTACACTTGTATTGTGGGAACAAGTCTCCCGTAAAACAGTTTCTCCCAGCAGGTAGAATATTAGCAATGCTTCCTCTCCCTCGGCATGATGGGAACCACATGCACAGATCTCATACTCACTTCTTCTTTGGGAAAACTCCTATTCTCTCTGCTCTGCTTTTGTAATGAGTCATTAGATTTAGTGAATGGCCCTTTGGCTCAGTGTCGTAGAGGACTGTGATCTTTATTGGATCAAGTGCTTGTGGATCTGACGTGCTGGGCTCACTTAAGGGGTCGTGACTTGTAGCACTCCTCCAAAACAACAGCATGTTTAGTGCACTGTGTTCCTCATGACAGTGCAATGCCTGTGGTTTTCTCCAGAAACTAATGTGATTAACCTTCCATTTACAAGCCAAATTTTGCACACATAATAATGAATAATTAGAGGCAATAAAATGGAATACCCAAACGTGGTGAGCGAACGCCGTGAAACTCTAGATGGCGCAGGCTGACAGGTCCTTTACTCAATCTGCTTGCAATCACATCATTCGATAGGGCACATCTGATTGGTTCCTGCTGTATCAGCTCCTTCAGAAACCCTCCATTTTCCCCAGCTCCATGTACGTAATTCATGTATGTTATATAGTACAGCAGCAACATGTCTTACTTGCTCACAGCAGCGTGTCGTGTATGTATGAGCAGTAGCAAGTCCTGTACTTGCTCTGCAGCAGCTTAGCCAGTGTTGGGGAAAGTTACTTTAAAAAGTAATGCATTACAATATTGTGTTACTACATTAAAAAGTAACTAATTGCATTACTTTGTTGCTTTTTTAAGAAAATGAATGTGTTGCATTACTTTTGTGTTTGTTGTCTTGGGGCAAATGTACAGGCCCCTTCACACCAAAATTGAAATAATAAGCCTCAGGCTGAAGGAAATGCAAATGCACGTGTACTTTAGAGGGCGCAGCTCAGACAAACCTTTCAGCTGTTCTGGATTGCAGAAGAATAGGATGCAGGAGAAGAAAGTTTAACACTTACTTCACCAATAAAAACAAAAATCTAAAGTCATTTTTGCGTAGGGTTTAACTGAATCATCAAAGGTCAGCAGCAAGACATTGATCAATAAAGTGAGATTAAATGCATATAAATATTGGTTTTATTTAACATATATCTAACACAGTTTTTATTAATTTTGTGGAAACTGAATCTTTTTTTGTGAAAATGAGATTAGTAAATGCATGCTCACATTTAGTCTAAAAATACAATAACCATCATTTTCACAGCACACTCACTCCCGATTTTTCTGAACATGTGGACAGGAGAGCTGTCAGACAATAAATGGTAAAACAAAGTAACTCAGTAAATTTAAAAGTAATGGATTACTTTTCTAGTTACATGAAAAAAGTAATCTAATTACATAACTCAAGTTACTTGTAATCTCCAACATTGAGCGTAGCAGATCTATTCCGCCAACACCAAATATATCAACATTGTCATATCCATTACCATGCCAAACACTCTGAGAGTTATCATGACAGGAATATATAAATTGACACAAAAAGAACATTTCTGTTAATCTGCCAGTGTAGACTATATGTTGGCTGATTAATCAGACTGACTAATATATTGATCTATAATTATCTATACTGATCTAAAAAAAAAAAAATTTTAATCATTAACAGTTTTTTTTTTTTTTTTTTTTTTCATCTGCATCTCTATGCTGTGCTGCAGCGACTGCATTGTGACATTGCTGCAATGTCATGGGAATATGCATAGCTGGTTGGTACGAGCTGCACAGTGTTGATGCTCAGACCAGCTGTGTAAGTGAGAGAAAAGAGTCCTGGATCCAGAGAGGAAAAAAAAACACAGCAGTGCCTCCCTAGAGGGGCTGTCGGTTGTGCAAAGGCACTGCAAACAAGACTTCCAGTCACCCACACCCAACCCCAGCGCTGCTGTTCTGTGTGTGCAGAGCTCCGGCACCACGCCAGCCTCCACACAGGGACACGTGGCAGCCGCTGCTCGGTCCTCCTTTGGCCAGCCGACTGGAAAAACAAGACCTCCACTCTTTATTTGTTTTCTTCTGTCCTTCAGGGAATGTAAAGACCAGAAGGAAAAAGGCCAAGTAGCTCAATCCATTGCAATTGTGGCATTCAGAACGCCTGCTAGTCAAACTTTGCGCCACAAGGCCAGAAACCATGTGTCCCGAGGGCAACTCATTGTTTAGTGCGAAGAAAAGTAATTGCTGAGGTGTGAAATGATAACAGTTCTGTTCAGAACCAGACTGCACATTTATACTGAATTGTGCTTCTATTCTCTGCCACTTCATCGTTCTAGTTTAAAGAAAACTTCCTAAAATTCTTACAGTTTGTGCCCAATTTAATGGAAGTATTTCATCACATTATTTCCACCCCTTGGCCTACATTTCGCTTTCATGTCAGTTCATTTAGAAATAAAACCCCACAATGCATCATTCAGCTATGCAACTTAACCAACCTTCTTAAATTAAACTCATGAGACTGAAGAATTCATTCAGTACATACTCACTACCTGAGAAAATAGTGTGATCGTATCACTATATGAGAAAAAGATGATTCAGAAGGGTTTTTATGTAAACATTAGTTAAAAGTTAAACTATACAGACATTGGTATAGCAGCTACAGTACCTGGAAGTGTATGCCTTCTTATTTAAGAGTAGTATTTGAATCAGTTTCAAAACACAGTTTTAGTGGTATATGTCTAACTTGTCAACAGAGAAAAAATGTTGGTAGTCGAAGTTGACTCCAAAAAACAGCACACATACAATAAAAGGCTTTTAGGCAAAAAGATGGCAAAGAGTCTTGAAGGAGAATGTAAAAATGTCTCCCCTACTCAGCAGCAATGTTTCCAAGTTAAATGTGAAGGCTGGTTTGTTTTTCAGTGTTTATCATCCTCTCAGACTGGAATAGAAGGTCAAGAGGGCCAATCGAAGAGCGAGAGAAAGCGAGAATGAGCCTGAATGGCTTGCTGGCTCCCGCACTGAGGAATCAAAGCGGCAGGGACGTCAGTCAGAAAGCAGCCCAGAGAGCCAGAGTCTCCGCATGGCCTTTTAATCAGCCTTTAGGGAGTGAAATATGAGGCTGCCACACCCGCCTCTCCAGCGCCTCCTTCATCTGCTTTCAATCTTCTCAGCTTTCCTCCAGAGGATGTGTCCGCGTGGGCATTCTTATCAGGGACAGAGAGGGAGGCAGCAGCGAGCCGGGACTCGCGCTGGTCCAGTGAGAAGAAAAAAGACACATAGCGTCTTTAAAACTTCTTTAAAGCTAAACTGTGTGATATTTTCCCCCATCTAGCGGTGAAAAGGTATATGACCATCCAGTGAATATTAGTTTCTGTTCCTCTCAATTCGGATTTCGTTTAAACTCCTACGGTGGCTGATTTAGTCCAAGATTAATATGGCTTCCAGTTCGATCAAGGGATGAGGTTACTTTAGAAAACTATTATAATTTGCAGTTATTTAATTTGTCAGTTAACATGTAGGTTATGACATCTATGTAAAATGAATAATAGTTTTACCTTTTTAGTTATTTTCTACCATTTCATTGCTAACATCAGCGATCAGGTTCCCAGACGAATGCAAGCGAATCTTTGTAAAGTAACTTTTATCGGTGCTATCGTTATTCTGTATATTGTACGACATCACTAGCGTAAGGCAAAGTTTACATTGTAGGCTATATCAGTCTCAAGCAATCCCCCACTTCACATTCGACACAGTGCCATCGAGTGTTAAAACGCGAAAGGCGAAGCATGAATTTACGGTAATGTCCCTCTTTGGTTCATGTACTTTCAAGATGGAGGGCAACATGGCGTACGCATTCGAACCCCTCACCCGTATGTATTTTCAATGGCATATTATACACTTACGAGAATACTTTATTACTTGAAAGAAGTAAATATACATTAATGAGCACATATATTTTTGAAAGAACTAACTGTTTTTAGCTAAGAATAAACTAAAAAAAGTTACACAGTGTAGCTTTAATTAAAGTCAGCTGCAATTTACACTAAGTGAAAATAGTGATAGATTTACACTGCAAAAATAACAGTATTTATGCTGTTTATACTATTTACACCTCAGTGTTGTACATTTAAGGGCCCTATTTTATCGATCTGAGCTCATGGTCTGAAGCGCATTTTGCAGGTGCACTTAGAGTGTGTCGAATCCACTTTTTAAAGCCAGAAAAAATTGTCGACGCTCCAGGGGTCTAAAAGAGTTGTACCCAGTCTCTCTATGAGTCATGGGTGTGTTTTGGGTGTAACATGCAATAAACCAATCAGAGTCTCATCTCCCATTCCCTTTAAAAGCCAGTTGCGCTTGCACCATTCAGGATTTGCTATTTTAATGGAGGAATTTGCGAGCAGAAAGGCTGAATGCTTCTCAGAGAGGAATCCTTAAATTTTTAAAGTTTGTGTGCTTCTGTGCGTGCGTCCCTGTGTGTGTAATAAGCAGACTTTATGTGCATTGTGCACCCGCCAATAGGCACATATTACAAACACGTCCTTTAAATAACACAAAAATACTGCGCTATTGACTCTAGAGTAGGTTTTTGTTGGTCAATGGTTCAGTCGTTTTCAGTTCCTCAAAATAGCAATGCGCCAACAATGCGCCTGAACACACCTCATATTCAGACCAGCACGCCCATGGGCAAACAGATGGGCGCGAGGGCATTTGCTATTTAAACAGCGTGGCAATACGATTGGGGTATAAACGAAATAGAAAGAGAGGGTGAAAGAGTTGCTCACAGTTGGTTACAACCTATGGTAACCTGGCAATTTCAATCTAAAATAATTAGGGTTAAAATTCTGGGTCGTTTTACAGTTTTGATCCTATTGAGTAGTCGACAGGACAGATGGTAACCTGCTCTATTAGTGATCATCTCTGCTTTAATGGGACCTTCCTATAAGCCTCTCTTTGCCATGTCAGGACAGGTGGCAGTTTGTCTCTGTCACACTACCTTCACATCAAAGATGCGCTCATATCTGTAACACATAAAGCCTTGACACCAGCTCAACTCCAGGGGCACAGCTGATGCCAACGAAACCCACCGATTGAACATGCCTCATCAATCTCGTTCTTCTTCTCCCAATGCCCAGCTCATGTTGCAGGTGACCATCTCGTGGAAATGATCCAGAGAGAAGTAGAGTAAGTCAGAGACAGCTTCATTATTTCCCTCATGCTGGGTAAAGGGAACACTGGTGCTCCGTCTGTTGCTAATTAGCTAGTTAGACGTGGAACATGTGGACTGTCCAGTCGCGTTGTCATCGGGTCTGTCTCCTGTGCTGTCAGAGTCCAGCACTGATAGGTTCAGTTAGAGGCAGGGCTGCTTATGTGCTAAAGGCCATCATTATTACATAACCAACACGATCTCATGACAATGCGTATCAATAGTACTAGTGTGCAATCTCGTAGAATGTATACGCCAAAATTTGTTTTTGCGTGCATATGCTACGCAGTTTTTAGCGTGCATATGATACGCACTTTATGGCGTGTATATGACACGCTTTTGGGTAGGGTGAGGGTGGGGGTGTGAGGGGTTCGTACATATAATACCCCATAAAGTGCTTATCATATGCACGCCAAAAACGGAGTACCATATGCACGCCAAAACTCATTTTGGCATATATATTCTCGTACTATTGATACGCATTTTCGTGAGATCGGGCTCACATAACACATGACTGTCCATAATCTAGAGCTGAGCGATATACACTACTGGACAAAAGTTAGGAATAATGATGATTTGTTTTTTATGTTTTTGAAAGAAGTCTCTTATGCTCACCAAGGCTGCATACAGCGTTTTTACTGCAAAACGTTAAAGGGATAGTTTCACCCAAAAATGAAAATTCTGTCATCATATACTCACATCAAGTTGTTTTAAACCTGTAATTGTGATGGCAGGGTGAACTATCCCTTTAATATTGTGTGTTAGCCATGAAATGATAACATTAACATGGATTTCGATTTTGTCTTTTATTCCTTTTGTGCTCACAATGCACACATTTAGTTGTATTCATGCGCATGTTTATTGTTGATTATAGTTTCATCTGGGATTTTTACAGACATTTAGCAAGTCTTAATATGAGAACAACATTGCTTTCACGTTAAGTTTATTTTCTGTCTGGGCTTATTGCATACTAGGCAATCATATGAGCCCACAGAATCAAAGTCCTTAAAGGGATAGCATTTTACATTTTAAAATAGCCTATGTGAATATATTGTAAAATGTAATGTATTCCTGTGATCAAAGCTGAACTTTCAGCATCATTACTCCAGTCTTCAGTGTCACATAACCCTTCAGAAATCATTCTAATATGAGGATAATTATTAGTTTTGAATCAATTCAGTGAAAGTGACGGTTTATAATGGAAATAAACTGAAGCAATGTTTCGCTACTTATATCTATTTATTATTAGAAAAAATCAATAAAGGTGCATATAATCAGCAAAATTGTCAGGAATAATGCTGTATAATGCTAGTATTCCATTATATATTCCCCAGCCCTAGACTCAATCAGATAGGAATGATGGGACTCGCTGTCAATTAGCTTTTATGTTCACACATTTGTCGAATTCACCTTGGTTTTTATTTTTTTATAGTTGTTTATGAGCTGTGAACACCGTGTCATTGCCTCATTTTTAAACCCTCCAGAGTATTGAATTACTCATAATACTGGGAGTGAGAGAGAGAAGCAGTGGTAGGGGTGATAGTATTTCACGTTTGCATTGGTTTGCTGCAGTTTCGAGGCATCCATCAAACAATAGCTGTGAGATGCAGATACATTCTGCAACTCCACTTCATACACCTAGTCAGCTGGATTTCCCATAATGGGCATAAAAAAATTGCAGATTGTAACAAAATGGGCTCGACTGCACAAAAACGTATTAAGTATCGATCCAGGGAGGTCACTGCTGAAATTCAGCTCCTCCAGTGTGTGACAGGATCAGACACCGCCGGCCAGAAATGGAGATGAGACGCTATCAATAAAAAAACGGGAGGTGTCCTTCTTTCTGGCATCTCAGATCAGGTGGAACGCTGCCCACTGTGGCTTTAAACGTCAGGTGGGAGATGGAAACAGAACGGCCTGTGTCAGTGATTTGAGTGTTTTCCGTGCTGGCTAATGAATCCGTTTTGTGACTGATTCTGCTGAAGTCATGAAAAAAGTTCTAAGATGTTCGGTAGTAATATTTTTTTGTGTGCTGCAGACAGTGCTTGCACTTTTTTAGTCAGGGAACTGAGAGGCCAACTTCCATCTTTCCCGACAGCAAAACTTTATTATGATACTGCAGCCAGGTTTGAACTTACCCAAAGGAGATTTTTATGGCTCAGAGATTGCAAAAAAATCCTTAGGAGAAATAAAAATAGACACAAAGAAGACAAATGTTGACACTGAGTGATATGAATGAGGATATCATAGCTCAGATAATTTGGTTTCAGAAGAATTGTATGAGAAATGTTTGAGGTCATGTTGAGTTCTCAGACTTGAGTTCTTTGAGAAATTCTCAGAACAGTTTGAGACGGACTGAACCTGTAGAGATGAATCCGAGAAAGGTCTCCATTTTATCTATTTTTAAAGGAAATAAAGTTTGCCCAAAAATCATTCACCCTCATGATTTTCAAACCTTTATTACTTTCTTTCTTCCATTGAACCTAAATGGAGATATTTTAAAGCATGTACTGGACGCTCTTTTCCATATAATGGGCGTTAACTCTTTCCACACCAATATTTGAAAAAATTGCCTCCCAGAATATTTTGTTGTATAAATATCTGAACATGCATAATAAAAATAAATAACAGAGCTTCTGACAGTAAAAATACAAAAAGGTTTTGATCAAAAGCAGCATTTTGAGCAAAAAGCTGAGAAAATAACGTTTTTGTCAAAGATTACATCCAGCTCAGATTCAGAGTGATGATCAAACACAGATGGAGTAGATGGAGTCCATCAACACCCCACAGCTTGCACAATAGCTCGTCGCTGTTTAAAGGTGCTGTATGTAAGTTCTTGACTGTACTAAAGCATAAAAATACCCTAACTCTCGTACTCTTTGAGAACATGCATAGTGCCCCCTACCGTATAACAGTGAAAACAAACAGAACGCAATAATATGCTAAAAATAATCACGTCAATGGTGGGGAAAGAGATCGAAGGAATCTTGGTTGGAAAGCTCCACAATTATGAAAAAAGCACCACAAAAGGGTCGTTAAAATGGTCAGTTTGACTTGTGTGCTATATTTCAGTGGACAGAATCTTTTTTTTTTTTTTTTTTTGCCAATCTATACAATGCAGGACTTTCAATGTGCGTATTTTTATGTCTCTGTGAAGATTTATTATGTCTTTCATATTTTACTAGTTTTCTAACTCCTCAAAACAGTATTTTGGCTGACATGTAAAGTCCAGGTGAGCTGGAGTGTGCTTCACTCTCTTTCCCTCAGTCATTGTCCTCCTCAGATCCCAGACCATCTGTTTGGATGTCACGGTCAAGAATAAAGCTGAACTTTGCAGGGACATACTTGTTTGTTTGTGTGTGTGTGTGTGTGTGTGTGTGTGTGTGTGTGTGTGTGTGTGTGTGTGTGTGTGTGTGTGTGTGTGTGTGTGTGTGTGTGTGTGTGTGTGTGTGTGTGTGTGTGTGAGAGAGAGGTGAGAGAGAGAGAGAGAGAGAGAGAGAGAGTCAAGAGACCAGGAGTGAGAAAGAGAGGCTGTTGTAGAGCTTTCCGTCATCAAGTACGCTTCCAGTAATGGATATTTACGTTGCATTTTCACAAAATGAAACGTCTGCCAGGGAAAATAACAGACTGTCATCCTGAGATTGGGGCTTTACTGAAATCAAAAGTGTCTTGATATCCTGTAAAAAAAAAAAGTGCACAGGAAGGAGATGAAAGGAATGCATCCTTTCCAGAAAATAAGCTCACCATTTACACAGATGAGGGTCTAGGATCTACACAACACATAGCTTCATTTCTTCTGACCCACACATACACGTTTAAATAGTTATCTGAAATATGATAGCTAAGTAAACATATGTTTGCTTTAATTTTTATATTCTCCCTCGTGAAACAGAAGTACACTGTAGCATACTTAAAAATACTAAAATATACCAACTTTAACTCTTTCCCGCCAGCGTTTAAAAAAAAAGTTGCCAGCCACCGCCAGGGTTTTTGAACATTTTCACAAAAAAGTAATAGTGCAATATATCAAAGGAAGCTGACCCTTTTCTTTTAAACAAAAACGTTTTATTCTGTTGTCATGCATTCCTTTTTTATCGACACTTGAATATGGGTAAGTTTCTTAAAAAAAGCAACATTTTGAACAAAAAGCTGAGAAAATCACGTTTTTGGAAAATTCCGTGTTTGGCAGGGAAAGGGTTAACATAACTTCAATGTCTTTTCTATTTTAAACGTGCATGTCTGGTATTTCGATGTAATTAAAATTACATATTACTAATGATGAAGTTGCAATTTAGACAAATTACTTTATAAACACTGTACAGTTACTCCGCATGTTAGTCCTGACCGCAAAAATAAGTGTAATTCTTTAAAGCAAAACAAAACATTATTAAAACGTGATTTGAAATTCTACTATCTTTAAGTGCACTTAATTTAATTATCTGCAAGACCTTTTTAAAATATATTTTGATGATTTGAAGTACACTATAAGTGCACAATCAATATAAATAAGTCCTTCTGAGTTCTACACAAGGGACACAATAGCTAGTTTCAGACAGTTGTTTTCAGCAGAGTTGTGTGAACACAGTAGTATTTTCAGTTTGGAAACATCATCTTGTTTAGTCTGTAACTCATCTGTTTGCTCATTATCCTTGCAGTCCGGTTTGGTGCCATCAGTGGTGAAGGAAAGACACTGCAGCTTTAAAATCTTGTGTTGACCAGTCATTATGCGGCGGCCATTTGTTTCAAAGCGTTCCTAGCCTAAAGGCACCCACAGATTAGTCTCAGAGTTTGACAGAACACTCAAAGATTCATAGGCATAATTAAAATGTAAATGCCGAATATCCATTCCAAAAACGTCTAACCGGCTTTGAGTGAAACGTCAGCCGAACCACCGTGGGCAGGGAGCTCTGCGCCTAGGACGTGGGCGTGAGGATTGAGCTTCAGATGTCCTCTATCCTTTTCCATCTTGTCATGAGCATGTTTTAGGTTTACAAACATAGGGAGACGAAGGCAGTGTGCCAAAGCATGATGGGAAATCTGACGGTGTTTTTGGGAGCGTTGTACATGAGTAACACTCGTTCTCTCTTCTTGTGCACAAAGCAGTCCGTGTGACGTGACCACAGTTTTGACCACATGGCCAGGTTTTCCATGATCCGGCTGCATTCCAGAAGGGACAGACTCTACTGGACTAGATTCCAATAAAAACATGCTTTGGTTTCCTAGCTACAGATTGAATCCAGATCAAAATTAATATTTGATTATTTCAGTATTGTTGTAAGAGTGACTGAATGTGAGCTTAATGCATTTTGGGAAAAGTATTGTGTTTTAATGGGAAGCAGATGAGATCTAGAAAGTTCCAGCCCGGATTGTGTTTGTCATGAAGGCTTAGAAAGACGTGTGACTTCAGTCAGGGTTGATGTTATGTATCTTGAGCTTCTTGCACTGAGAGGATGGGACAACAGGGAGCGATAGCAAGCCTGTGAAGTTGTTGTTATGACAGCCAGATACATTTCAAGCTGATCTAGATCAGACTTATTATTTTGATTGTATAATTTAGATAATTTCAAGTCATTTTCAGGCCTCCTTTGTAAGTCCCCTAGTGGGATCTGCAAGGCTTCCTGACTGAGAACCTCTTCTGAAATAAATATACTGTATATATATTGGAAAATGAACTTGCAATCCTGTGAGAAAAATAAGTACAGTGTACTGCTGAAAGCATTTATGGTACACAGAAATATACTTTAACGTAATTTCTATTGAAACTTGTTTGTCATTCATTTAAATACATTTGTAATTACACAATTGCAATGATGAAGTTGCAATTTACCACATTTCAAATACTGTATAATAACTACAGTTAAAGTTATAATCAAGTACTTAAGTATGTTTGTGAAGTCTTTAATAATTGTACTTCTTTAAAGCACAAAAATATATATAATGAAAACATTTAAAATATACTTTAAAGGGGTCATGAACTGAATTGTTTTATTGTTTTATAATATTTCCGGGGTGCACTTATAATGTTAAGATTTTTACATACTAATTGTCATATAAATTGTCATAATTTAGAAATAAAATGCATTTCCTACACTGATTTTAGCCTCTGATTTGAACACTCTGTTTGGAGGGGCGTGTCTGATGTGAGAGTTCAGCGTAAACGGCCACTGCTGTGATTGGCTACTGTGAAACTTCAGTGTAAACGCCCACTGCTGTGATTGGCTGCTGTGAGACTTCAGTGTAAGACCACTGTGAGACCACTGCTGTGATTGGCTACTGTGTGACTTCAGTATAAACACCCACTGCTGTGATTAGCTGCTGTGAAACTTCAGTGTAAACGCCCACTGCTGTGATTGGCTGCTGTGAGACTTCAGTGTAAACGCCCACTGCTGTGATTGGCTACTGTGTGACTTCAGTATAAACACCCACTGCTGTGATTGGCTGCTGTGAAACTTCAGTGTAAACGCCCACTGCTGTGATTGGCCATCATCTTTGCATATGAAATAGCCAAGTATTACATATGAAACTCTCTCTGAATAAATTCATGTTGTACATTGTGATTATATCATTTTTGTAAATCTTGAACACGAAAAATTTCCGGACAGCTTTAACATTATTACAAATTGCACTTTTAAAAGGGTACTTATGTGTGTTTAGAAACAGTCAAGTGACTCTGTTTAAGTGGCCTTTTATTTTATTTATTTTTTATAAATTATTTTTATTTTTAAGTAGTGTGTAAATATATATATATATATATATATATATATATATATATATATATATATATATATATATATATATATATATATATATATATATACATTAACATTTTAAGCAAACTACAAGTGCACATTCAATACAATTAAGTACACTGAATGCGATTAAAAAAAGTATCTAGAAATGCATTGAGGATGCTTGATTTTAAATGTGCCCTGTACTTCCTGCTTTAATGACATCACTAGAACAGTTTGTTGACTAATCTCCGCCCACAAGAATGTGCAAAAAAGGGGGCGTGGTCTTGTTGCTCTCCCACGTGGAGAAGAGGAAGTGTTGCGTTTGTAGAGTGTGTTTGTTGCCATGTCTACAATAACATTGAGCACATGCATCTCCCCGTTATGGTAAGAGGCGGGACCTTTCCGGGCAACGTGCGCTAAGCTGCTGTCAAATCACAACACGGGAAGCGCTGGCCCAATCAGAACTCGTTAAGTATTTCTGAAGGAGGCACTTTATAAAACAAGGAAATCATCAGGCCGTTTTTAGGACAGAGAAAACAGCGGTATACAGAAAAGTAAATTGTGTGAAAAATACTGTTTTTTTACACGCGAAACATGAACAGGTTATATTGCACACTGTTAACACAATCAAAGCTGCAAAGACATGAAAAACGGGACCTGTAAAACATGTTTTAGTGTATTTTCAGAACCTTGTGAAACCAGGATAAACGTCCGTTCACCCTGTAGTCTGTTAGTCACATCCTTCACTATTAGCATTACAGCTATCACATCCCCCACAAGTCGTTTCTCAAGGACGAGCTCTGCTGGTATTAGTGGAGTGTAAATGAGAGGACCCAGCTGAGGTTACAGTGACCACCCATGACATGAAGAGGATTATGGGACATTATCCCATCAAAGCACCGTCTTTAGGAATAGTTGTCCAGTCAGAAGCAGCTAACGTGTGTGTGCAGGGTTGCAACTTTTGTGACCACACCGGGCCCCGTGGCGAACTGCATATAACTCACACTGGGCCCAACCTATTGCCTGGGACTACCCTGTGTGTGAGAGGTTAAGGTATTCGCTACCTCAATACCATACATTTTTGATCTTGTGGGGAAATTTGTTGGTCCCCATGTGGAGAATAGCTTATAAATCATACAGAATTATGTTTTTTGTGTGTATGTGTAAACCGCAGCAGACGTTTGGCTGATGAAATGTTTTCGATTAAGGGTGTGCCTGTTGGTATAGTCTGAAGAGAACTTGCGTTGTGTATTTAAAAAACTGGGAAGGATGATGTTGGAAGCTAATAAACTTTCTAACAGATGAAGGCTACAGATGATCTCACTGAAGAACAAGTCTTCAAAACAGCAGATGGAAAGTCTGTTTGTATGACTTTTTTTGCATACAGTGTGTGCACAATTTATAATTTCTGTCCATCCAGCACATTCAAGTGTGACCTAACCTTCATGCACCATTCAAAATCATCTGAATCATAACAAATGTATGTATTATTGTTTTTTGTTGTTTGTGGCATAACATTATGACCACTGACAGGTGAAGTAAAAAACACTCTCTTCATCACGGCACCTGTTAGTGGGTGTGATATATTAGGCGGCAAGTGAACATTTTGTCCTCAAAGTTGATGTGTTAGAAGCAGGAAAAATGGGCAAGCGTAAGGATTTGAGCGAGTTTGACAAGGGCCAAATTGTGATGGCTAGACGACTGGGTCAGTGCATCTCCAAAACTGCAGCTCTCGTGGGGTGTTCCCGGTCTGCAGTGGTCAGGATCTATCAAAAGTGCTCCAAGGAAGGAACTGTGGTGAACTGGTGACAGTCAATGGCGGCCAAGGCTCATTGATGCACGTGGGGAGCGAAGGCTGGCCCGTGTGGTCCGATCAAAAAGATGAGCTACTGTAGCTCAAATTGCTCAAGAAGTTAATGCTGGTTCTGATAGAAAGGTGTGAGAATACACAGTGCATCGCAGTTTGTTGCGTATGGGGCTTCATAGCCGCTGACCAGTCAGGGTGCCCATGCTGAGCCTTGGCCAAAGCCAAAAGCACTAACAGTGGCACATGAGCATCAGAACTGGACCACGGAGCAATGGAAGAAAGTGGCCTGGTCTGATGAATCACATTTTCTTTTACATCACGTGGATGACGGGTGCGTGTGTGGCTTACCTGGAGAACACATGGCCCCAGGATGCACTATGGGAAGAAGGCAAGCCGGCGGAGGCAGTGTGATGATTTGGGTAATGTTCAATTCAATTCAATTCAAATAAATTTGTATAGCGCTTTTCACAATACACATTGTTTCAAAGCAGCTTTACAGAAAGTGCATTTAAGTGCATTAATCTATCATTTATTAATTTAGGCCATAACAGCGCTGGCATTGAGTCGTCTCTTCACAGGCGTCGAGTCGTCTCATCACAGGTGTTGGGGCATCAGAAGTCTGCATGAGAGGCTGGATACAAACTGGAGCTGACAAACTATTTACCTCGGGACTAGTGTCCCGAGATAACAACAGAAAAGCAGATGGGAAATAATTAGCATAGCTGCTGTTCAGAATATTAATGCTTTTGATCCGATTTAACTGTAGTATAAAAGGTAATTATTATGTGAATGCTTGGCTAAAGAGATGCGTCTTTAATCTAGTTTTAAACTGGGACAGTGAGTCTGAACCTCGAACAATATCAGGAAGACTATTCCAGAGTTTAGGAGCTAAATGTGAAAATGCACTCCCTCCTTTAGTGGACTTAGATATCCTAGGAATGACCAGAAGCCTCGAGTTTAGTGATCTTAAAGAGCGCGATGGATTGATGGATTGTATTTTTTATACATTTTAATTTTGTAGGGAGAAAGGATGACAAAAACATCAATGTCACATGTAAATTGTGTAGCGGTACTAAGTATTTATCGACTGTAATATGTGTAGGTCATTATTTAAGTGAAACTTTCAAAGACCACATTCCATTATTTTGTGTTGCCAGATATATACCTAGAATATAAAGTTGAATTCATGGTTCAATTCATCCATGGATGTTAGTTTGACACGTACCACCTTACCCAAGCATTGTTGCAGACCATGTACACCCTTTCATGGAAACGGTATTCCCTGGTGGCTGTGGTTCTTTCAGCAGGATAATGCGCCCTGCTACAAAGCAAAAATGGTTCAGGAATGGTTTGAGTACAAAAAGAAGTTTGAGGTGTTGACTTGGCCTTCAAATTCCCCAGATCTCAATCAAATTGCGCATCTGTGGGATGAGCTGAACAAACAAGTCCGATCCATGGAGGACCCACCTCGCAACTAACAGGATTCTTAAAGGATCTGCTGCTAACATATTGGTGCATGATACCACAGCACACCTTCAGGGGTCTAGTGGAGTCCATACCTCGACGGATCAGGGCTGTTTTGGCAGCAAAAGTGGGACCAACACAATATTAGGAAGGTGATCATAATGTTATGCCTGATGAGTGTATATATATATATATATATATATATATATATATATATATATATACACTCAAAGTTCAATGCTCAAAGTTCAATGCCAAGCGAGATATTTTATTTAACAGAAGTTCCCTTTCAAAGCCTACAGCGAACGGCCGGTTTGGACTACACCCCTGTACTTCCTGCTTTAATGACATCACTAGAACAGTTTGTTGACTAATCTCCGCCCACAAGAATGCGCAAAAAAGGGGGCGTGGTCTTGTTGCTCTCCCACGTGGAGAAGAGGAAGTGTTGCGTTTGTAGAGTGTGTTTGTTGCCATGTCTACAATAACATTGAGCACATGCATTTCCCCGTTATGGTAAGAGGCGGGACCTTTCCGGGCAACGTGCGCTATATATATATATCACACAGACACACACAAGTACTGTTGCTGATGTACTATTTTTCTCTCCTGGTTTTGTCATAACCTCTAAGTCACATCCAGCCAATCTTCCAAAGAAAAAAACAAGTTGTTTTGTCTGTTAATTCTGCCACCTGTCTGGAAGTGCTGCAGTGCTCTACCGTCCCGGAGGCATGAATATTTCCGTGTTTCCTCGTCTGTGACGGCACATTATCATGTGTCAGAGAGAATCAGATGATGTGTGCTGTATGTCAGCAGCGCCCATGAATTTATTTTCATAAATGAATTGAATTGAGTTGAGTTGAGATGTAAGACAGGGCAAAGCAGCATCAGGGGTCTGAGGATGTTTAAACAAAGCTTTTAAAGGGACCACAGAAGACAGGATTGTCCTTGCTCTTTTGAAAGAAAGGAGTTCCATGTGCTCTGTAGATGTACTTAACAATGCAAACATCCCTCAACAGTCAGAGATTGTTCATGAAAATTGCACCATGAGTCAAAACTGTTTGGTCTTGACATTAGATCGGGTGACTGAGCATCTTTACATATCATTGCTTATTCAGTGTTTAGAAACATGGCCTGCCAGTGTGAACTACAGCAGTGCTTGTGGTTAGCCAATCACAACAGATGTCATTTACATATAAAGGGCCAGATTTACTTAACAGGGCAAATAAGCGTGAGAGCTCAATTTTTAAAAAAGCCTCGATTGAAATTGGAAAGTTCTGCGTGCTATCTCCTGACGAAATTAAAGAACACAGACACAGCCGGATCATTTCCATAATGACCAACGCAATCTACGAAGAGAAACTTTTCGAGATTTTGCATTGCACTTAAAATAATGCCGCAAATAACAGTTAATTGACTAGCATGAACCTTAGTAAATCACCTTGCCTGATTCAGTTTAAATACTCTCCTCCCATAAATGTAGCATCTGAAAGGGAAACTCCTACCAATGCATATGCAATAAGATCAGCCACAAAAATAACCCAATCCAAGCCTTTCCAGTGCTATGTTTTCACTGCGTGTCTTTAGTAAATCATGACAGTAGTTTTTTAATGGCAAAAGAGGGTTTGCACTGTTAGTAAATCTGGCCCAAAGTCTTTAAAAAAAAGTACAGCGCATAAAACAAGAAAATGTTCATTTAAAAAAGAAAATCTGTTGTAAGTTTCCTAACATTATAAGTGAATGATTTTAAATTCAAAAATCCAATCCCTATCAGTTTTCATAATCGTTATTGTACGTGTATCCAAGTGACGTCACCAGCGCAGCAAGCTAGCTTCATTGGAAGATGGAGAAGCTCAGATCAAATTTTTAATTTTTTATACATTTTAATTTTGTAGGGAGAAAGGATGACAAAAACATCAAGGTCACATGTAAATTGTGTAGCGGTACTAAGAAGTATTTATCTTCTGTAATATGTTTAGGTCATTATTTAAGTGAAACTTTCAAAGACCACATTCCATTATTTTGTGTTGCCAGATATATACCTAGAATATAATGTATAAATGTATTACATCATCAGATTAAATGTACTGGTGCTTTGTTGGCCTCTTTTTCGTTCTGCCGACATGTTTGGTTTAGTAGACCTGCTTGAGCCCTGTTGCAGATTTTACTATATTTCTGCTTTGTTTGTAACAGAAGTGGCTTGTCATCAGTTTTAGCCAGTTGTACTCTTTATTTTTTCTGTCACTTTAATGGATTCACAGTCTGTAAAAATGATTTTTTTGTGGTGTAATGGAAAAGTAATGTAACTAATTACTGTTGGCCAGAAGTAATAAGTGAAGTAATAATATTACTTTTGAAAGGAGTAACCAGTAATGAGTAATATCTTTTTTGAGAAATGGGCCCAACACTGCTGAAGACTGTGTGAAGTCTGAGTAATGATGCTGAAAATTCAGCTTTGCCATCAAATGAATACATTTGGTTTAAAGTATATTAAAAAGGAGAAGATTTGTTTTAAATTGTAATAACTTTTGAACAGTAGTGCATAAAGTGTAGATTCTCAAACCATATATATGTTTTAAATCTGAGGTGTTTAGTACATTCTGTAAAGGTACAACAGGCTTAGACAATGCCTTGCTTAAGTTAACAGCCTGTTAGTTAACAGCACATATTGATTATTCTGTTAAATTCATTTGGAAGTCAGTTTCATTGTGTGTTCCTTTACATGCCAGAAATCGTCCCTAAGCCTTCCCAGCAGACTGAGAGCTCACGAGAGATCGCGGATAACCAGACGAGCAGCATTAAGACGAATAAGCTCTTCTTGATCTGTTCTTAAAGTAAGACTCTTAGAGGTCAAAGGTTTAGACCAAATAGCTAATGTAGAAAGACTTATGTTGGACATAGTTTGACTAGCTTGATTTGCTTTTGTGCCGGTTCACTGGGACAGTGAATTTCTTATCGCATGTGGGTTAAAGAGGGATTGCATTGTAGCACTGAATCTAATTTAAATTCTGACTCGGCTAGCCTGGAAGTTTGTGTGCTGGCTAGTGCTTCAGATTGAATTATGAGATTATTGCTTATTAGCAGTCATTGTTTTGGTCAGAACGGAATCTCCTTTACTGCCTTTGTGCTTTGAATGTAATCCAGGGATGGATGTGGTCGTAAATTAGATTTGCTGGCTTTTTTTGCAGGGTTAAGGGGTTAAGGAGTTAAGGACGAGATTTTGAGGTATTTGTTGGTGACGCTGTGGTGACTAGCAAAGGAGATGCTTTTTATTGAGTGTGAGAGAGGGGTGAATTTAATGGAGCACAACTCCCCCTAGGGCATTTTCACAGAACTCTCTCTCTCTCTCTCTCTCTCTCTCTCTCTCTCTCTCTCTCTCTCTCTCTCTCTCTCTCTCTCTCTCTCTCTCTCTCTCTCTCTCTCTCTCTCTCTATCTCGCTCACTCACTATCTCTCTCTCTTTCTCTCTCTCTCTCTCTCTCTCTCTCTCTCTCTCTCTCTCTCTCTCTATCTCGCTCCTCACTATCTCTCTCTCTTTCTCTCTCTCTCTCTCTCTCTCTCTCACTCTCCTCTCCCCCTCTCTCTCTCTCTCTCTCTCAAAATCCATTTTACTTTCCATTTTCCTTTGTTACATTTCCTGAAGAGGTAGTTTAGGCAATTGAATGCAGTAAATTGACAATTTAAACATCTGCAGCAGAAGTGGGAACACAAGCCAAAGAAACTAAGAGCTCACTATAACAACAACAACAATAATAATAATAATAATAATACCTTTTATTTAAAGGCACCTTTCAAGGCACTCAAGGACACCTTCCATAAAACAAGGTATAAAATAAAAATCATACAAAACACAATCAATCACATCTTTAAAAGCTATTCTAGTTTTCGTGTTTTTATCTGAACTTTAAATTGGGAAGTTGAATCCAGCTGACAGAAGTGCAGTGGTAAAGAATTCCATAACTTGGGAGCTACACAACTACAGTCCCTGACAAAAGTTGTGTCGCTTATCTATTTTGTAGAAACACCTGCTATTAACCCTGACTTTTAATTTATCAATTTGTGTTAGAAATAGCTCATAAGAAAAGATAAAACCCTCCCAAATGATGTTTAATGCACTGAAATAAATTAGTTTCACTGAAAAAAGATTTATCATTTAATCAAGACAGAAAGCTCAAATTTTGGCAAGACAAAAGTTGTCGCCTATACAGAAATTGAACAAATTTACTGCAAATAAAAAAATATGACAGCAAATAAAGTAGTGGTACTTTGAGATCCAAATTTAATATATTGTATGAATTCCATGAGCTTGAAGGACTGCATCCATGCGATTTGGCAAGGATTCATACAATTTATTGATGAAGTCATCAGGGAGTCATCAGAGTTCATCAATACTCTTTGGTTTCGTCTTCCATGCTTCCTCTTTCATCCTACCCCACATATGCTCAATGATGTTCATGTCTGGTGACTGGGCTGGCCAATCCTGGAGCATCTTGATCTTCTTCGCCTTGAGGAACTTTGATGTGGAGATGGAAGAATGCGATGGAGCACCATCCTGCTGCAGAATTTGGCCTCTTTTACTTTAGACTATTGAATTTGCCTTCCACCCTGCAGATCTCTCGCACACCCCCATACTGGATGTAACCCCAGACCATGATTTTTCCGCCACTAAACTTCACTGTTTTCTGGGTGAATCTCGGATCCATGCGGGCTCCAGTAGGTCTCCTGCAATATTTGCGGTGACTGTGGTGTAATTCAACAGAAGATTCATCTGAAAAATCCTTCTGCCACTTTTCCAGCGTCCATCCTTTTAGCAGGCTGTGGGCTTTGGCAAATGCCACACGGTTTTTCAATTGTCTTTTGTTTAGTGCTGGCTTCTGGGCACTGATTCGACCATGGAGGCCATTTCGAGACAGAATCCGACAAACTGTTCTGGTTGACACAGGGACTTCAGGTGACCAGGTCTCGTGGAGCTCTGCTGCAATGGAAAATGGCCTTGGATTTTCGAGCCAACAAACGGTCCTCTCGAGCAGTTGTCTTGCACGGTCTGCCTGACCTGGGTTTGTCATAAACGTTTCCAGTCTCTTCAAATCTTTTTTTTAGATTTGAAGCTCATGAAGCTCATATGACAAGGCAACAACACTTATGTCTTTGCAGAAATTGACTCAATGGGCTTTACCAAGCTGTGAATATTATAATATTTTTTGACAGTTTCAAAAGTTTGAAGACTGCTTCTCCTTTCATTGGTTTATTCCTATCCTAAAAATATTCCAGTTGCCAAACTGCCAAAATATAGTTTCCAATTTCAACATCATATAGCTTTTCATTTTAGCCTGAACTGAAGTATAAAGCAGACCAACATGTGAAGCAGTGCTATTAAACCACCTGGCTGGCAGTATGCTGGATATTTTTGCTGTTGAGCTTTACCTTCCTTGAAGGAGGATGAAATTAAAACAGCTTTCATTCGGTTCTTTGATATCTTGCCAGCTTGTTCCAACACATTATTATGTCCATCCGTAACGGTAGCAGGACGAGGAATGACTCAGCAAGCTGAGCTACAAAGTGCCTAAGGAAATATGCTGTCAAAGGTCTGAGCATAGAGACACACCTCTCACCTCTAGACCTCTATGTGCAAAGAGGACAGGAACGATAGCATAGTTTAATCACATATTTCTGAGTTCAGACGTGGGTGAGACAGAATAAGGGCATTTAGCATGTATCAGCACAGAGCTAAACCAGTGAGAACGTCCCAGGAGACCCATGGCCCAACAGAATGAACCACTCGTGTCTGCTTCTTCTCAACACAGACAATTAATCAATAGTGGTTAACTAAAATTGTTTTTTCAATAACTGATGCCAATATGCTGGCTGAAATAATGCTATTGGTACATGTTCGAAAAATCCATTGAACACGTATTCAAAATCACTCAAAATGTATTTGAAAATATAAAATGCATTGCCATTTGTTAATATATTTTGAACCTTTTGTTAATCAGCCTAGCAGGCACAATTATTGGCAGATGCCTATAATCTCAAATATTTAAAATAATAAAAAGTTTTAAATATTTATGAATAATTCAAAATGTCTACACTCGAAAATAGATTGTATTGACTTAAAACGGTACATAATAAAGGCTGTTCTGCCTTCATTAGTGTAACAATTTACATTTTTGAATAGTATGAATATTTATGAACAGCCACACATCTGAGAAACAACCAACAGCACCACCTTCAATACTATTTTCTGTAAGTCCCATCGAGCACCTCAAGAAAGCTCTGATGGAAACGGATGCAAATATCTAGGTAGTTTAAAACATTTCAACCTTACTTTCACAAACACTTTTCGGACCCACTTTATATTAGGTGTCCTTAACTACTATGTACTAACATTTTAATTAATAATTTGATACATTGCACTTATTGTTTACATACATGTTTTTACATTGTATTACATTTTAAAAAAATACCTGCATGTAATTACATCTGTAATTAATTTCTGTAGTTACATTTGTAATTACACAGTTGACACTTCCCTTACACCTAACCCTACCCTTAAACTTACCCATCCCACCACACCTGTCCCTAACCCTACCCGTATCCCACCTCAATATCAGCAAAGGTGTTTTGCAACACAATATGAACACAGTAAGTACATTGTACTTGTTTTTTTATGTAAGTACATAGTAGTTAAGGCCACCTAATATAAAGTGGGGCCCACTTTTCTTTTGGATTCTCGAGCCGTACCATCCCCACTGAAATCAATTGACTTCCATGTTTCTCACACGCGCCTGACGGTGGAGATCACACCAGATGATTGAGGATGCCAGCAATGCATTAAAAAATCATGAGCAGGGCTGACTGCAGGGGAACTTCACGCTGCTTTTTTTGCTGACTCATTGTTTTAGTTTGGCAGTTCACACGAAGAGACAAAGAGCCATGGCAGAGCAGTAATTTCTCTAATTCTTCTCACTGCCTGCAGCCTATTGAACCCTTTGAGATCATATAGCTGAATCAGAAATACAGCCTTAATGAGAATGACTTCAGGATGTACCCTGAAGAGACCCATGCAGATCACTTGGGTTCTCTCATTAAACCTCTCCAGCATGGCTGACTCAGTGCAGGTAATACGTATATGTCAACATTTCCACATTATGCTAATTCAGTTCTTTCTGTTTGAAGAATAATATGTGCAGGTACAATATGCTATAGAATAGATTAACCATACACTTTTATTTCTAGAAACAGAGAGAGATAGTAGCCTACTGGGGACGATGAGAAAACAGCCTTTGCCTGACTCAAACTCAAGAAACATTAACATTGTTAGCATTAAGGCTCAAAAATGTCAAAGCATGTGTGTTAACCATGAGGCTTCAGATCTGACAAACAACATACTTTTGAAGTGTTTGTGGATTTGCACATTAACATAAAACTAAGTTTGTTTGAAATCTGAAATGTTGGCAGTCAGACTCAAGTCATCTCCACTAGCATTAGCTTTAGCATTAAAGCTCAGTTTATTGGATCTCATGTTCTAACCGCTAGGCCACAGCTATGGACAACAATGTACTGAAAAGTGTTTGGCTTTACATTTTAACAAAATGTTCCAATAATGCTTGTCTAAAGATCTAAAATGCGGACAAAAATGCCAGACTCAAGTAATCTGCATTAGCATTAAAGCTCAATGAATTGGAGCTCATGGGTTAACCTTTAGGCCACACCTCTTTAACACAATGTACTGAATAGTTTTTGGCTTTGCATTTTGTCAACAAGCTCCAAAAATGTTTGTTTGAACATCTAAAATGGTGACTCAAGTCATCCACATTAGAATTAGCATAAAAGCTTAATATATTAGAGCTCATGAGCTAACCATTAGGTCCCGGCTCTGGAAAACAATGTACATGTGTGTATTTGACTTTACAACAAGCTCCAAATCGTTTGAAGCATTAATCGCTAGCTCTCAGCTCTGACAAAATGGACTAGCATATTTTTACTTGAAAAACTTAAACCTCAAGTGTGTGTTTTTGCGCTGTGATGACGACGTGTGGCACAATAAATCGTATGCATTACAGCTCATTGATTCTGTATCATGACGCAGTAGGACCAGTGTTTTGGCCCAGATGGTGTCTCATGGGTCACTCATGCATGTCAGTCAACTAATCACGAGTGCTTTGTTAGTGACACGTGGCGCATGCATTCTTACCATGACGTGGTGATTGCCAAATGAGCACAGCCAGACAAAACACACTTAAAATGGCGCATACATCAGTCCCAGCCCTGAGTTTAGCAATACAGCTAATTCTCTTCCATATCCCCCTGGGTTGAAGAGCTAAAATGAGGAAACGTCATAATATTTACAGAAGCAGGATAAATCTATATGCTGGCATCATTTTAGCAACTGTTGCAAAGGTGAAGAGTCTGCAGTTATTTGTGATATTCGACAGGAGATTAACTGTAATGTTATGCTAATGCCAGAACTCCATAAATATCTGTTGGTATAAGACCGGTAAAGCTGTGAGTTATGCTGCATTGTTTGTATTGCAAGCTCCTCTCACCAGGTGGAAGGAATTGCGCATCTCGTCCTATCCCTGCCTCATGGGACCTAACTAGTCTGCAAATCCCCACGACGCCTGTCTGTAATGCTACTCAAGCCTCCGGCAATGTCCAACAGCCTCAAGTAAATTAGACTGGATCCCCGTGGCAGAAAGAACTGTGGGTTCATGGAGTCTGATGTAGTGTACTTGATGTGGACTTGCTGTTTTGTGTTGCATTTGTAAATGTATAAATTGGAAGGGTGGGAAATGGCCTATCTGGGGTTTTGGGACTTGCTAACCTTTCAAAGTTGTACTAAAGTATTTTTGTTGCTACCGTAGTTTTGTTAGACTGCATGATAAATGCTGAAGCCCATGCCAGTCTTGTTGTGGAACATTGACAACACATGCCACTCCTGAAATGAAATGCATTCTCAAGTGAAACATTTAGTCAGATAATAGTGGGGAATTTTATCCATCACATTTTCAGCTGAAATGAACACTTTAGTGGCAGAAAAACACCTAAAAAATGTCCCCTTTTTATACAAATTATAATTACAAGGGCAAGATTATCAATTAATTAACGCGGTTACTTGCACAATACTATGGAAGCTTGTTTCCATCAAAAAAATAAATAAAAACATTTTAAAAGATAATTGTGAGCTTACATTATTGTGAGTTATAAAGTCAGAATTGTGAGATTTAAACTCACAATTGTGACTTTTCTTGCAAATCTGACTTTAGGTCTATATCATGCAATTCTGACTTTAACTCGCAATTCTGACATTATATCATGCAATTGCGAGAAAAAATTCAGAATTGTGAGATAAAATGTCGCAATTACCTTTTTTATTTTTTTAATCTGTGGCGGAAACAAGCTTCCATGTGACCTCAAAATTTTTACCATAATGCATGATTTGTAAATAATACATTTTGACATTTTCATCACATACACAGCTCCATATGTGTGGCTTTTCCAATGTAGTAAACTTGCTCAGTAGCTGTATAAGTCACAATAAAATAGTTCAAAGACTTGTATAAACAAGATGAAATGGACATGTTGCTTCAACAAATGTGTTTTTTTATATCTCACATTGGCTTTTTAACACTATCAATAGGATTAGTGTAAGGTTTAGTGTAGGTGGTATGTTATTTTTGAACATGATAGAGTATTAAACTTTTAGCTGCACTCGCCAGACATTTCACTTCTGAACTGCTGTGATACAACCAATGTAATAGAACGTGTGTAATGTAAGTAAAGTGTTGCAAAACAGGCAAGGAGGAACATAATATTGTTTTGCAGAAATGTCGACACTGGCACGTTTTACATTGAGTCTGGGTTGCAGTTATACTTGTCCATTGCATGATCTCACATGTGTTTGTGTCTTTCTCTACAGTGCTGTTGAGTTTGCTCTCGACTGGGGCTCAGACCGAGATGAAGCGAGTTGTCGGGGACAATGCCACATTGCCTTGCCATCACCAGTTCTGGCAGTCGAATGGACAAACACTGGACATCGAATGGCTCCTGCAGAAGCCCAACGTCAAACAGCGTGTGGTGAGAGATATTAAGCTTTTTACCCTTTCTCACAATTTCTCTCTCTCTCTCTCTCTCTCTCTCTCTCTCTGGATAGTTTTATGGCTCGTTTCCACCGAGCGCTTCAGTACAGTTCCGTTTCCTTTGTCAGGAGTTGTGAAAGGTACCCTAATTCACCGTACCGTACCACCTTTTTGCCACCCTCCCGTTGGGGTCATAGACTGTAAAAAATTTAGAGGTGGGCATAGATTAATTTTTTTTTAATCTAGATTAAAATGGCTCATTTGAATTCTGCCGAAAGCATTCAGAATATGTGTGCTACTCAAATAATGACTGGTGCTTTCACACTTGGTTCGATTGCCTGCCCGAACCCAAGTTCGATTGCTCCCCCCTGCTGGACCGTGTTCATATTATATTATTTGGGTCTGAACCGGGGTGCGGTTGTGTCATCAGAGCAGCAGCTGTTTACCCCGTTGCTTGGCAACAAAGGCGAGCGAGAAGGTGGCAAAATGAATAGTGTTGTTCACCTAACTACTTTTCATATATTTTTGTTTTTGAACCGTTGGTTTTGTTACCAAAGCTTCAGTATGTAATGACACTTGCGTCTATCTGCCGCGAATGTACTGCAAATGCTCTAAAGAACGCTGAAGATGAGCAGAAATGAGATTTACGGCTCTCTGCTTACAGTACGTCAGTCACGCTCGTCAGGACTCGAGTTCGGTTCGGGGGTGCTCACCCGAGTTCGGATGCCAGCGTTCACGCTTGACGTGGTAATTTCACAGCATACACGCAGGTTCGAAGACTCGTTCTCGCTCCCTACAGTGCAATTCGACTAGGAATACATCCGCGCTAAAATATCACGTTGAAAGTCATCATAGCTTGCGTAGTATAGACCCAGCTCCCAACCCAATTTTGAGAATAGATTAACGGCGAATTTGTTTTTATCGCCCGAGAGAGTCTCACGTTAACGCAGCACGTTAACGCCGATAACGGCCCACCACAAAAAAAAAAAAATGGACATGGTCTCCGTGACATCACCAAAAGGTTTCTGAAGAGCATTTTTGAATCCTAAAGTGGCAGAAGCCGGTCACCATGCGTCACTCCCGGATAACAGAAAATTGGCAAAGAGGCGTGACACGGGTGGACTAACAGACAGCAGACAAACGGCTAGTAGTGACAGCAGCGGCAATCCACCTGTCACTCAAGTGGCCACGTCCATGCTTTTTTTGCATAGTAAAATAAAACATGTAGCTGTAGTTTGTTCTTTTTTTTCCAAATCATTTTGTCAGATAAATACCAAGTTTAGTGTTTTTGTTCCTCACTAATATTTCAAATATTTTAAATATATAACATATTTAATATATTATATATTATACATATTGAGCAATACTGTTTATTTATTTATGATTATATTTTTATTGTTTACTTTTAAATGAAAAAAAAAATAATTTTCATTTCATCATTATGAAATATATATATATTTATATATATATATATATATATATATATATATATATATATATATATATATATATAAATATATATATTTATATATATATATATATATATATATATATATATATATATATATATATATATATATATATATATATATATATATATATATATATATATATATATATATTTCATAATGATGTCATAACTCTTCTGGGACAAGTGAAAGTCTCCTCTTAATTTTATATTTTATCATGTTTGTCAGTTAGGTGGCAGACATAAAATCTCAACCTTGCAAGCTATACCGTGTAGCAATCTCTCAGAACAGCGTAGCAACCCCCCAAAACACCCTAGCAACCGGCTAGTTTTGACTGTCATCTCTCACAGTAATACAGTCTTCATGGTTTCATAGTCTGAGGCTTGTGTGCGCGGCGCTTCTCCCTGCTTTCCTGCCGTCCTGTCACAGGTCTAAATCAGTTTTTCTACACATCTCTCTTTGAAATACACAGCCTTCTGGTCCGCATGTATCAGTACACCTTCCAGACGCTTCACCCATCTCTCTTTCTCCCTCGCATAAACATCCAGATAAGAGCTTCGTCTTATCTGCCTGAAGTGAGAATCTTTCACTGTGAAAAGAACATTGTTTGAACACACTTCAAGTTTAGATATCCTTTATGTAGCAGCGCACAATAATTCATCAGGGGGAAGTCAATATGTGTCAGTCAGGCGATATGCTTCCAGATGAATTCAATTATATCTGATTGCGATAAGGCTTTTTAACAGACAGAGATCTTTCCTTTGTTTGAAAGTCAACACAGATCTGTTCATAATCAGTTGAGATTTCATGTCAGAAGTAAGAAAGGCCTAAAAAGAATCTGGCATCAGAGTCTTCCAAACCTCTGGGAAGGGTAGCCCATCGCATGTAATATTTAATGGAAAGATAACAGTTGAGACATAATTAATTAAAATTAAATGTCGGAAAATGTGATTAGGAGTAAAACCAAGCCTCTGGCATAATGAATAAGTCATCCCTTTTGTTCCACTGCAAGGCTTGTGTTACTAGAAGCATTCAGCTTGTCAACATTTAGCCACAGCTTGTTCAGCAATGTGTTGTAGACTCTAAGGCGTTGTATTCACAAGAATGCTGCTGGTAATGCCAAAAGGTCAATGGGTTTACATGGTTAGCATAGCCCAGTTAGCCCCTGCTTTTAGATGCTGTATGGTGCCGAGATGTACCCGCTTTTCAGTGTTCTGTCCCAGACTGGAGCTGTCCCCCGTTTCACAGCTCGTTCAAAACGACCCGCAAATCCTGACCAACATACAGCAGCCTTTTGGTTAAAGGAGCAATCGTGTAGTGATTGTTCTCACCATCAGATGGCGCTGCGAGATACACTGACTCTACACTGCGAGCGCCTCTGCTTCAGGGCGTCATGATCATCAAATATAAAAAGAAACATCGTTTTCAAGCTAGTAACATATTAAATATTCATGTTTGTATTTAAAGTAGCTCTGTTTTGCACAATTTTAAACATCCTAAGAAAACACATACTGTACTTTGTGCTTAAAATGAGCCTAAAATGCAAAATATTAAGCCTAAATAACAGGAAACAGGACAGGAAATACAGATTTTTCCTATATATTTTTCCTGGTTTAAAATATTTTAAACCAGCCTAAACTCATTTGCAAGTCTTGCGCAAGTACGCAAAACCCCTTTAAAACCTGCTTACAGACCAGACAGAGTGAATGTTTTCGACCAGTCAACCAGCAAAGCATACTTGCCTTTGACTTTGCATGTTCATGTGTAGCATGTACATCCATGCAGCTGTAATCGAGATGAAAGGAAAAGCTAACAGAGCTCTTTCCAGCTATATTACACCTACTTGGCTAATGCAAACAAACTCTTTCTTTGAAGTGAAGCCATAGCCTGTGACTCAGATGTTACTCGTGTTGGAGAAGATTATGTTAGAGAAGATTATTCTGGCATCAGTTGTAATCTAAATAAATAAATATGATAAAGAGCATCATGTCATGACTGTCAGTTATACTGATACACACAATAAGAATCACATGCAGATTGCCAGAAATGCAAGTGTGTGTGTGTGTGTGTGTGTGTGTGTGTGTGTGTGTGTGTGTGTGTGTGTGTGTGTGTGTGTGTGTGTGTGTGTGTGTGTGTGTGTGTGTGTGTGTGTGTGTGTGTGTGTGTGTGTGTGTGTGTGTGAAACGAGCAGACATCGCAGACAGCTTAGACAGCTTTGGCAGGTGAACCCAACTGCAGGTTTACTGATGTGTCGTGGCATCAGTGTTTAGTTCTTTACCCCAGGCATTCAGGAGACTGACTGTGAATGTGTGTGTTGGCAGATGTGTTTGTGTGCGACAGCCATTTAGCATCTTTTCCAAGGGAAGTCAGCACAGGTTCTTTATTTTAGAAATACCCTTTTTGTCTTTTGTAACGAGTAGTACAGTTGTCATAAAGTAACCACCAGAAAAAACAATAAAGAAGGACAATAAAGAAAACGAGCAGATTTGTACACTTTCCGGAGAAAAGGAAAAAACGTTCTAATGCAAACATCCACACTACAATGCTTGAGTGTTGCAGGCAGTTGTCAGGGTGTTGCTATGCGTTTCGATGGGTGTTTTGATTGTTTTCAGAATTCCACTGATTGACTGTTAATTTATTCTGGGCGCATTGGTTGTTTTGGGCATGGATATAGTATGTATGTAGATGCCATATTCCACAGCTCATAGTAAAAACCTGTAATATTGATACATGTCAAAACACAAACCAACACATTCTCACCTGTAAAAGGTTATCCCATTTCTTTGGGAATTTAAATCTCGGCGGTTTGACAACCAGAAGCTGTGCAATGTTGTGGCATCATTGATTCTTACTGTGAGTGACGACACACTGACCGTTGCCAGATGGCGGGTGCGACTGGAGCAGTGGAACGTGGTATCTATGCATATATATCTATGGTTGTAGGTGGTTGCCAAGGCATTGCTATGCATCTGAATGTGTTCTGAATGTTTTAATGCTTTGCTATGTGGGTATTAGTGTATTCTGAATGGTTGCTAGATCATTTGTTTTGGGTAAGTTGCAAGGGCATTTCTATGTGTTTCTGTGGTGTGTTTCTACATGTTTTTAGCATGTACATTTGCTAGATCATCTCTAGGTTGGTTTAGGTGGCTGCCAGTGCATCCGGGTGGTTTCTTGGTGGTTGTTTACTGGTCCAAGTCAAAAGAGCCCAACCCAAGTTTCTATGATATTCTAGTTTCATCGTCCAGATTTGACCTCAACTGAAATAAATTCCACTGATTTCTTTTATTTATATGAAGGCTCTTACTGTCTCTCTTGCTGTTACATTTCAGATCATCACATTCTTCAACAATGAGGTCTACACTAACGACAACCACGCCAGTCGTCTGTCCTTTGCAGGCGACTACCTGAACGGAGACGCCTCTCTCCTGATCAGTGATCTGCAGCTGACGGACTCTGGAGAATACCACTGTAAGGTCAAGACCGGCGGCAAATACCACTGGAGCCAAGTCAACCTCATTGTGCTGGGTAAGGCTCATCTTCCTGGAATCAGCTCCCAATCATTTCCTCCATCAGCCACCCTCACTCTGATTCAATTTGATCATCATTCAGATGACAAAATTTGTCCGCTTTGACATAATCTAGAAATATGATTGGTTGCATTTGCTGGCCAGTCACTCTCAACCCTGGTGGCTCCCGATTACGTTTGCTTCACTTTAGATGGTAAATCGAAAGGATGTTAATTTGAAATGGTGGGATGAGAGAACATTGATTGAGCTCTATCTCTTAAAAACAGAAGAGACAGAATTAGGAGCTTATGTGATTTCTCTTCTTCTAGCAAAACAGTTTACTGTCATCCCAAATGAGGTTCAGATGAGCTTCTCATGATTTGATATTTTGCTATGTCTGGTTTCCATTATTAGACCCCAGGGTTTCCAAGCTGTCATTCAAACGCAGTATCTCTGACACCACAGTGCTCAGCCAAGAGAAGAACTGGAAAGAAAGATGCTTCTTCTTTTTATTTAGACTCATCTCTATCATATGCTTTTGTTGCATAGTTCCTATTTTCAAAGACTCGCAGCTTATGCCGAGCAGTTTGAAGTTGTATATCACGTCCTAATGTTATTTCCCTAAATCATTTTATTAGCAGATTAGTACGCTAGCCACAGAGGGACAGGATATTGGTGTAAGGTTGAAAGAAAGAGAAAAAGGGATAGAAATGGGAGGATGAGTTGATGTAAATCCGGCCTCCACCCTAGAGTTTCTCTCATGTTTTAGCATATCACAGAAGATTAGCTCAATACTGCCTTCCCATAATCCTCATTCTCCACCCCCTGTCTCTCTCGCTTCTCTTCTTTTTTATTCCTCTCCATCACTCTATAAACATTACAGAGAGTTAGTGTTCACATTATGATGTTTTATTTTTAGCCTGTGTTTTGCCTTTATTGAAATTTGCTGTTGAGACTGAAAGTGGACAGGAAATGACGCACATAACCATCAATCGCTAGTCTAAAAGGTTTTTGTTTAATTTTTTTTTGTCACGCCCCTACTGTAAATGATGATCCGTCTAAGCTCTGCTTGTTTCCTGAGATGTCTTGAATCAGAGCTAAACGAATGGACATTGTTTCATTTGGAGTCCATCCGCATGTTCATTGATTTTCAGAATGGAGCATAAGCTGTGAAAAATCTTGTTCACTGATTATTTTATGAGATGAGGACCACATCCTGGAACAGTTATTTCAGGCAGCAAGTGGAATTGCAAAATAATAACTGTTTCCAATAATACAGTCCACAGAATCCATGCATTCATATTTTACTGTCATGTCTTCGTGTGAACTTGTGATCTCAACAAAACAAGTATATAATATTTTGAATTAGTTTTTATTTTCATATTTTCTGTATTAATTTCAGTTTTATTGTATGTTTTTGTCATTGTTAAATATGTCTATATACAGTACATAAAAGTTCTACATAAAAAATGAGAAGTGCTGCATTGGCAACTCTGAAATAAAATATGTTTAAGTTTTTGTTTTATTTTATTTCAGTTAAAGTTTTTGTTTTATTTCATTTGACAATATTTTATGTTTTAGTTAAAGGGGTAATGAATTAAGAAATCAACTTTTTTCTTATTGTAATGCCATAGATCTAAATATAATGCCATAGATCTTGATGTAATGCAACACTTTTTACGATTAGTTAACCATGATAGGTGTAATAGTAAAACGCACTAAAAGAGAGAGTAATACTATTTTAAATGGAAAGACGTTAGCCAATCACAGCAGTGGGCGTTTACACTGAAGTCTCACCGCAGACACGCCCCTTAAAACAGAGCGTTCAGACCAGTGGCCAAAATCAGGGTAGGAAAAATGCCTTTTATTTATAAATATGACAATTTTTTGATGTAAAAAGCATTAAAACATTACAACTGCACCCCAGGAAACATCATAAAACAATAAAACAACGCAGTTCATGACCCTATTAACTATAATAATCATGATTCTGACAAATTATTTACATATACAGCAGTGGAGCACAAAACAAGACCACATTTTCAATTTTTTTAATTGAATACAAAATTATGAATGGCTAATTATATCATCAGCATAACAACTTGAGTGACAAATGATCATGAATATTATTTATTTGGTGTTTTATCAACTTTTTTTGTAATTCTGTGTTTTCATTGTATTTTTCATCGTATAAAATGGCACTAACACTGCACAGACATGTGTTTGTGTTTAGGTGGCTAAAGCATCTGTCCATTTATAAATAGGTTTTGCTCGGCTTGAGCAAAAATTAGAGGATGTATTGACTGTGACACCTCCACATTTTTATTTGCTGCATATCCTGTCCATGTTGGTTAAATAATGTTTTGACTGTAGAGCAAAGACAGAAATATACACTAACTGTAACTCCAGAACCTGACACATCTTAGCTGAATTGGTTCCTGTGTCCTTCTGATGTGTTTGTGTGTTTATAGACAGGGTCAGTCGGGTCTAGAAAGGGCCACATAGGTCTACAGGCTGCCTTTTAGCTGCCATTCAGCCTCCAGACAGATCCCACTGGACAGGCTCATCTAACTGACCCAGAACAGTTTAGAGCAGTGCTGCGGTAAGCAGGATGCCAGTGGGACCGGTCCGAGGTCACTTGGTAACTGTTGTGAGGCAGTGTGGACTTTGATTTGGCTTCAGTGTCCATTCAGATCTGCTGCGTTAGGTCATGGGGGAGTTCAAACCAGCCAGTGCACAGGACAACAAATCCTGACCCCTGACCAAATCCTGACCCTTGCCTCCACAAATGTCACAGTTGAGATTGCCTTTTTGATATTGATTTCCCTCCCAAAAAAAAATGGCAGTGTACTGTGTTTGCAAGTTTTAGTTTCATGTGTAATTTCAGAATACTGCTTCAAAGTGTCGGACAATATCAAGATGGATAGATGGATGGACAGACAGACAGATAGACAGTGGACTGTTTCTAAGTTGTGTTGCTTTGGATAGTGAGCGTAACATTAACACACATTTGTTTCCTGGTTTATAGTGAAGCCCTCTAAACCCCGGTGCTGGATGGAGGGCCGGCTTCTGGAGGGCAGTGATGTGAAACTGAGCTGCAAGTCTTCAGACGGATCTGACCCCATTCAGTACAAATGGGAGAGAGTACTGGATAAAGGCAAGAGTGTGGGAAAACTGCCTCCCCTCGCCCTCATCGGTGAGTCAAACACCCGAACATCTCGCAAAACAGACTGGAGCATATCCTTATTCTGGACAGAAAGGGGTTTGTACAGTTACTTGCTGCTATCTGTCTCAAATAATAGTATTGAATGCCATTCAAAGATATGGTGTCATGAACTTCACACACTTTGACAAATGCATCCACAGAAGTGCTGATTGTAGCAGATTAAACCTGTGCATGTTGACTCCCAGACGCTGCACGGCGAACAGGCAATGAACTGAGACCAGCTCTAGTGATATTAGCCCACAATATGCATTATAGGGTTGTGCGGTATGATGGCATACAATATGAAATGTGTCAAACGGTAGAGATTCAGCTATAGCATACCTATATATTTATAACACAAGCAGAAATATATAGCCTAGCCTGCAAACTGAACTCAACTGATATGCAGTCACAGATGCCTTTTACAAGCTGCACAATAAATCGTTGAAATGAATGCGATCTTGTTCCTAAATGACAACGATTCCGCTCTGTTATTTATGCCTGTTTCGCATCGCAAGCATCAGTGGAGAGTGAACAGCACGTGTTTTAACACTGCCCATGTTAATGAATGAGAGGGTCAGCCATCACACTTCTGATGAGAAACTGTTTAAACCAAAGACTTTATGGACTTTGGTTAACCTTTGAAAGTACGATCATCACACTGCAACATTCAAATCTGGAAAGAGCAGCTGCCATGTAAATGTACAGTATGAAGCAGCTTCACAAACAAACAATCTTTTCAAACACACATTATTGTTATTTATGCGTTAACAAGGGATAAAAGTGAACTGGGATAAAAGTTTATAGTTTGGGTATAAGCACTGATGTGATCAAAATAAGAGTAAATCATCTTTTAAAAATTATTTTGACACTTGTATTGTATTTCTTATTGTTTGTCATTGAATCATTCATTTAAAAGATTTATTCACAAACGCTGCCTCATCCAATAGCGAAACAATTCTTTATGAATGACATTGACTTTGCATGTTATTTTGTTTAGTTGTCTAGAGATTTTTTTTTTCTTCAGAAATGTGGCAGAATCGTGATCTTCATTTTACACAAAAAATTGTGATTCAATTTATTCAGAATCGTGCAGCTCAACTTAATATAGATTTACTTGTGTTCAAAAGTAAAAAATGTTGTACATATTGTTTTTCAAAGAAATATCTTATGCTCAGCAAGGCTGCTTTTATTTGATTAAAAAATACAGTAAAAGCAGTAATATTTTGTGAAATATTTGTACAATTTAAAAACACTGTTTTGTATTTAAATAATTTTAAAAGGTATTTATTTGTGTGATATCAAAGCTGAATTTTCAGCTTCATTACTTGATGCTCATGATCCTTCAGAAACCATTTTAATATGCTGATTTGATTCTCATTTCTTATTATTATCAATGTTAAGTTTTTCTGCTTAATATTTTCTATGATGAATAGAAAGTTCAAAACAGCACTTATTTGACGTAGAACTTTTTGTAAGATTATAACTGTCTTCACTATTACTTTTGATACTTTTGATAAAATGCAACCTTTCTGTAAATAAAAAGCAAAAATCTTACTGAACCTAAACTTTTCAACTGTATTGTATTCAAATAATTACATTTAGTTTGCACCTTCCCTTCTATGAGGTATCATATAGACCTTGGGTAGACAAAACAATGAGTAAACAGAGACTACATAAAGTACAGCAAAAGATGATGTTTGACAGCCTTTGGCTGTTGTTAGAATTCGATCTCATTGGGTTCTGCTTGGGAAAACAAAACAACTTAACGAAACTGCAAGAACTACACAAATTCGAGTGTAATATGGCTTTGCAGATGGGACAGAATAAAGCACAGTTTCAGAACAATTTCTCCTGCTGACACCAGATCATCAGAGCCCCATATTGTTTTACAATCTATTTAGCCGTATGCAGTCAGTGCTGCAGGAGAGAGGAACCGTGCCTTCGCCCGGCTCAACAATTAAGCACCCTCATCAATGACCACCTGCTCACTCTAATAAGCTTTCTTTGGCCGATAAACATTCCACCGCCACAGAATTCACTGCAGATAGTGGATGAGAAGAGGGATGATGGGACAGGAATGGGGGGATGAAAGAGGAGGCATTACATCCCGGATGTGTAAATGATCCAGGCGACACAAATCACTCCGGCTGACAAACGCTCCTCGGTCGAACACGCAAGCACGGTTCTCGGTTCTCAAGACACGAGCGCTTCCTCACCAGCTGCAGGGAAACATTTACTGTTCATCTCATCTGCTGGAGCTCCAGCAGATCCATGAATCACGCTGACACACACAAACACTAATTCATTCACATAAGCACACACACTTTACTGGGCTTGCTCTCACTTCCCTCTCTGATTAAAACACTCTGTTTGATTGAAACCTGTAAAGTAGTGTAGTAAAGAAAGTCGTAAAAGACGG